>JANAVB010002199.1:4572355-4602355 GCA_029216955.1 Iris pallida
AAACTAGCTGAACTAGAGTAACATGGTATAAGTCCAGATAGTAAATGTAGACAAGTGTAACTCTAATGTAAGTCCAGTACAAGACGAATCTAATACAAGATGAATACAGTACGAGATGATTCCAGTCATAGTGATCAATGATTCCAGGGTGAGTCCAGCCTATACTCTAACAGTGTGTTTTAAAATACCGAGATCGACATGTAAACGGCTGTAGGTATCATGCACATCTCTCACTGATCAGGCGAGAGATGGCTATGCTTCTAGTAGATTCCAGTAGGGAGATTCCAGATTTGGGGTATGTCTACATGTCTTACTCAAGCATTTTCCATTCCAGCAAGTACAAGTGATTCCAGAATACGACACAAAAATCGAGATGAGTCCAGCCAACATGATGATACCAGCAAATGATTCCAGGGTGATTCCAGTAGATGATTCCAGTAAAAGAAGCCAGACATGATGATACCAGTAATAGAGGCCAGATAATATGGTATGTGTGTCGCATATATGAATCCAGAATATCCATACGTGTTGTAACATAGAATCACATACAGCTAACTAGAACTGAAGTACAGTAATTGACAAGTAAATGAGAGAACTATCAGAGAATGTACTCGCCTGATACTCTGAAAAGAGTAGTATAATATCAGATGTCTGCACCAGAGTCACAATGTCCTAAATAGAGCAGTACAGGTTATAACATGTTCAATACAAGGAAAATGAAAGCTACAATGCAAACTACATGATTTCTAGGTCAAATTAGGTCAAGTTAACCTATATCAAGTCATAACTACCTAAAATACCCTAACCTAGATATTCATATGCCTAATATTACCCTATACTAGTTTATACATATGTATATAGGATATACCAAATCTATTCTAGGCTTTTAGGTAAATCCTACCTTACCTTAGACTATAGGCTAAACTCTGTACCTTAGCTAATAGGGAATTACACTATCTTAGTTATTAGGTAAACCATACTTTAATACAATACATATATAGATATATCCTACACTATATATATAGATATATCCTATACAATATATCTATGGATAATGTCCTATACTACATATTTAGTTATCCTCTCTACCTTCATAGCTTATACTTCACTCGAGTGACACTACCCTCTGATACTTCACTTCCCTTTACTCACACACTCACATGGATCTCTGATACACTCTCAAATTGCATGACACAATACAAAGAAAGCTAACTGATACTAGAGAAACCAACTGATATTAATTCAATACCACCACTGATACAACCAAATCCTCATTCCTATTGATACTAACACTCAAAGTCCTAATTTCTGATAACCAGTTGCCAACACTTTATGGCCTAGTGTCATGATCCAAACTCTCTGATACTTAGCCCTCAGATTTTTTCCAATTTCTGATGTCCCTCCCATGCCAGGGCAGGGCCTCACATTGCCTGTGCACTCTAGTGCATAGGTCTCACTAATACCTCCCTCCTGCTGCTGCTACTAAGGGCAGCAGCACACCCATCTGTGCTCACTCCCTTCACCATTTCCCTCTCTAATACCTGGCTTTGGATAGCAAGGTAATAGGAATACTGTAAATAGGACACCCCTAACATTGACTCATGTACTTGTTAACCCCACATACACACAACTCTCACATAAACTCTCTAATTTACTCACATACCTGTATCACACATCATCACATTCTTCCTCTCTCTCACATGCACATTTAATTAGCAAGTATGTGAAGGCATTCACAGGTAAATACCTGCTGCCCTGTTCCTACTGTTGCCTGAACAAGGCAGCCCCTGCTGCTATGTTCCTGCCTAGTGCAGGACTCAACTTCAATGCTGCTATGAATGGTCCTATATTGCCCCTCATGTCATGACTTAACATCATCCTAACAGTTCACTCATCTGATACCATTGTATACAAAGTCTCAGACATTCACCATTGACTGAAACTGAACTCAACTCATATATTTCCCATGACTGATACCTCTCTGGTACTTAACTATTTCTACCACATGACACTAAAATACACACTCGACCACTTCTATGACATCTAACCACACTAATACATTTACCCTGATCTCTCACTCTCTGGCTTAATCCCAAACATACTATTACCAAGTGTGGCACTAAGCCCACCTGGGCTATGCAAGGCCAGGCCACACATTGGCCTGTCAGCCCCAAAGTGGACTGGAAGATAGGACTTCCTATTGCTACTTCCCTCTCCAATCCTGAACACTCTCACCTACCCACCACTAACATAACTGATACACATAGGTGCCACTATACTGCTGCCATGTAAATCAAGGGACTGAACCATGATATGGGGTCTGAACAATAATATATCCCCACTGATACAAAGTGCAGGATATCAAGGAGAATGGTGTCACAGAGTCCTAGGTTTTAGGTTTCAACAGTTCTCGTGTGTGTGTTCAGGTGACATGGGTTCAATAGATAGGGGAAATGTGTGAATAGGTGTGCATGTGCAACATAATAGGAATGGTGTGTGTGTAAATACATGACATTGATGTGTGGCATATAGAGTGAGTGAGTGTCCCAGGTTCCATTTTAGTGTAATGCACACATAGCAGTTTACCAACTTAACAGTATCAAAATACAATTTCAAAAGCCAAACCCTATTCTAATATGAACCATAATATGTAGGCTAATAACCTAGATACATGTAGGTG
Source organism: Iris pallida (assembly GCA_029216955.1). NCBI lineage: Eukaryota > Viridiplantae > Streptophyta > Magnoliopsida > Asparagales > Iridaceae > Iris > Iris pallida. Next base: position 4,575,036 of record JANAVB010002199.1, read on the forward strand.
CATTAACACTGCAAATAATCATTAGGAAAAATAGTTGTAATCACATTAAATCTTAGAAAAATAGGTTCCAATTAACTGCCAGTTTATCAAACCCAACAAAAATGGCTGATACATGAAAGGTCCAATTTCGAAAACCAAAAACCCAAAATCGAAGTATGTCAGGTGTCTACAGTCATAGGGGTATTACTCCACGTGTCTAGGGGAGCCAAACTTGTCCATAAACAGGACACGAAGTGCCCAAAATCCCAAACGAACGGTATCAAGAAAACTGTCCAGACACTGTATCGTACGGCCAGTTCAAGGCCTTGTGGACACGACACAATGTCCCAGTGTCCACGTGGTGGTGCACAAGTGTTCGCCAGGTATAGGGCTAGGTCCTAGGGTGCTTGCAATGTGTCCATGTGGGACGTGTCGTGCGTACGAGACGCGTATCGGGGCGTGTCTGTGCGCGCGTGTGCGAGTGTGCAATTCCAGTACGGGTTGAAAATCTCTCAAACCACTCGATAAAATCCTCTCAAATTTTACGTGCATGGTGTCAGTCATTAGGCCCCCGTGTCCACCAGAATTTATGACCTGAGTCGTCGTGTCGTGTCATGTGTCAACCCCGAGGAGAAGGGCACTGAACAGAGCCAGTGCGCAGCGTGTCCAACACAGATTTGGACACGACCAGGACACGGATTCATGCTCACTCTATCATGAAATCAATATATATATATATATATATATATATATATATATATATATATATAAGACAATAATTCTCTTCAAACACTTTTCAAAAACATCAATTTTAAAACCTTTGTGACATTTTAACAAACACACAACAGTACAAACTGATACGTGTCCGATACAGACACGAAATTAACACGACTCGACACCAAACCTATGCTAGCAGCTAGGGGACTCTTAGGGCTATGTACTCATGCAAAGAAATCGAAAATCTAATGAGTTTAGATAGGGTTACCTATTGGTTGTTCTTCCATAAGAAAACTCCTAAAATGAGGATTCCTCCTTGCTAGCCCAATGCTCCAAATTGCTCCAAAGCTGAGGTTTCTTTCCATGGACATGAAATAGAGCTGGATTATGAACTAATACAAAAGACTAGAGTGGAAAAGGAATTAAAAGAAGAAAGTTATGGATTGGGGAAGATGGCTCTTTACCTCTTTCTTCAAAACTTGGAAAATTAATAAAAGAGGCAAGAACAAATGGAAGAGGCATTAAATAGGGGTGGAAAACCCTAGGTTGGCTGCTATGGGTGGGCTTGTTGGGGTTTGGGCTTAAGTCATGGGCCTATGGCTCAATTACATAAGTCATGAATTGGAAAAATCACAAGTCATTGAGTTAAGTCATAAGTCATGAACCCATTTTACTTAAACTTAATCTTCCTATTTCAAAACTAATTTCTAATGACTAAAATAGGTTAATTTAAGTTAGACTAGGGTCACCATAGCTAGGGTTGGCTTCTAGGCTAGTCTACAAGGTCTCAACTAGTCAAAGTCAAAATCACAAGCCATGACTTAAAACAGTTTTAAATTGATTAAAAATCACCAAAAATCGTAACGTGATTTAAATGCAATAAATAATTATTATAAATAAAAATTTTTAAAAATATCCTCATTTCAGAAACTGGGTGTTACAATCCTACTCCCCTTAAAAAAATTTCGTCCTCGAAATTAAAATGATCGTAGCCCTTCTAGGTCAAACCCCCAATCAATCAAGGTCGATGCAACACAATCCTACTGGTCGTGGTTCCACAGTCTCGAACATGATAGCTACATTATCTAGCAATCACAAGCAATATCCTGGCAGGTACTAATGGAAATCACACATGAAAGTGAGAAGGAAGAACAAGAAGGACAAACCTGCTATCCCATCACCTGCAGCGTCAGTCTACTCGACTGTCAACGCAAAAGATCTGCCCCTCTGGGGTGTATCCCTTTGATGGTGCGGGGAACGGTGCTGCACTATAGGTGGCCTAGCTCCCTCTATCTAATCCATGACACTCAAGTAATATCCATCCTGATATTCCACTCAATTATACTAGGACACCATCTATATGGCATCTATTCTGCAATCTGATAATCATACCCGTCTATCCAGAACCATGTTACTAGAATCCTCGTCACACCAGTAAGTATGGCTGCGATAATCCATAGAGTCCGCAACTAATGTACATACCTCAAGAATCATGGTATTAAAATTTTTTGAATTGCCGCTAACTTGGCTGCGAAAGCTTTAAATTCCCACATCCGAGAAATACATCCAAAATCAGACTCTATCTTATCGCCCAACCAGCTGATATGGCCGTAAAAGACTCTAAATTTCATGACTGAGGCAACCTAGCCCATAATGTTATCTTGGTAGAAAATCAAGTCAATAATGAATACCAAGAATCGAATTCAATGATGAATAAGGAAGTAGACATAAACTGTCGAAATCGAATTTCGAGATGGTTTATAATGAGATTCTCAAGGGTCATCCCAGGAATCTTCTCAAGTAGTCCTAACTGTGATTGAGTACCTCTCCGTTAAAGCCTATCTCTCAGTCCTATCGTAGGCTCGCAGCAGTACAACTAAGTTACCGTACTACCACGATATTGCACTAATGCGACTCTCGACCTGCATGGGGCACCACTAAAAACGTGTCACGACCCGCACCCACTGTGAGGGTACGAGCACGTAACAACGCCCAGCCTACACCGCAGAGTCGGCAGTAGAACACTGTTCTAGGTCACTATCTAACCAACAAATCACACAATTATATAATGTACTTGTCAAAATATCAACTCCGAACGGAGGACAAGTATAGATATAATGTAATCTTAATCACAGTCTAAGCACGATATGATAACACAGAAGATTATAACTAAGACTAAATAACAGCAATAAAACCAACTACTAAATACTATAATCTCAAACAATCTCAAACTACATATCTCAACTTATTTACAACTCAAGTTCTAAAGCATGAAAGCTAAAACAAGACAACTAGCTAATCTCCCGATCACTCCTGAGTGTGGGGGCCATAGGTAGCTAAGCCATCTCCTGGTCCATAATATGTAGGGCATGTGTCCTCAAGACAATCATCTGTAAAAATTTTAACAGGTCCAGTCAGAACAGAATCGAGTACAACTCATCAAGAAAATCTAAGTAAATAACAGAGAACTATAAACAGTTATTGACAGTTGTATTGATTGAACATGGCAGTTTATATTCAGGTAATGGTGTAGAGAGATAGATAAGGTACAAGGAAAGTAAAGTAACTAAACAAGAGAATAATTATGGCAATAAAGACTGTAAAATAGAAACTAGCTGAACTAGAGTAACATGGTATAAGTCCAGACAGTAAATGTAGACAAGTGTAACACCAATGTAAGTCCAGTACAAGACGAATCTAATACAAGATGAATCCAGTCCGAGACGATTCTAGTCATAGTGATCAATGATTCCAGGGTGAGTCCAGCCTATACTCAACAGTGTATTTTAAAATACCGAGATTGACATGTAAACGGCTGTAGGTATCAGACACATCTCTCACTGATCAGGCGAGAGATGGCTATACTTCCAGTAGATTCCAGTAGGGAGATTCCAGATTTGGGGTATGTCTACATGTCTTACTCAAGTATTTTCCCTCCCAGCAAGTACAAGTGATTCCAGAATACGACACAAAAATCGAGATGAATCCAGCCAACATGATGATACCAGCAAGTGATTCCAGGGTGATTCCAGTAGATAATTCCAGTAAAAGAAGCCATACATGATGATACCAGTAATAGAGGCCAGATAATATGGTATGTGTGTCACATACGTGAATCCAGAATATCCATACGTGTTGTAACAGAGAATCACATACAGCTAACTAGAACTGAAGTACGATAATTGACAAGTAAATGAGAGAACTATCAGAGAATGTACTCGTCTGATACTCTGAAAAGAGTAGTGTAATATCAGATGTCTGTACCGGAGCCACAATGTCCTAAATAGAGCATAACATGTTCAATACAAGGAAAATGAAAGCTACAATGCAAATAACATGATTTCTAGGTCAAACTAGGTCAAGTTAACCTATATCAAGTCATAACTACCTAAAATACCCTAACCTAGATATTCATATGCCTAATATTACCCTATACTAGTTTATACATATGTATATAGGATATACCAAATCTATTCTAGGCTTTTAGGTAAATCCTACCTTACCTTAGACTATAGGCTAAACTCTGTACCTTAGCTAATAGGGAATTACACTATCTTAGTTATTAGGTAAACCATACTTTAATACAATACATATATATAGATATATCCTATACTATATTTATAGATATATCCTATACAATATATATATATGGATAATGTCCTATACTACATATTTAGTTATCCTCTCTACCTTTATAGCCTATACTTCACTCGAGTGACACTACCCTCTGATACTTCACTTCCCTTTACTCACACACTCACATGGATCTCTGATACACTCCCATATTGCACGATACAATTGTCACGCCCCAGAACCAGAATACCGGAGAGCGGGGGCAGACATAGCCAGCTATGCAATCCCAAAGTACGTTAATACTCTGAAATCACGTATAAGCTGTCAAGACATGGGGGTTACTCTACAAGCCATCAGTCAATCCTATGGTTTAACAATCCTAGGTATCTCAATCATAGGCAATTATACAAGAGCAAGGAGTACAATCATCAAACATACAATAGTAAGGCATCCCGAACCATATATACATGACTGATCATGAAGCCAGTACCACAGAAATGAGGGCTAGCTAGAGTATTAGTCGTACATGATAAGGACTAGCTATAGTCTAGAATACACATATCATGTTTATGCCCGTAGGCTACAATATCAAGAAAAATACCAAAACACGAGCTAAACACGTGCTCGGGGCTAAACGTTACAAGAGGAGAATTTACACATCAGTGGGAGAATGAAAAAGAAACCCACTGAGGCACTCTGGTGCTCCGGCTGGTCACCGTCGAGTATATGGTGCGGTAGATCCTTCGGGCTCTTCTATTAGAACCTGGCCATGCAAAACCAGTAGGGTCAGACCCCAAATAGCAAGTACCACAAAGGAGGTCGAACTATGAACTTAAAACCAGCAATCATAGGCAAACAACAGGGAAAGAAAGTAATAAGTAAAGGAGGATCGAGATTCGTGCAGTACCAATGCACTTATCCCGAACATAGGAAGACAGTAAGTAAATCATCATTTGACATAAAGTAAACTGGAGAACATGTTAAATAAATAGAGCTAGGTAATATATGAAGAGAGGACGAAGGTACTGTTCCGGAAGCTAGGTTACAACCCTTAAACCAAACAAGGACCGGGATTGTAACCCTTCGCTTGAACAGAACTTGGTCCCTGATCATTTATTGCTAGAGGTGACAATCATTAAGTGACAGTGAGAGAGTGACAATACAGAGTACAATACATTAGAGTGACAATCATTGTAATCATTATCCTGGAACAATTAGGAACTGGATCTAGACAAGACTTAGACTGGAAAGGTGATATACGATGGGATAACCATGGGACTATTCGGATAACCAAGTTACAACCCGTAAACCAAACAAGGACCGGGGTTGTAACTATTCGTCTGAACAGAACTTGGTTTCTCCCACCATTTATCGGCAAGATAAAATAAGAAATCAGGATATATAACAATCATGTACAAGATCAAGACAAGACTAGACAGACTGAACTCCATCCAACATTCACGGCCAATCATTGCCTACGGCTTTCTACTTTAACTAGCTAGGGTTATCACAAGCCTAGTTACTAACAAGATGCAGCGAGAATTCCAAGTCCGGTTACCTATTTGTTACTACCTGAGTGATCCCAACAAAAAAAGGAAAAGATAGCATGATATAGAGACACACTGTAGTAAGATACATATGTCCTAAGGTACCACACTCGACGGCGGGCTGGAAGTGTGCTCATCTCGACGGATAGCAACAAATCCCATGTATATATATATAAGGCCGGGACCAAAGGGGCAACAGGTAACTGAAAAATTCTCCATGAACTATTTGATCAATCTAGTCATTAATCCTAGCCATATTCAGTATAAATCCCTGACCGTGGGAAACCAGGGATTCATGTCCTAGACATAATGCAAGACAAGACGGTTTTATTTGTACAAACACAATCACTCACGGTGTCCAGGCCATTTATTCTTGTCAAGTCATGTTAGCCGTCGAAATAACATTTCGAGAAATATCGTGTCAGGTTTACTTGTCAAGAGTGTGCCACGACGGACTACTATCAGGTCATATCAGGTTACTGGTCAAGAGTGCACCACTACGGGTCACTGTCGTATCATATATAGCAGGTCAAGTTATCAGGTCAAGTTATTAGGTCAAGTTATCAGGTCAAGTTATCATGTCAGGAGTGCACCACGGCGGGCCACTATCATGTCATGTTACTTATTTCTGGTTACTGGTTAAGAGGGTACCGTGACAGGTCACTACCATGGTTATCAATTCGTGTTCATACAGCATATCAGTATACAAACTAACATGTTAACAGAAAAGAGACATATCCTGAGTGCACCCAAACGGGCCACCGATGAAGAAGAAAGCATGGCATTGAGCAGAAAGTACAATATTACTCAGTCCTACTAAGAAATTCATTTATTAAAGAAATACCAAGCTATTAAGTGGGGTCGTCGCCATTTAGGCCAAGATAGAAAACATGCAATATACTCATAAGCTCCATATCAAAAAAATGAGAAACTTGCATAAAATAATTAAATAACATATTTTTGAAGCCAAGGAAAAGATCTACAACTTTCATATTGGGAGCTAGAAGAAATTCTGGCCAGAAAATAGTCAAAAAGAGCATCAAACTATCAAAATCAGTCTTATGCGGCTCAAAAGTGCTCATGCGGCCAGAAAAAGCTCATGCGGCCAGAATAGCTTATGCGGCCAGAAAAGCTTATGCGGCCAGAAAATACTCATGCGGACAGAAAAGCTTATGCGGCCAGAAAATACTCATGCGGCCAGAAAAGCTTATGCGGCCAGAAAATACTCATGCGGCCAGAAAAGCTTATGCGGCCAGAAAAGCTTATGCGGCCAGAAAATACTCATGCGGGCAGAAAAGCTTATGCGGCCAGAAAAGCTTATGCGGCCAGAAAAGCTTATGCGGCCAGAAAATACTCATGCGGCCAGATTATGCGGCCAGAAAAGCTTATGCGGCCAGAAATGCTTATGCGGCCAGACACTATTCATCGTCCCTGCCAGAATCAGCACAGAATAACATAGAAGTTTGACCAAAAATATTTTGGCCATAACTTCCTCAAAATAAGTCGAAATCTAACTTTTCAAAAGCCAAAATTGGGTAGAATTGAATTCTTTATAACATGGAACAATTAGTTTTCAAAAACAAGTAAGTTTGGTAGATCAAAACCCAAGAAAATCGAAAATGATATAAACTTAGATCTACAAGAATCCATCCGGTAAAATCGAAAATTCCAAGTTCTAAACATGCTTAGAATCATGCAAGGAAGAAGATGGAACAAACAAAAATAAATTTGCTCAAGGTTCGACAAGGTGTACTTGCCTTGGGCTGGAGGAAGAAGATGAAGATGGAAATAAAAATGATAATAATGGAGGAGAGAGAGAGTGGTAGGTGGCTTATATAACAAGCCCAAGCAATCTCCACCATTCATTCCTCTCCACTCAATCTAAACCATACACCTCATCTCATAAAGAACCAAACTAAACCAAACCAAGTCAAAGTGGAACCGAACCAAATAAAACCAAATCCAAGTTAAACCAAGTCATAAAATCCTATACTTAGGAAATTTTAAAATATCACGCAAATCGATAAATACGAAATACGGCTCAAATAAATATATATCCGTATAAAATACCGATGTAGTGAGACGGGTCTCACAACTCTCCACACCTTAGAAAAATTCTGTCCTCGGAATTTCCTGAGGCTGGTCGAGTAAGATAACAAAACAAAAGCTCCAGAAAACTCAACAATCTCAATAAATCAAGCACGGCATATAAGTAAAGTAAAATAATCAGTAATGTAAATAAATGCGTAAGCAGTAAATAAATGCACAAGAACAAATACAATCATGATCAAGAAGGGCTGGAGGCATATGGATCAATATGTCTCCTGGGACAGTTGTGTAGAAACCAACGTCCTCGCTGGCCTAAGCTGATTCCTAAAAATAGATAAAGTCAAGCCTCAAGGTAAGTCGGTACCAATGACTTAGTTCAAGACATGACTCTACCCAGGACGTGTCATCGTAGTTGAAACAGATGCTTGAACTTTTTCACCTGTCTCAAGATACGAAGACAGAAGCGACTGGCTGATCGGGATGGACTGACATCTCTGTCTGCATGCTGAGACTGATCCTCCATAACTGGCCTGGCTGAAGAATGCTGAGCTTCCCTCGACAAAACACGAACAAGATAATCAGAAGGATCAAGAACAGTGCCTTTGAAAGTTGAAGAACACAAGATCAAATCATGGGAACAGGAATAACCAACGATCAAAACAGATATCAAGTCAAGTATCAGAGATAGAGAATAATCCGAAGGAGATCAATAAGGATAATCGTGATTGAGATATCTAAACATGGTAACCCCCACAAATCTGAAAATCGAGACCTGCATGGGCCACCACTAAAACCATGTCACGCCCCAGAACCAGAATACCGGAGAGCGGGGGCAGACATAGCCAGCTACGCAATCCCAAAGTACATTAATACTCTGAAATCACGTATAAGCTGTCAAGACATGGGGGTTACTCTACAAGCCATCAGTCAATCCTATGGTTTAACAATCCTAGGTATCTCAATCACAGGCAATTATACAAGAGCAAGGAGTACGATCATCATACATACAATAGTAAGGCGTCCCAAACCATATATACATGACTGATCATGAAGCCAGTACCACAGAACTGAGGGCTAGCTAGAGTATTAGTCGTACATGATAAGGACTAGCTATAGTCTAGAATACACATATCATGTTTATGCCCGTAGGCTATAATATCAAGGAAAATACCAAAACACGAGCTAAACACGTGCTCGGGGCTAAACGTTATAAGAGAAGAATTTACATATCAGTGGAAGAATGAAAAAGAAACCCACTGAGGCACTCTGGTGCTCCGGCTGGTCACCGTCGAGTATATGGTGCGGTAGATCCTTCGGGCTCTTCTATTAGAACCTGGTCATGCAAAACCAGTGGGGTCAGACCCCAAATAGCAAGTACCACAAAGGAGGTCGAACTATGAACTTAAAACCAGCAATCATAGGCAAACAACAGGGAAAGAAAGTAATAAGTAAAGGAGGATCGAGATTCGTGCAGTACCAATGCACTTATCCCGAACATAGGAAGACAGTAAGTAAATTATCATTTGACATAAAGTAAACTGGAGAACATGTTAAATAAATAGAGCTAGGTAATATACGAAGAGAGGACGAAGGTACTGTTCCGGAAGCCAGGTTACAACCCTTAAACCAAACAAGGACCGGGATTGTAACCCTTCGCTTGAACATAACTTGGTCCCTGATCATTTATTGCTAGAGGTGACAATCATTAAGTGACAGTGAGAGAGTGACAATATAGAGTACAATACATTAGAGTGACAATCATTGTAATCATTATCCTAGAACAATTAGGAACTGGATCTAGATAAGACTTAGACTGGATAGGTGATATACGATGGGATAACCATGGGACTATTCAGATAACCAGGTTACAACCCGTAAACCAAACAAGGATCGGGGTTGTAACACTTCGTCTGAACAGAACTTGGTTTCTCCCACCATTTATCGGCAAGATAAAATAAGAAATCAGGATATATAACAATCATGTACAAGATCAAGACAAGACTAGACAGACTGAACTCCATCTAACTTTCACGGCTAATCATTGCCTACGGCTTTCTACTTTAACTAGCTAGGGTTATCACAAGCCTAGTTACTAACAAGATGCAGCGAGAATTCCAAGTCCGGTTACCTGTTTGTTACTACCTGAGTGATCCCAGCAAAGAAAAGGAAAAGATAGCATGATATAGCAGACACACTGTAGTATGATACATGTGTCCTAAGGTACCACACTCGACGGCGGGCTGGAAGTGCGCTCATCTCGACGGATAGCAACAAATCCCATGTATATATATATATATATAAGGCCAGGACCAAAGGGGCAACAGGTAACTGGAAAATTCTCCATGAACTATTTGATCAATCTAGTTATTAATCCTAGCCATATTCAGTATGAATCCCTGACCGTAGAAAACCAGAGATTCATGTCCTAGACATGATGCAAGACAAGACGGTTTTATTTGTACAAACATAATCACCCACGGTATCCAGGCCATTTATTTTTGTAAAGTCATGTTAGCCGTCGCAATAGCATTTCAAGAAATATCGTGTCAGGTTTACTTGTCAGGAGTACGCCACGACGGGCCACTATCAGGTTATGTCAGGTTACTGGTCAAGAGTGCACCACTACGGGTCACTGTCGTATTATATATAGCAGGTCAAGTTATCAAGTCAAGTTATCATGTCAGAAGTACACCACGGCGGGCCACTATCATGTCATGTTACTTATTTCTGGTTACTGGTTAAGAGGGTACCGTGACAGGTCACTACCATGGTTATCAATTCGTGTTCTTGCAGCATATCAGTATACAAACTAACATGTTAACAGAAAAGAGACATATCCTGAGTACACCTAAACGGGCCACCGATGAAGAAGAAAGCATGGCATTGAGCAGAAAGTACAATATTACTCAGTCCTATTAAGAAATTCATTTATTAAAGAAATACCAAGCTATTAAGTGGGGTCGTCCCCATTTAGGCCAAGATAGAAAACATGTAATATACTCATAAGCTCCATATCAAGAAAATGAGAAACTTGCATAAAATAATTAAATAACATATTCTTGAAGCCAAGAAAAAGATCTACAACTTTTATGTTGGGAGCTAGAAGAAATTCTGGCCAGAAAACAGTCAAAAAGAGCATCAAACTATCAAAATCAGCCAAAATCAGCCTTATGCGATGTTAGCACCCTGAATTCCGGGTTGATTTTTTTTTCATTTTATTTATTTTCTGATTGATTGATTTTGATAAATATTTTATTCTATTTATTTATCTGTTAGTGTACTCTTTCATGCCATTGATATTTGGAGTATCAGGGATGTTCAACTCTGGAAATCCTCTTCACGAGTTTTGGAGTGGACACGATTACCTTCATGACGGTATATGGTGTCCCACCCAAACTTGTTCCCTTGTGCCCCTTTTTCTTCGCTGAACTTCGGGTCGAATTAGACCGTTCGATCAGTAATTGATTTCCCACTCTTTTCCTTGATCATTTTCAGCGCGTTACCATGACATTTAAATTGGGAGCGCAAGACCAGTCAGTTTCTTGAAACCAACTCCTCATTGATGATCTACTCGAGACGCTCGTCACCCATGACCCTTGTGTCCCCCTCAGACACGTCATTTTGAGCTCCATTTGATTCGCACAACTTTTCCGACGCGTGGCCCGATTTTATTTCACTCCACGGCGTCACATTCATTTTCCAACTTGATTTGTGGGTCCCCTGTCGACCAAAATCTGTCCGCCCCAATTATGGACATGGCCCACATTGAGCCTACTATCCGTCCGCCACTTGTGTCCCATTTATTGGAATCCCCATGTGCTACTTATTTGCCCATGATCATCAACACCTAATTTTAATTCTATTTTTGCACAATGTCCAGTTTTGACCCAATCCGGCTCCACCGAGTCCAGTCCAGCTCCATGATTTTCTCCATCATGACACTCTCACAATTCTTGCCCAAAAATATTAGGTACCCTTCTACATATTTTTTCTATATTTATTGGGAATTTCTAATTATTTAATTCCCATAGAATTTGTCTTTTTCCTCTAATTTAATTCTAGCCGTTGATATTCCCTTAATTGAATCATCACCATTCAATTCCAAACCCCCTCACAGCAGCCCCCCAATGGGATGGCCGGCCCTAACTCCCAAAAGTCTTTTTCTCTCTCTTCCTCTCATCTCATTATTATCCTTCTCTCTCTCTCACCTAAACTATTTCTTCACACAAATTCCTCTCTCCAACTCCCATGCAAACACCATCAGCAACTACAACTCCACACCCGACCTCACTTCCTCCCATGGCCGAGCATGGCCCGACCACCCTCCTCCCTGGCCGTCGGCCACTCCACCCCGGCCTACTCTCCTCCTCCTTCCTCCTTCCATCATCCCATCATCTCCACCACCGCTCACCACTTCCATTCCCGAGCCACCTAGCCGCACGGCCGTGCGTTGGCCGCGAGCCGCCGCCCCCCGTCGCGCTGGGATTGCGCCGCCCGCCTCCGCCGGGCTAGACTGGGTCGGCGCCGCCCAACACAGCAGTGCGCAGCGCTGTCGCCTCCACCAGCAGCAACGGCGCGAGCCACGGCGCGCGCGTGTATGGCGCCACCGCCGCCGTTGTCGGCCGCCGTGGTCGCTGTCGACCACCCCCATGGGCGCGCCACACCCTAGGATCTCCTTCCATGGCGGCCAACGTCCTCCGGGACGCGCCGTCGAGGCGATTCGTGCGTTTTGAACGACATCCCGTCGTGACGCGCGCGAAATGAAGTTCGTTTTGGCGCCCCGTCGCAGCAACTTCGCGCGCATTTTCCCGGAGATCCGACCGTTGGATCGACGATTTCTTCGCTCCGTCGCAATCTCGGTATATCCACCTTCGCTCATGTCAATTTTCGTCCGTTAATTTTATCGTTTGATACATGAAAACCGGCCACCAAGTTGACCGTTTAAATTGTATTAAATTTGGACAGTTTCGCGGGGCCAACTTCGTCAGCTTGTATCTCCTCCACCGCAGCTCCGTTTGGCATGCTACCAGTTCCGGTGCGAAGCTGGTATAACCCTCTTGCTACCCCTTCAGTTTTGTTTCATTGTGAGCTTGTTTGATTGGTTGAATTCGAAGCCAAAGTTGGCCGTCCGAATTCGTAATTTCCAACTTGTAAAATTCCATTTTTGAACACGGGACTCCAGATTTCATTTCTGACACCACCATTAGACTTGTGGCGTCGTTCTGGCATGTTTTCATATAAAATTTGTTAGATTTGGAGAACGTGGGCCCGGGCACGTTTTTCGGTGCATAGCGGGTCCCACTTTCTGGGTCAACGGGACTTTTTGATGCCGGCTCATCGGAATCCAATTCTGGATATACCGTTGAGTTCGTATCGTCATTCTGGACTCGTTGACATATAATTTGCTAGGTTTTGGTGGACATTGGGTCTGGCACGCATTTCGGTGCAAGTCGAATACCAATGTCCAGGTCAACGGGTCATTTTGAGATCGGGTCAACGGAATCCAATTCTGGAGATACCGTTGGGTTCGTATCGACATTCTGGTTTCGTGGACATATAATTTGTTATATTTTGTAGACTTGATTTCTTGCACGTTTTTCGGTACAAAACGGCTCCGACACGGACACCGTTTTGACCCGAAATTACCTTTTTGCCCTTGTGTCCAAATTGGACCGTTGGGTAGGCTATCCTAGCTAATTTGACCATTCTGGACACGTTGGCGATGTTCATTTCATCGTCCGACAAATGTTTGTTGATAATTTCTATGAGTTTACCTTTTTTTATAATTAATTAATAATTAATTCACATAATGTTCGTATTTCGGGATTAGTACAACGAAACTGAGATCAGTCAATTCCAGTGATCTCACATCGCTGAAATTGACAAGTTGGATACGTGGATCACTATAATAAGATTATCAACCTTACCGATAATCTTCTTATCTCGATTTGCGTGCCGTAAGTTTCGACGTACAAATAACGAAGTATACTTTAATAATTAGATTAGATCTACCCTGTTTGACCAGAGTTGACCAGTTGACCCAAAGTCAACCGTAAGTCAACACTTGACCTAGTTTGACTGGATTATTGACCGGAGTCGACCTAGAGTTGTTTGGACTTAGAAGAACCTAGAATAATATAGATTGATTTTAGAGATTCATTTATTACAACTTGAACACCTTGTAACCTGTGTTGCTTTAAATAGGACTCTGTGGCTTCAGTGGGACCTCCTATACTTATCAGCTGTTCAGGTTATCGAGGCGAGTACATTCTCTGACCGTTTCATACTTGTCTGGATTTACATTCTTGCTCTAGATTACTGTACTTGATGCTGACACGATTGTTATCACGGATTGGTACTATATGGATCTCCTTTTGGGATGTTATCCCCTTGTATTCACTAAATACATATTGTGATGTGCGTTTCACTTCCATATTGTATTTATTGAATACCTATATCCTTGTATACTCCTTGTGCATATTGTACTCTCAGTATCACATGAGTCCCAGGGATAGACCATTGTACACTATTGTATAACATTGTACAACTATTGTATAACATTGTACATCTATTGTATAATATTGTACATCCATTGTATAACATTGTACACTATTGTGCAAGATAACGTAACTGGAGTGGATCCTTGTGTATTGATTGGGGAGGGGGAGTAGAATTGGTTATGTACTCAATTCCTATTGTACAACATTGTATAACTATTGTATATGTCTATTGTACACCCACGTACAATGGAGTTACCATTGCATTTTCCTAGCCCGTTTACATAACCAGATTGTACTCTAAATCACATGTTCCTTACAGTTCTTACTTATCATATTTAGATATTTTCTGTTATTAAATCTCTACTGTTTTCTATACATTCTTCTTTCAGCGTTTCATGTACTTTACTCTATTGCATGCTTTATATTTCCTAACTCGATATGAACTGCGTGAGATGTTTTGTGCTCGCTCCCGTCCTGACTGGACCTGTTGAAAAATTTTACAGATAGCCTGGAGGTGCCTGCTAGCCTAGAGGAGACACATTAGAGGTTGTTTAGGTAGTTATTTCATTTTGTCTGGAGTTGTATTTTACTTTGTGGATTACTGTATTGAGTTTTGAGATGTATTTATGGGTTTATGTATCATAGACACTTAGATTTCTATCTCCTGTATCTCTTTTGGATTTCATGTTTTATCTATCTTTATCATGCTCTACCTTAGATGTGATTGAGTTTGTATCTACTATGTCACCCCCATTCGGGGAGTATAAACTGTTTAGTCTTATACTGTTAGATGCATTGAGACCTAGGACAGCGTTCTACCGCCGACACTGCGGCGTAGGCTGGGCGTCGTTACGTTCTCGTGCCCTAACTCTAGGGTGCGGGTCGTGACATGCGGCTCAAAAGTGCTCATGCGGCCGGAAAAAGCTAATGCGGCCAGAATAGCTTATGCAGCCAGAAAAGCTTATGCGGCCAGAAAATACTCATGCGGGCAGAAAAGCTTATGCGGCCAGAAAATACTCATACGGCCAGAAAAGCTTATGCGGCCAGAAAATACTCATGCGGGCAGAAAAGCTTATGCGGCCAGAAAATACTCATGCGGCCAGAAAAGCTTATGCGGCCAGAAAATACTCATGCGGGCAGAAAAGCTTATGCGGCCAGAAAATACTCATGCGGCCAGAAAAGCTTATACGGCCAGAAAAGCTTATGCGGCCAGAAAATACTCATGCGGCCAGAAAAGCTTATGCGGCCAGAAAAGCTTATGCGGCAAGAAAATACTCATGCGGCCAGAAAAGCTTATGCGGCCAGAAAAACTTATGCGGCCAGAAATGCTTATGCGGCCAGACACTATTCTTCGTCCCTGCCAGAATCAGCACAGAATAACATAGAAGTTTGACCAAAAATGTTTTGGCCATAACTTCCTCAAAATAAGTCAAAATCTAACTTTTCAAAAGCCAAAATTGGGTAGAATTGAATTCTCTATAATATGGAACAATTAGTTTTCGAAAACAAGTAAGTTTGGTAGATCAAAATTCAAAAAAACAAAAAATGATATAAACTTAGATCTACAAGAATCCATCCGGTAAAATTGAAAATTCCAAGTTCTAAACATGCTTAGAATCATGCAAGGAAGAAGATGGAACAAACAAAAATAAATTTGCTCAAGGTTCGGCAAGGTGTACTTGCCTTGGGCAGGAGGAAGAAGATGAAGATGGAAATGAAAATGATAATAATGGAGGAGAGAGAGTGGTAGGTGCCTTATATAACAAGTCCATGCAATTTCCACCATTCATTCCTCTCCACTCAATCTAAACCATACACCTCATCTCATAAAGAACCAAACTAAACCAAACCAAGTCAAAGTGGGACCGAACCAAATAAAACCAAATCCAAGTTAAACCAAGTCATGAAATCCTATACTTAGGAAATTTTAAAATATCACGCAAATCGATAAATACGAAATACGACTCAAATAAACATGTATCCGTATAAAATACTGATACAGTGAGACGGGTCTCACAGCAATACAAAGAAAGCTAACTGATACTAGAGAAACCAACTGATATTAATTCAATACCACCACTGATACAACCAAATCCTCATTCCTATTGATACTAACACTCAAAGTCCTAATTTTTGATAACCAGTTGCCTACACTCTATGGCCTAGTGTCATGAGCCAAACTCTCTGATACTTAGCCCTCAGATTTTTCCTAATTTTTGATGTCCCTCCCATGTCAGGGCAGGGCCTCACATTGCCTGTGTACTCTAGTGCACAGGTCTCACTGATACCTCCCTCCTGCTGCTACTACTAAGGGCAGCAACACACCCATCTGTGCTCACTCCCTTCACCATTTCCCTCTCTAATACCTGGCTTTAGGTAGCAAGGTAATAGGAATACTGTAAATAGGACACCCCTAACATTGACTCATGTACTTGTTAACCCCACATACACACAACTCTCACCTAAACTCTCTAATTTACTCACGTACCTGTATCACAAATCATCACATTCCTCCTATCTCTCACATGCATATTTAATTAGCAAGTATGTGAAGGCATTCACAGGTAAATACCTGCTGCCCTGCTCCTACTGTTGCCTGAACAAGGCAGCCCTTGCTGCTATGTTCCTGCCTAGTGCAGGTCTCAACCTCACTGCTGCCATAAATGGTCCTACATTGCCCCTCATGTCATGACTTAACATTATCCTAACAGTTCACTCATCTGATACCATTATATACAATGTCTCAGACATTCACCATTGACTGAAACTGAACTCAACTCATATATTTCCCATGACTGATACCTCTTTGGTACTTAACTATTTCTACCACATGACACTAAAACACACACTCGACCACTTCTATGACATCTAACCACACTAATACATTTACCCTGATCTCTCACTCTCTGGCTTAACCCCAAACACACTATTACCAAGTGTGGCACCAAGCCCACATGGGCTATGCAAGGCCAGGCCACACATTGGCCTGTCAGCCCCAAAGTGGACTGGAAGATAGGACTTCCTATTGCTACTTCCTTCTCCAATCTTGAACACTCTCACCTACCCACCACTAACATAACTGATACACATAGGTGCCACTATACTACTGCCATGTAAATCAAAGGACTGAACCATGATATGGGGTCTGAATAATAATGTATCCCCACTGATACAAAGTGTAAGATATCAAGGAGAATGGTGTCACAGAGTCCTAGGTTTCAGGTTTCAACAGTTCTCGTGTGTGTGTTCAGGTGACAGGGGTTCAATAGATAGGGAAAATGTGTGAATATGTGTGCATGTGCAACATAATAGGAATAGTGTGTGTGTAAATACATGATAGTGATGTGTGGCATATAGAGTGAGTGAGTGTCCCAGGTTCCATTTCAGTGTAATACACAAATAGCAGTTTACCAACTTAACAGTATCAAAATGCAATTTCAAAAGCCAAACCCTATGCTAATATGAACCATAATATGTAGGCTAATAACCTAGATACATGTAGGTGCATTAACACTGTTTGTAATCACATTAAATCTCAGAAAAATAGGTCCCAATTAACTGTCAGTTTATCAAACCTAATAAAAACGGCTGATACATGAAAGGTCCAATTTCGAAAACCAAAAACCCAAAATCGAAGTTTGTCAGGTGTGTACAGTCATAGGGGTATTACGCCTTGTGTCTAGGGGAGCCAAACGTGTCCATAAACAGGACACAAAGTGCCCAAAATCCCAAACGAACAGTATCAGGAAAACTGTCCAGACACTGTGTCGTACGGCCAGTTCAAGGCCTCGAGGACAAGACACAATGTCCCACTGTCCACGTGGTGGTGCACAAGTGTTCGCCAGGTATAGGGC
Organism: Iris pallida; assembly: GCA_029216955.1. NCBI lineage: Eukaryota > Viridiplantae > Streptophyta > Magnoliopsida > Asparagales > Iridaceae > Iris > Iris pallida. The sequence goes on from JANAVB010002199.1 coordinate 4,593,255, forward strand.
TAGGTCCTAGGGTGCCTGCTATGTGTCCACGTGGGGCGTGTCATGCGTACGAGACGCGTATCGGGACGTGTCTGTGCGCGCGTGTGCGAGTGTGCAATTCTAGTGCGGATTGAAAATCTCTCAAACCACTCGATGAAATCCTCTCAAATTTTACGTGCATGGTGTCAGTCATTAGGCCCTCGTGTCCACCAAAAATTATGACCTGAGTCATCGTGTCGTGTCATGTGTCAACCCCGAGGAGAAGGGCACTGAACAGAGCCAGTGCGCAGCGTGTCCAACACAGATTTGGATACGACCAGGACACGGATTCGTGCTCACTCTGTCATGAAATCAATATATATATATATATATATATATATATATATATATATATATATATATATATATATAAGACAATAATTCTCGTCAAACACTTTTCAAAAACATCAATTTTAAAACCTTTGTGGCATTTTAACAAACACACAACAGTACAAACAGATACGTGTCCGATACGGACACAAAATTGACACGACTCGACACCAAACCTATGCTAGCAGCTAGAGGACTCCTAGGGCTATTTACTCATGTAAACAAATCAAAAATCTAATGATTTTATATAGGGTTACCTATTGGTTGTTCTTCCACAAGAAAACTCCTAAAATAAGGATTCCTCCTTGCTAGCCCAATGCTCCAAATTGCTCCAAAGCTGAGGTTTCTCTCCATGGACATGAAATAGAGCTGGATTAGGAACTAATGCAAAAGACTAGAGTGGAAAAGGAATTGAAATAAGAAATTTATGGATTGGAAAAGATGGCTTTTTACCTCTTTCTTCAAAACTTGGAAAATTAATAAAAGAGGCAAGAACAAATGAAAAAGGCATTAAATAGGGGTGGGAAACCCTAGGTTGGCTGCCATGGGTGGGTTGTTTGGGTTTGGGCTTAAGTCATGGGCCTATGGCTCAATTGCATAAGTCATGAATTGGAAAAATCACAAGTCATTGAGTTAAGTCATAAGTTATGAACCCATTTCACTTAAACTTAATCTTCTTATTTCAAAACTAATTTCTAATGACTAAAATAGGTTAACTTAAGTTAGATTAGGGTCACCATAGCTAGGGTTGGCTTCTAGGCTAGTCTACAAGGTCTCAACTAGTCAAAGTCAAAATCACAAGCCATGACTTAAAATAGTTTTAAATTGATTAAAAATCACCAAAAATTATAACGTGATTTAAATGTAATAAATAATTATTATAAATACAAAATTTTAAAAATACCCTCATTTCAGAACCTGGGTGTTACAAGGACCGTGGGCTAATAGTTGAGCCACTAGACTTTGCACTCCCAGAGTAGTGTAGCTTAGTTGAGTTTGCTTGGACTGCGATCCAGCTAGTACTATCAGACTGTAGCTTTCTATATTATATTTTGAGACCCTGTGATGTTGTGTATATATCTGGACTTGTGTTGGATCTTGGACTTATTTTCTTTTCATATATCATATGTTCCCTTCTATGCTATCTACCTTAGTTTTATTCTGTGATTGAGACTGTATTGCTATGTCACCTCCATTCGGAGTGTATATACTGTACATGTACCTTTATACTGTTAGTCATAGTATTTACAGACGTTATATACAGCGTTATACCTCTGATACTGCAGCGTAGGCTGGACGTACCCACGTGCTCGTGCCCCTTATAAGGGTGCGGGCCGTGACATGTTTAGAACTTTAAAATTTTGATAAATATATCCTATGTTATTATTACTATTGATACTACTTAGTTTAGCTTAGGCCTAAATTCTTTCAGCCATTGCATAGTATTGCATCCAGCCCAAGTCGTGCCCCAAACCGTTCAAATTCCTATATCATTTCAGCCCAACTATTTAAATTTCTTTTCTTTTCTTTTTTACTGGATAAACTTGCAGCTCAATAAGCCCATCTTGGTCTCCTTAAATCCAAACCCAGGTAGAGGGTCAATTCAAATTCGAAGGAGAGCTACAGTGCTCCTTCCTCATTTGCTCGGACATTGTAGCCCTGCTCCAAAAAAACTCCAGAAGCGTCGGCACGAAGTACGATCGTGTCAGGCGACTGAGCTCCTCCCTTCCCCCAGCTGGATGAGTGACTGTACCCTTCCCTCTATATATAAGTTCTTCTTCACCATTTTTTCTTCCTAGAGCTTGTGGCGCAGTCAGTGACACAAAGGAGGAATCATCGGACTTCATCGAGCCGAAGGGTGCCTCCTCTCCTAGTCGAGCATTCGACATTGCCGACTGCACCTTGCCTCCTCCACCGTGCTATCTCGTCGAGACCGTCTAGTTTTGACTGGTCAGGGATCCAACACTTCTAGAGCAACGTACTTCTCTAGGTATTCCTCCTTGTCACTCCTTAATCCCTTCATTCATGATTGATACTCAGAACAAGATGGCGCCTAGGTGCAAACTTATGCTTTAGCCATTGAAAATTCATGCTCATGTGAATGTTCCTCTTGTTCACCTATAACCCTTTTTCTACCAATTGTAGTTAAGCATATGATAGTTGTGTGGGCAGATGTTTTCTAGACTGTATAGAGGATGGACACATCAACCTGAGAATAAGGATTAGAATCGGTTATTGGGTTGTACATCTTGTGTGGATTTAATTTGTGATGGAAAGAAAATACTTTGCTAGTGTGGGGATTAACTAATAGGAGAAGAGAAGAAATGAGGTCCCTGGCCATAGATATTTCTCTTTTTTCCTACCTCTCTATATAACTGTGAAGATTAAATATTTAAGCTCAGGAGGTTATAGTTGTGGATGATTACTTATTTTTTTTAAATAAAAAGAGATGTGTATTAATGGCAAGATTTGCAACCATTGAGAGTAGTGAATATATAACAGCTGAGTGTGTGTACGTGAGTATAGAAATTTCAATTTCCTTTTTCTTATCTAAAGAACTGTATAAAGACTTCCTTGAGCTCCACTTGTTACTCTTGTGTTGCTATGTGTATACTAAATGAGTTCTATGATAGATTATAGAACTAGATATGAGCATGGAGGAGTTTATGATTTATGTCCTCTAATGAATGTATGCATAAGAGGGAAACAACCCATGTATGGTTACGATAGACTCCATCTACTAGTGCGTGTGCGCGTGTGGGTGTGTGCGCGCGCGCGTGTGTGTGTGTGTGTGTGTTTTGTTGTTGTTGTGTAGAGGATAGAAAATATTGTTATGATTGGATTCCATTTTAATTCCCTATCGAAGATTATATGTGTAGACTTAGGAGGAGGCACATTTCTGTTGATTGTGAGGATTCGCTGTGTCTGGAAAGAGAGAAATATGTTAGGAGGAAGAGCAGTATATGCATATAGATTGTGTGAGTGATTGGTTTAGATAAATAATCATAGCAAGTAATGCTTGTGGGTATGTTACTAAGAGAACTACTAGTCTTCATGATTATGTGATGAGCATGAAATACTATATAGCTATGTGTACTCGGGTGGAGTTGAGTTTGAACTAATATGTATATGTGGGTGTGATGAGAATAGTTTATCTTTTGGTTCGTATATATATGCATAGGATTTTGGCAAAAGGAATGAGCAAGTGTGTGGTTATTTGAGGAAAGAACATAAGGCAGAGTTATGAATAAATAAATTGGATGGATGTATAGGATGAGAAATAGCAGGCATCATTGATGAGTGTGCATAGAGAAAGGAAAACCTAAAGTATATATATATATATGGGTTTTTATGCCAGCATGGACACATGTATATTATTTTAAAAACCTACAAACCGTATTAATTAATTAATTTCAAATTTCTTCTCTAGATTCTGTGGGTCCATGGGCCTCGGACTCTATACCTGATTCTTGTACTCAGCTTCTGGATTCAGGCAAGTATACATCGCCATTCTTGTTTTTAAATATTGTATCTGCATTTATTTATTCCTATTTGAACGTATTGCGTGTCCAAGAATAACTTGGGTAATGTCGATGTTGGCCGATTACGCGTGACTTAGAGTTTAGAATACGAACCCTTACTTGAGAGATGTTTCAATCTTTTATATGCCCCTGACACATATATGACACGGTGAGTTTCTTGTATGGATGCAGACTCTTGTATTGGCTGATCAATAGTAAAATAGAGATACGCGACGACCGCATATAGTTATTATGGTCTTGCCTTAGTGATAGGATCTGGACATGACGTGGTGCACGGCAAATACATCAACATTGGGTGGAAAAAATAGTCACTAGATGCATGGGCTACGTACACACTTTCCCTTGTAACCCGTCGTCTCCGCTGGAGAACCGAGTATGAAGACCATGGATTTATGATCAGTATTAGTTGGCCTTTGGCGTCCACGACGCTATGCTATATAGTAGGCCTATGATTCCTTAGGGAATTATGCGGATCCCATTTGGCCTACATCTCCTGCGTCGAACGTTGTTCTTATTATATTTACACTTAGTTTGGTACACCCTTATCTATTGCAGTATTTCATTCATTAGTGGCATGTTTCTATGTATCTTGTTATGTCCCTCTGAGGACATGGTCTCTTTCCAGGCTTAGTTGAGCATGAGTACGAGTAGATTTACGGACCGAGCCCTGACGCTAGTTTCGAGGACGAGGAGGTATACCCAGGAGAGTACATCTGATCTTGGATATGGTATTATCTTGGATGCAGACTTTCATGTAGAGTCTGTATCTAGTTATCTTATTTTCTGCATCTCCTTTAATACTCTATTTCGGGATATTTGAGTAGTAGATTTTTCTCCACCAACTTTATACTCATTATGGTTCTGTATGACTTATTTCTGATTACTTGACTTTATCGTATTCAGACTAGTTTATTTATTCAGTGGATGAGATTAGCATACTTGTTACTATGATTTTATTTAGATATAACGATATACGTAGTCGAGGATTCCATTAAATTGGAAAAATTCTTGACTATGTTTGTTGGCCTTTGGTACATGGCTCGGTCCCACGTATTCACTACAAAAATACAGGATTTTGGCGACGGAATATTGGCAACGGATTTCTCTGTCGCTGATAGCGACAGAACAACGACGGACAGTTGACGAAATACTGTTAATTTAGAACATAAAAAATTGATCATTTCTTATTGTAACAAATTGTCGAAAAGAAGTCGCTAGGCCGTCGATAAATTAGCGACGAAAAAAAGGGCGTTGCTAAGCCGTCGTAAATCTGTCAGTATTTGGTGGGGAACACGAAAAGTGGCACCAAATTTAGTGACATCCTAGCGACAGAAATATTTTTCGTCGCTAAAAGTAAGCCATCGCAAAGTCGTCGCTAAGTTGTCGATAATTTGTCTAGACATTCGTGTTTAGCTTAGGCGACTTATTGGCGACTAATTGGTCGCTGCTATTCGGTGACTACTTAGCGACGCCATTTTCTGCCGCCGGTCCGTCACTAAATTTTGTGCCCTAACTTAAATGTTTCGAACCGATCGGGACTACTCATTTCCCCCCAAACTCTCTCTCTCCTCTCTTCCTCTCTCTTGCAGTCCACCCTCCCTCCTCCGCCGAGCCCTCCTTCGAGGAGCCCCTCTCTGCCGTCCGCCGTTACCCTCCCCCCCCGTCGTCCGACACCTCGACGTGTCCCCCGCCGTCCGATGCACCCCCTCGATCTCTCTCAAGTACTCTATCTCTCTCTTGCTCTCCTTATTTTTATATACATTAGGGTTTATATAGTCGAGGTCGGGTTTGGGTGTGCTTTAATTGGGTTTGGGTTAAGGTTAGGGTCGGTATCAGTATCGGAATCGGAATCAGTATATCGGACTATTCCTATGAGTATCGGTATCAGACATGAACACTAAATAGAATTTGTGTTCATTTGAGTCCACTAACACGGACACGAACACACACACATACATGCGCGCGCGCACACACACACACACACACATACACATACGGTGTACATATATGGACACACACCCTAGTTAATATATTTGTGTTCATTTGAGTCCATTTAGATATATTATGAATTTTTATAGAGTAGTTTGATAGAATTTTTATTGTGAATTTACAATCATATGGTGTTGAGTATCATATAATTGGCTTGGTAGTATAGAATTGAGTATTGTTATCATTGAGAGTTAGTATGTATGTGTCAAATTAGATGTATATTGATTGAAGAGTGTCAATTTGATATTCTTAAATAATCAAGATACGAAACATACGTATCCATCTAAGTATATATGTATCTATTTTATATTTTGATACTAAGGAGTATCGTAATACCTAGAGTGTATAGAGTGAGTATCCTAGAAGGATATAAGATATCTTAGTACTAGCTAGGTAAGTGCTAGCTTGGACACTCTGAGGTCAAGTTTTCCTTGTGGGCTCACAAGAAATACATGACGACAGAGATATCATTCTCTCTTATGTTAAGTGTCCGTGTTAGCCTGAAATCAAGTGTACATGTGAGCCCTTCTCTGGAAATTAAATTTACTTATGCCAAGTCTTTTGGGCCTATCAGAGTTATAGATTTTTTCAAAAATCTAGTATAATGATGATTGCCTCAAAAGGCTTGCATAAGTAAGAGTGTATAGAGTGAGTATCCTAGTAGTATATCGTAGTACCTAGAGTGTATAGAGTGAGTATCCTAGTAGTATATAAGATATTTTAGAAATTAGATAATTGTCAAGGTAAGTTTGGGGTTTAATTGAAACTATCTAGAGTGTATCCTCCCTACTTCCCTTCTTCTCATTTGGGTCATGTGGCCTCATATTCCGCATCATATGATATCCACCTTAACCAAAGCCTAGAGAAGTATGAAAATATTAATATTAAACAAGGTTCACAGTATCAGAATCGGTATCATTTACGGTTGATACCATGAATCTCATGGCTTCCTCTACCAGAGCAAAATATAAAACCAAACGTGAAGCAAAGCTTCATATTCAAAACATCAGAAGTAAAAAGTTTTCGATTGGTGGTAGGGCGAGCCAGAATCCTTTAATGGAGAATCCTGGCTCGCCCCACGACCAATCCTTTGACGGATAATCCTCTGTCAAAAGATTCTGGCTCGCCCTACCACCAATCGAAAACTTTTTACTTCTGATGTTTTGAATATGAAGCTTTGCTTCACATTTGGTTTTATATTTTGCTCTGGTAGAGGACGCCATGAGATTCATGGTATCAATCGTAAATGATACCGATTTCGATACCGATACTGTAAACCTTGGTTAATATTAATATTTTCACACTTCTCTAGGCTTTGGTTGAGGTAGATATCATATGATGCAGAATAAGAGGCTGAGAGAGTCGAATGAGAAGCAGGGAAGTAAAGGGGGTCAGAGAGGGGCCTTCTTGAGAAGCAGGGGAAGTAGAGTGACAAAGTAGAGGGGGATCAGTATCGGACTATTCTTAATTACAATTCTGTTTACTTTGTCTTACGATACATATTTTCACAACCAATCTGCGATGGATCGTTACTTCGTTGATCGTACATGGATGTACAAAGGGCAACACGAGAGCAGAATTGGTATGAGTGACGATTTCAAGGCAGGCGTGGAAGTGTTTCTTAAGTATGCCATGAGCAAAGCTCAGTACATCGACGGTAACAAAATCAAGCGCAATAGACGTTACGAAGAAGTGGTGACTGTGAGAGATCATTTGACCCGTAAGGATTTCGTACGTGATTACGGCATGTGGTCATCGCAAGGTGAACTATATGCGGAAAGATAGGCTGTGTTTGTTACAGACAATGCTACTTCTTCTTTTGATGAGGATGCTGCAACGAATTTTGCCATCGAAGACGACGTATGCTTTGTTGATTATGGAGACTTTGTAGAACCTTGCACGAGAGATGGTGCACGATGTGGCATGGCCTAATTTTGATCCAAAGGATCCTAATCCCGAGGTGAAAGAGTTCTATGACATATTTCAGGATGCAGATACTCCTCTATATCCTGGTTGTAAGACTCATTTTGTACTGTCAATGACGATGCGGTTGTTGAACATAAAGTCTGATTTTAACTTGCCATAAGCTTGCTATGATCGGATCACACAACTAATCAAGGAGGTGTTACCGAAGGAATCAAAAGAGCTTCAAAAAACTTCTACAAGTCAAAGATTATGGTTCGACAGCTGGGACTGGGGTACGAGAAGATAGATTGTTGTCGCAACGGATGCATGTTGTACTACAAGGACAACGAGGACATAGAAAGATGCAGTTTCTGTAATACGGATCGTTACAAGCCAGTTCGTGGAAAAGAAAAGTCAACTAGAAAATGACGTCCTTACAAGTATATGCATTACTTGTCGATCATGAAGCACTTGCAGAGGATGTATGTCTTTGAATACAGCAGAACATATGACGTGGCACAGCGAGGAATGCACAAAGAACGATGGACAATTGTCACATCCTTCGGATGGAGAGGCGTGGAAGCATTTTAATTTGTTTCATCCAGATTTTGCTGCAGAGCCTAGAAATATACGTTTGGCGCTATGTTATGATAGCTTCGCCCCTTTCGGGCAGTCAAAATCTTAATACTCCTGTTGGACGGTCATTCTCATCCCTTATAATCTGCCACCATGGATGTGTCTGAAGACTCCTTATAAGTTCTTGACAGTTATCATACCCGGTCCCAAAAATCCGAGCTGTTGGTGGATGAGCTGAAACAGCTGTGGGAGATCGGCGTCATGACCTATGATATTTCCAGAAAACAGAACTTTCAGATGAGAGCTTCACTGATGTGGACAATCAATAATTTTCCAGCATACGGTATGCTGTCGAGATGGAGTACGCACGACACTATGTCTTGTTCGATATGCATTGAAAAGAGTAAGGCGTTCCGCCTTAAGCATAGAGGAAAAACTTCTTTCTTTGACTGTTACTGTCAATTTCTGCCCATGACTCATCCTTGGAGAAAGAATAAGGACGTGTTCAGAGCTGGAAAGCAAGAATTTTCTCATCCGCCAGCCAGATTGTCGGGATACAATATTTGAAAAGATGTAAAGGATTTGTCCATCGTAATGGAAGATCCAATATCGAACAATCGTATCGAGGGGTTCGGACACAGCCATAACTGGACCAAACGGAGTATCTTCTGGGACTTACCTTATTGAAAAGATAATCTTATAAGGCATAATCTTGATGTCATGCATATCGAAAAGAATGTG
>JANAVB010002199.1:4661813-4996929 GCA_029216955.1 Iris pallida
CCTCTCTCTGGGCCGCATGGAGTTTACTCGAGCTGCCTATGTGCGTTGAGCCGCATGTCCATGTTGGTGACTTTTGAGCCGCATGATACTCTTGAGCCGCATGAATCTCGTCTGATTTTGAGTCGCATGAAGCTTCCTGGGTTCTGTGCCGCATGAAGAATGTCTCATGACCGAGCCGCATGTCTCATGACCGAGCCGCATGAAGGACGTCTCATGACCGAGCCGCATGAGGAATGTCTCATGACCGAGCCGCATAAAGGACGTCTCATGACCGAGCCGCATGAGAAATGTCTCATGACCGAGCCGCATGAAGGACGTCTCATGACTCGCATGAGGAATGTCTCGATCTGCCCGTGCATTCGCTTTGTGGGCCCGGGTATCCCGAACACACGAGTGCGTAGGTATCATGTTTTCTCCTGATGTGGGGGCTAATAGAAACACTTGCCCTTGATCTTTGTTGGGAGACTCTTGAGAACCACTCTGTCCGTTTGCCGTCGGGGGCGGACACAGGCGGCTCTGTACAACTTTCCATCAGAGGCCCGCTTAGCGGGACGCTCTTGATGGTCAGAGGTGGGGACAGCTGACTGAGCCCGATGAGCCCGTGCTGCCCTAGACTTCTTCTACTTAGCACCCGAAGGTGCGTAATAGGAAGAGTCCAGGTTTGGAAGGAGGGAAGAGAAGTTGGTGCCCTTTTCAAAGGAGGTAAGGGGGCTCTATTTATAGAATGGAGTGAGCCCTTTCTTCTTCTCCTTTCCGATGTGGGACTAAAAGCAATATTTTCCATGCTTCTACAGTATCGTCGATCTACGATGGATTATTGCTTCGATGTCTGTCAAACGCAGAAGCTAAAGAAGCCGTACGCAAAGCTCATAACGGTATCTGCGGGGCCCATCAGCCTGGCCCAAATTGCAAGACCGTCTTCGCCGAATGGGCTACTACTGGCCAACGATGGTAGCAGATGCGATAGATTACGCAAGAAAGTGCAAAGCCTGCCAAGTCCACGCAGACTTCATCACCAGCCATCCGAATTTCTACATCCAACAGTGGCGTCCTGGCCATTCAAAGTATGGGGAATGGATATCATCGGTCGATCGCTCCACCTTCTTCCCGAGGACATCGCTTCATACTTGCCATCACAGATTATTTCTCTAAATGGGCGAAAGCTGTTCCACTTGCAGAAGTGAAGACTTTAAACGTGATCAGCTTCCTTAAGCATCACGTCATCTATCGCTTTGGACTGCCCCGAAGGATCATCCACGATAATGGTCCGCAGTTCGCAAGCCACGCCTTCTATCGGTTTTGCGATAAGCACCGCATCCAGAATTGTCTAACATCATACAACCAGAAGCGAATGGGTTGGCAGAAGCATTCAACAAAACAATCATCAAACTTCTCAAGAAGTTCATATCGTCCAACAAACGCGACTGGAACGAGAAGCTTGGTGAATGCTTATGGGCGTACCGTACCACAGTCCGAACAGCCACAGGGAACACACCATTCTCCCTGGTGTACGGGAGTGAGGCAGTTCTCCATTGGAGACTCAAATACCCTCGCTCTGTGCGCTCTCACTTACCAATTGACGACGGACGATAACTACCGTCGCCGGCTACAAGAGTTGGAGGCCTTAGATAAAAAGCGCCTCTTGGCTCAGCAACGAATCGAGCTTTACCAAGCACGCATTTCCGGAGCCTTCAACAAGAAGGTTAAAATCATGACATTCCAAGTGGGCGATCTCGTTCTGGCAGTTCGGAGGCCGATGGTCTTGACTCACAAAACCGCCGGCAAATTCCAGCCAAAATGGGAAGGTCTATTTATCATTGAGGCCGTATTCTCCAACGTGCTTACCGCCTCACAAAACAAACGGAGACTTGGTCCTGTTGCCCGTCAACGACAAGTTTCTGAAGAAATATTATGTCTAAACGACATTCTCCCAATTCCAGATTATTGAGTTATGTACCCGCTGGTACGCTGAACTCATATTCCAAATTCTAGATTATTGAGTTATGTACCGCCGGTACCGCTGAACTCATATTCCAAATTCCAGATTATTGAGTCATGTACCTGTCACGACCCGCACCCACTGTTAGGGTACGAGAACGTAACAATGCCCAGCCTACGCCGCAGTGTCGGCGGTAGAACGCTGTCCTAGGTCATCATCTAACAATATAATGCTAAGCAGATACAGTCTCAATCACATTTAAGGTAGAGCATGATAAGGTTAGATAAAACATAAAATCCAAAGAGATACGGGAGATAGAAGTCTAAGTGTCTAAGATACAAAAACCCAGAAATACATCTCAAAAACTCAAATCTAGTAATCCATAAAGTAAATACAACTCCAGACAAATGAAATAACTATCTAAACAACCTCTAAGGTGTCTCCTAGGCTAGCAGGCAACTTCCAAGCTATCTGTAAAATTTATCAACAGGTCCAGTCAGGACAGGAACGAGCACATCTTATCTAGAAAATCCAAGTAAATGACAGAGAACTATAAAGCAGTTATAGGCAGTTGTATTGATGAAAATGGCAGTTTATATTCAGGTGTGTAAGAAAGACAGATAAGGTGCAAGAAAGTAAATAACTAAACAAGAGAAGAATCATAGCAATGAAGTCTGTAAAATAGAACTAGCTGAACCAGGATAATATGATATGAAGTCCAGACAACAATGTAGACCAGTGTAACTCCAATGTAAGTCCAGTACAAGATAATCCAGTAAGGGACGATTCCAGTTATAGTGATCAATGATTCCAGGGTGAGTCCACCTATACTCTAACAGTGTGTTTTAAAATACCGAGATCGACATGTAAACGGCTGTGGATAATCGGCACACCTCTCACTGATCAGGCGAGAGATGGCTATCATTCCAGTAGATTCCAGTAGGGGTGATTCCAGTAATGGGGTATGTCTACATGTCTTACTCTAGTATTTCCCCTCCCAGCAAGTGAATCCAGAATTTGACACAATGATTCAAGATGAGTCCAGCCAAAATATAATGATACCAGTAAATGATTCCAGTAAATAATTCCAGCAGGTGATTCCAGTAATAGAAGCCAAAATGATGATACCAGTAATAGAGGCCAGAAAATAAATGTGTGTCGTATACATGAATCCAGTAATATCCACACGTGTTGTAACAGAGAATCGCATAACTAACTAGAACTGAATACAGTAATTGACAAATAAATGAGAGAACTATCAGAGAATGTACTCGCCTGATAACCTGAACAGCTGATAAGCATAGGGGGTCCAACTGAAGCCACAGAGTCCTATTTAAAGCAACACAGGTTACAAGGTGTCTGGCTCCTAATTAGAACAGCACAAGTCAAACATGTCCAGAAGGGTAATATAAAGCACTACAATGCATTCTACATGAATCTAGGTCAAACTAGGCCAAAGTCAACCCTTGGTCAACTCTGGTCAAGCACTAGCACTAGGTCAAACTAGGTCATGTCCTAACCCATAAGTCTTACTAGGCCTAACCAAGACTATCCTAGCAAGCACACATCAATACAAGGCTATACAAGCCAACATACACCCAACTCTATATAGCATGCAATTATTCAATACTCAAATAGGCAAGAATTACATTGGATATACACTAGGTAATCTATTACTTTAAGCTATATATGCTACACATATATACACATGCATATATTGGTATTCAACATTAGGTCTATAATCATGGCATTTAAATGGTTATATAAACTTATATATTACAACACAATATGCTAACATATATATAATATACATACATAGCTAAGTTAACTATATTCATAAATACTTATTTAAGAGGCTATGTATGTGTATGTGAACATGGCAAAGGGGCAAGTGAGGGTTAAATGGGCATACATAGTGTATACATATCAAAGAGTGTCAAAGTGTAAGTGAACAATGTGTCAAGTGTGATAGTGTCAACATAGTGTAAGGGGGTACATGAGGTAATATAGGATTTGTGTTAACATAGAATTACATCTCATTAACTTGTATATTACATTACATCTATTATTATATTACATTCATGCTGCATTCATTCATCATTCTATTTCTTGTACCACTATATGCACCATACATTACATACTATGGAACCTACATATTCATTACAAGCCATACTTATACATGCTTACATTAGATAGGATACTTACACCTCATACATCATTTATTTAACCATTTACTCATGTTGTATTCTCTATTTAATTACATAATATATACATTAATATGGGTTAAAATCAAATAGAACATTATATTACACACAAGGGTGCACAAAATGCATATGCCGAATAGTAACTCCTACTAATAATCAATACTGTACCATATCAGTATGAATTAAAATTTAGATTAAAGTATGTTATAGATCTATGTGTTAGCTTTCCGAAACTTTAAACGGATCGCGTTTTCGTTTCCGAAAACTCCGGAATCGCAAAAACACCGAGAACGCGTTTGTCTTTCGTACACTGACACTCAAATAATTCTCAGAAAGTTACAGAAAAATTAGGCCTATTAATATATGTTTTTGGAAATCTAACTTCAATATGCTTCTTTTAAAAAAACGGGAGATTAAACCGAGCTTTGAGCTAGAAGTTATGACATTTCTAAGTTAGGGCTGAAATTAAAAACGTGGATAAAAACCATGACGGATTTAGGTAGTTTGAGACAAAAGAACACAAGTATATAACATAATATCAAGAACTCACTCTCTACACTAATATGTATATATGAGACACTATAGAACACATCTCCAATACAAAAATATGAGATTAAACATATAATAATTCATTCATACATAACAACAACACATAGTGTGTCCAAATTTGGAATTTTCCCACATGGACACAACCACAACACAAATGACACTCCTATGACCTCCAAATGGACACGAAATGGACACGAATGGACACAAATGGAGATACAACTATGGGTCATTCCTATGGGTTCAAAATAGACCTATATGCATGAGAAAATGAAAAGGAGAAGGAATTTATACCTCCCGGTAGATCGAATCGAAGAAAAGCCTTCCCGGAGCGACACCGACACGTAGAGATTCCAAAAGGACACGAACGAGCTCCGAATCCTCCCAAACTTGGGTAGCTTCCTCCTTGGCTAGAATGGAGAAGGAAATAAGAAGATTTGGTGGTGAAAGTGATTTAGTGGAGAAATTGCTAGGGATTGCTCTCTAGGAATTTGGGGAAGAACAAGAGAGAGAGTGTGGATGAGAATAATGAAATGAACTTGAGCCTATCCTCTCTCAAAGTGGCTGGCCATATGGGGCTATTTGTCCTATTATGGTAAGGTCCAAAATCCCCACTAACCTATTCTATGAGTATTAGGAAAGGGCTAATTGGTTGGGGCTAAATTAGTCATTCTAAAGTCTCTAATCACACTAATCTTATCCATAATAATTAGTCTAACCTCTAACTGAAATATTTCTATCATGTGGACTAAAATTAATATCATGTGGGCCATGCCTAACTAGTGTGTGGGTCCCACTAGAGTCAAACCCCCGGGTCCCCGTTTCAAGTCGGATTGAGTTAAAATTCGAACCCGACTCAAATAACCCCAAAACAATATCATAAATAATAAAATAATATCAAATAATTCAAAGAGGTCAAATGCAAAAATATTCTTAGGCCAAAAATGATATTAAAATATCATAATTACATGGTTAGGCTCTAGGTCAAACAGTCTCTAGGGTTTCACTAGCAAAACGTCAAAACCACAAGTCATTGATTTAAAAATTTTAAAATGATTTAAAATCACCAAAAATCATATCATGAATTAAAATTATTATTAAAATAATTATAAACACGAAATTTCAAAATTATCATTTGGGAAACTGGGTGCTACAGTACCCCCCGGTATCGCTGAACTCACATTCTCCAAATTCCAGATTGCTGAGTTATGTACCCTCCGGTACCGCTGAACTCACATTCACAATCTTCAGATTATCGAGTTATGTACCCGCAGGTGCCTTTGAACTTACATTCCGGTCACTCTTCAGATAGTGAGTCATGTATGACCATACCTCTGAACTTATTTCTGAAAGAGCTCCTCCCTCATGATCCACTATCCGCACTCTCAGTGCACAAAAAGGTAATAGATCCACAAATTTTCAAAACGACCACGTCGATGTTACCTTTGAGTCATTTCACTTCCGCCAAAAACAAATCATCCCTCTACATAGAACTTCCATGTCCTCATTACCTCTGAGTCGTCCTATGTGCCCCTTCATGGAGCCCACTCCTGCCATGTCCTCATTACCTTTGAGTGGGAAGGCTCCATCGAAGAAACCCCTATACTTGCCATGTCCTCATTACCTCTGAGTAAGTATGTTGGTTCTCTCCCAACTTATTATCCGTACCCAGAACCAGGGTATGCCAAGGATAATAGGTCCACAAAAAGTCTTCCATTGGGGCAACTACTACAAGCAAAGAACAGCGAATGTATTCTGTTCAAAATCATTACATTCACATAACTACATATCATGAGCAAGCCAAAAAAGTCTTTATTATTTCATTCAGACAAGAAGGAAAAAGATTACATTGATGGCCAAAAGAAGCAAGACATAAACTACAACTAAAGATAGACAGAAGTATCAAAACAAAGACGGACATTTTGAGAGCCCATGAATCCTAGTTACGGGGACGCATATACCAATCCCTCAACCATCTTGCATATGACGGATGTACTTGAGCAAGATCCTCGTCCGAAATAGGAGGATCGAAACTCTCGGTACTACCGCCGTCAGACTGGGGCTCCTCCTTTACAACAACGGGCAGCTCTCCTTTCTGTTCCTCCGCTGCCGGTGTTACCTCCTCCTTAACAAGCGATGATTCTTGTTTGAAAGGGGGCAGCAACTCTTCCTTCACAATGATCTAGCCTTCGCAGGGTTGCTGCAAGAATCAATGATAAAAAAAAAAAAAGAAAAAAAAAAAAAAGAAAAGAGAAACAAAGTCAAAAGATGGCCAGAGCCTTATGCAGCGCAGTCCAAAAGGGAAACTCATATAGCTCGATGCAGCACAGCCTCAGGTGGCCCAATTTAGAGATTATGTGGGCTCAACTCAGAGGGACTCATGGATCTGGTCGACAGGCCATTATGCGATTCGTTTACGAAGTGCTCATACGCCCAATAAGACAATTCCCATACGGCTCGGACATGGGGTATACCCCAGCGGCTCGGTTATGGGACATGTATGCGACCCATACAATTCGAACAGTTTGCATTAAAGGCTTGGCATAAAGCATGCAACAAAGACGTTGTTAGGGTTTCGAAGAATATGACTTTCTAAATCCTTACCCTTAACAGCGGGACGAACGTCGGAGTGAGCTTCAGGTGCCGCAGCCGACGTTGAAGCCGCACCCTTACCCTTCGCAGCAGCTTTTGCCGCAACCTTGAAGGACTTGGAGCCATTGCTGATGATCAGAAAAGGAAGATGAAGACAAGAAAGCTAGGGCAAGAGCAGAAAGTAAAGGAGTCTTCTTTCCGAGAACACGCTGCTATTTAAGATATGGCCCATAGACCGACGCGATCTATGTGCAATGAACCGATTCTTCGGTTATCAAGGCGATCCGACTATTCAAGGCTAAACTCTTGGGATCTGCCCCAAAAAACGGCTTTAAATCTGACAGCAAATCAAAGGCCATCAATGTAAAGATTTGCATACGTGGCAAGGAGACCTATGCGGCTCAGATAGGCCATACGGCTCAGATGGCCATGCGGCTGAGGAGGCCATATGGCTGAGACATTCATGCGGCCAGAACATCCGATGCGGTCCGAAGAATTTTCACATAGCCATGCTTCTTATTCAAAGTGTTTCAATTTTGCAAATTGAAAACTTTGAAGGGGGTCTTGTAGAAGCATGGAAAAGAGCACGATTGCCCATGTGGCTCAGAACAGAAAAACTCATGCGGTTCAAGAACAAACGAGCTTCATGCGGTTCAAGAACATCATGCGGTTCAAAAGTCACCCACTTGGACATGCGGCTCAAGCAAACACCACGTGGCCTTCGGCAGTTCGCTCCTGCAATTGGCATTAAGTAAAAGCCCTATTTAATGCTCTGACATAAAGGAGAACTGACGGCTCTGACATAAAACTGCCATAAAGACCCTGTCATAATGGTAGACTCCTAGAAAAACAAAGGAAATCTCTGACACAAACCCCAAAATCCTTCATGCGGCCTTGACACGTGGACAGTCGCATACGGCTCAGGCAGAAGGCCACCCCATGCGGCTCAGGCAGAGGCCATCCCATGCGGCTCAGGAAAAGACCACCCCATGCGGCTCAGGCAGGGGCCATCCCATGGGCTTAGGGAGAGGCCACCTCATGCGGCTCAGGCAGAGCCTACCCTATGCGGCTCACGAGGACTATCTTCATGTGGCTCACTGAGAAGCCACCATCATGCGGTCACCTATGTTCATGCGGCTCAGATCATTTCCATACGTGGTCAGTCTTATACGGCTCAGTAGGAACAACCCTCATGCGGTTCGGATTTTCTAAGTGGCTCGTGGTTAAGACATGTGGCAGAAGATTAGTTTTTCCCGCGTCCCTACAGCTAGCAGCATAAATAATAATGGGACACGTGGCATCAAATCGATCAAGATTCATCAACAAATCCTAACAACCAGGTTTAGTGCCATCCTTATAATTACTGGGATCAAATCAGATCAATTGCAATCATGCAAATTGAACACGTGGCAGGAGATCCGAGCTTGGCATAACAAAACATGAAGATTTATGGCAATCACCATTAATTGCCCACAGAGATTTGATGCAATCTACATTAATTACCTAGATTTGCTACAATCAGAATGAAGGGCCCAGATTAATTGATCCTTAACCGTCGACTAATTAAGGAGGTAATCATTGTAAACCCTAATGATTGTATCCCACTCCTATAAATAGCAAGGTGCCATTCCCTTGCGAAGAAACTTTTTTTGAAGAGCACCAGAGCACCTGGAGAGACTTAAAGAGAGAAGAGAAGAGAGACAAAGGCACGTACAGAGGGCATCCTGAGAGCATTTCTTCCCCGGAGCCAATGCTGCATCCGATCGTCTAAGGAGTAAGGCAGAGCTGCCGTCGCTTTCCGAGCCTCTACCGTCACCCTCCAGAATCTAAAATAAACAATTGTACTTAGATTGCTGTACCAAAGTTTTCGTCCCTAGGCTTTCTTTGTACAAGCGAGTTTGTATTGTGAAGTAAAAGTCCAGTCCTCCGATATAATTGTTCTTTTCTTTTATATTTCATGGCAAACACAGAGCAGAGGGAAAAACCTAAGCCAAATCGATCGTACGCGCACGCCACCCTTCCCCAACCCATGAGCGGCCACCCGTCGCCGTCGCCACCGCGCGTGCGGCCGGAGGCGGCCAGGAGCGTACGTGCGGATTTAGCAGTAACAGCCGTCGCACACAAGTGCGCTGACTTCCAGGTCAATTTTCTCCCTCTATGTTTGATGTTTTGCAATCTACGAATTCCTACGCGTAGGAGATATGACCCCTAGAGATCCTAACAAGTAGAATCTAATGTGGTCGAACCATCGATTCACAAAAGTGACTCGAAAAACCCAAAAAGCTTTTCGACAGTTTCAAGACTGTGCCCAAACACCCAAGTTTGGCGATCGATTTCCGTCAACAGTGGCAACTTCTTCCAAAAATAAATGATGAAACCTTTAGACAACCTATAGGGTCTCGTAACCCTTCTTGTAGATTTTGATTTCATCAAATAGATGAAAAGTTATTCGACTCGAAAGTTCAACAAAAACCTTTTTCAAAACTAAAGAAAATAGAAAAATTGTCCGATACGACGTACGTCCCGCCAATTCGGGCGATGTGGTCGCGAACCGAAGGCATCAAACGGTGCGTAACGCTTCGTGGTCGTGTGGGCTTTGACAGAATTCAAAACGGTCGCGTGTG
This sequence comes from Iris pallida, assembly GCA_029216955.1. Taxonomy (NCBI): domain Eukaryota; kingdom Viridiplantae; phylum Streptophyta; class Magnoliopsida; order Asparagales; family Iridaceae; genus Iris; species Iris pallida. The sequence continues at coordinate 4,671,719 of JANAVB010002199.1, forward strand.
CGCGACGAATTTGATGCGTATCCGTCAAAATTCACCGTATCGGCCTCTGTACAAATTCTCCAATTACTTTGTGCACGCTCGTCAGATCAAGACGAAACTTATGCCAACAGGACCGTATCATTTTTCTGGTCTTGTATGCCAAGTTTGGTCCAACTCTGAGACAGTCGAATTGGACCGCCGTTTTACGGGCCCCAGGGTCCCACTCAACGGGCAATTTTGTGCACGGCCCGCCAAAATCTAACTTTGGACATACGGTTGGGTTCGTATCAGAAAATTGGACCTGTTGACATATAGTTTGACGACTTTAGAGACAGTTGACTCTGGCACGCTTTTCGGTGCAAAGCGGGTCCAACGGCGGACATTTTTTGTTCGAAATTACCGTTTTGCCCCTGTGTCCAGAATTGGACTTAAGGACAGCAATCTTAACTAATTTGATTATTCTGAGAATGTTGGTACTATTATTTCAGCATCTGGAGACTTCTGCATGTGTTGACTGATTGTGGCTCATTGAGTGGTATAGTATTATTGGTTTCTCCAACTAAGGACCTCAGGCAAGTGCACTTTCTGATTGCTTTCGATTCATAGTAGTCTTTTTATTTCATGTCTATACATATATCTTGCTTTTGATACGCTCGTCACACGGAGTAGTCGGAAGAGAAATATCTTAGTAGACATGTGGACTACCCAGAACTATCCCGTGTCTTTCGTGAATGATAGCAGCTGCACACGATACGTACAGTATGCTGTATTTACCCACTAGCCATTCACATGTCGAAAAGGATATTTCACCACATAGGTAGATGTCTTTATTTATTTTTTCCTTTTCTTCTCCACCGTGCCATCATCAGTACTTTCCAGTTTTCATATCTCATATGTTATTTTCATGTCTTGTTAATTTTATTTTGTTTTCGTATTGTCGTTGGTTTGTATACTTGTTCCATTCCTGACTGGAAACCAATTTTTTAGGTTTAGCCGCGATCACTCTTAGCACTGGGAAGACATGGGTATGCTGAGGCCGACCTAGATAGTGGAACTAGTTGTCATTTTTATTAATTGTGAGAGCTTTGTATTTCCTTTAAAATATAAATCTTGTAAATTGTAATAAACTTAGAAATGTGAATGAGCAGCAAATATTATATTTTTTGATTTTGAGCATTTATTTCTTGCGGGCTTGGCAGCGTTCTACCGCTGACTCTACGGCGTAGGTTGGCTTGGACACGTCTCGTATCCGAAAAGCAGGGTACGGGTCGTGACAAGTTTTTGTGGTGGTCCATGCAGGTCGTTTTCACAAAAGATTGTAAACTCGTGATGGTACTTAAGTTGGTCGTACCATTGCGAGCCTGCGCCCAGGAAATGCTCATTCACAATTAGGATTAAAATAATTTAGGAGAATAACTAGGACTAGGAGTCCCTTGTTCAAATTGACCGTTGGGGTAGTTAAGGTTATTAGATAGGCCATGCAATTTAGATAGCTTGCTAGATCCCTATAGGAACACTATTACTTTTGATACGACAATGTGATCCAATGTGGATATACTATTCGCTTGGTATTAGACTATCGGAAATTTTGGCGTTAATTTTGATAAACTGTTTAATTTACTTTTGCTGTATTAGATATAAATCTTATATCACAAGTTAGAATTGCCTATTTTAAATTCTAATTTGCTGTAAGGAATAGGTTTATATTTTCTAAATCTGCTATTCATATACGAATCTCGAGGTAGATTGATTCGAGATTTCCCACAACCATAGAAATGCACATGAAATAGATACTAGAATGTTTGTATTCCTTTCGTCTTTAGTTATTTCCTCCATGTTAAATCTTTTATTTTAAATGTTGTGATTGATAGGACAAATACCTAAGCTTTATTTTTAGTCAACCTGTTTGAATCTCTAGAAGCCCATGAATTTTTACGGATATAGTTAAAAGAATGTTAGATAACTAATAATGGTTAGACAGCATGCACTGTCATCAAATTTGAGGGTGGAGAATGTGGGTTCACTGCAGCCAGCAGCGCACTGGCGAGGCACAACCCATAGAAATGAAATCATTCCGAAGAATTATAGTCTATGGAACATTGCTAAAACTATGTTCTCGTCGACCTCTTTAAATCTTAGATACCCTTGTGTCAATATAGAGTAGAGTACCTGATAGCTTATCACACCTGAATCACGGAACCAAGGGTCCAGAGTATATAGGCGAGGCATAATTCTCGGTGAAATGACTTCAGACATGATTACAAGTTTAGGATACTATAGAGAATAGAAAGATGCCCGGTGTGACCCTAAGAGCCAAAGCCAATACTAAGGTAAGTGCTATAAGTTGAGTAGCATGTCTCCCACCCTAGCATTCCGTGGTCCTTGTGATCTATTAACAAGGTAATTGACCGACATTAATAGGTTTACCTAGAATATAGAATTTAGAGTTCCATAACTCATTAATCGACCAAGGCCTTATGGATAGAGGATAGAAGGATGACCGTATAAGCAAGAACACCGGGTAAGGTTTTTGATTCTCGCAAAACTCGAACTACTAGTGCCTCCTTTCAAAAATCTTGCATACTTGCATTTTGACCATCTTGATCAACGCTGCTATTACAGCCTAGCTTTTGCAAGCTTACTCTTTTATCGAGCTTGATTCAAGATATATGTTTATTGGGGACGCCCGTTGACATATTGTCTAAACAGAATCATTGTATTACGGTGATCAACCATGATGATTTGGTTCGCTCTTCATCTAATTACCCTACTGGATTGAGATATAGATGTCTCTAAGATCATCCGCGACTGCTTTGACAATTCTCTTGAATTATACATTCGCCTTTGAATCACGTAATTGTATTCAGTGACATCTCTCTTGAACTCTTATTGTTTTTGTCTTTCACCGATTAGAAAGACGAAAGCTCGTAATTGATAGATAGATACAGAGTATCTCCATGGCTATGATAGTGGTATATGCAAATGTAGCTACCATCGGCCAGTCCTTGGCTTGACTTATATCTACCGTATTCTGTTACGCTGTGCCTTGTTCTTTATTGACCAGAGTCGAGGTACAATATTCGGACTTTAGAATTTTTCTAACCTCATTATTCCTAAAACTGTGTCATAGCTTCTAAGGTAGGTAGATTGTGAGCCTTCTAAAAATCTTAGGATATACGAGGATTGCCGATTGATTAGAATAATTTCCATTTGGGTGATGATTAGTGCCCCATGGACTCCCACTTTCCATTTAGATCATTTTGTATTCCCGGCCGTGTCATTAATATTCAGAGCACGAGACCAACTGTTACCTCCCAACAAACTTCATATGCAAGATCTAGACGACTCTGCCTTTATGTAGACATATCATGTCCCACTCAAACACGTCTTCTTGTACTCTATTTTATGGTACGACTTTTAGGTCAAAAGGACTAGCTATAACCCTTACCATAACACCGGTATACTTCCCGACTTCCCTTTGAGCCTCAACTTCGACTCTATTCCTTCGACCCAATATATGGTTGTGACCTACTCGAAGCCCACTACGCACATGCCAATAGTGTACCACCCAATTGAGGCCTTATGTGCTACTTAAACACAAAAGTCACTGAAGGCACATTTTGGGCTTGAGGGACCTAGCTAACCAACTTGACGGGCAACTAGCTCAACCCTTGGATAGAAACCTCTTCTAAGATACCCTAATCTAGTAGGAATAGTTTTATCATTGGAATCTTGTCCAGTCCATATAGATTGCAATTCAAGGTTCACCCAACCAACGAGGGATGTCCAAATCAGGAAGCCCATTAAGATTCAGTAAAATCATCCATGCATGCCACCATATTTGGACTATAAAACCAAACTATTTAAATTAGGCCCCTATACCTACTATGTAGCCTCCACCTCTTAGGATGAGTAGCCATTCGTAACCCTTATTCCATCTACTTAGAAGTGAGATACGATCTTGTATTGTATTATATTCCTTACTTGTGTCTTTAAATAGCCACAAAAAAGACCACAATCTTGATTTCTCAAATTCTGTTCTATTAGAAAATCTTGTTCAGATAGAATTTCGAGAACAGAACTTTCGTATTGCATTGATTGCAAGCCCCTCTAAGAAACGAAGGGTTCTTCGATTTAGAAAGTGACTGGACTAGAGAAGCCCAATCTAGCAAATAGGTCAATGGCTCATAAACTTTCTTTCTATCTGCATCACATGATACTCTCTCAGTTCTTGAAACTTCGTAACTGCTCTCGATTATTTTTCTATCTATCTGTCCTTCCTATTTTAGAGCGACGAGTGGTCATGCTTATTAGAAATTTATCAATATTTCTTAGCTACTGGTGTAAATTGTTGCTTGTTAAATTTTGGGATTGCTTGATAAAAAGGAGAGGATTATAGCTACTATATGCCCTAGATATCTGTCGGAAGGATTGTTAGCAAGTAGTTAGAAGGTTTTAAGATTTTAGTGACCATGTTTAGAGGAGTAGTGTGACCAAAGGTAGGTAGAAGTTCCCAAGTATTCGGAGTTATAAAATGGCTAGAGAAGGTTATAGAATATTTTTGAAAAATTAAATTTAAGAAGATTAGGGTTAAGGTAGACTTTTTTTGAATTTTAAGGAATAGTTATGAATTAGAATTTCGAGGACGAAATTATTTTTAAGGTGGGTAGATTTGTAGCTCCCCTTCTCGAAAATTTTAAATTTTTTATTTATTAATATTTATTCAGCAAATTAGAACTTTTGCACGATTTTCAGTGGACCGAATAGAACAGGATTATATGGTGTTCCCTAATACCATACTACATTTGGTGATCGAAATTCTAGCATTGTTGTTATTGATACAACATTTTGGTATATAAATATCTTAATAGGAAATTGTGTTATTAGGAAATAATAATATATATATATATATATATATATAATAATATATATATATATATATAGGTAGGAATGGTGGACATAAACAAAATGATTTATTATTTTGTTTTTGCTATACTCTAAATCTTGATATATATATATGGTATAGTATGTATGTGTTCAACATATGTATATATGGATATATAAATAAATGTATATAACAGAGCATTTAACAGAGGAAATGCTATTACACTGTTAACAGTAGACCAAGAATTTGGATGTAATTCCTTATTGATATTTCAGTGAACCGTTTGTACTTTATATTTAATTTACCTTAGTGTACATTTGCTGTCTGCCTTCCTTTGAATGTTTATTTGAGTCTTATTTCTTCTAAATTCTTTTATCTCCATAGCTTTGTCAATGGATTCATTATTCTTTATATGAAGTTTAGCTTAGCATCCCTTGGTGCCTTTTTTTTAAAAATAGTTAGATTAAATTGATATAGGTAATATATATATATTAATATGATATGTTATATATATATATATATATATATATATATATATATATATATATAGATATATATATATATATATATATATATATATATATATATATATATATATATATGTATATTATATAATATAATGATAATAAATAGAAAAAGAAAAAAGAAATGAATAAGAAGCCTGTTAGCAGTCCAGCAACCAAATCTTAAACCCCCAGCCCGTTCTCAGCCAGGCCAGCCCGGTCCATAGCCGAGCTAACCAATCCCGAGCCCAGCCCATGCGACCCAGTAGCCCACTTCCACAACCCAGCTGCTCAGGCCAGCCCAGCCCGACAAAACAACCCCTCCACAACTCTCCGCAAGCCCAACCCGAGAAGGGTTACACTACATATAAATGTTTCAGTTGAGATCGGAAAAGAAGAGCAGAGCAGAGGAAAAAACCTAACCCTAATCGATCGTACGCGCACGCCACCCTTCCCCAACCCCTGGGCGGCCACCCACCACCGTCGCCACCGCCGCGTGCGGCCGAGGCGACCAGGAGCGCACGCACGGATTCAGCAGTAACAGCCGTCGCACACAAGTGCGCTGACTTCCAGGTCAATTTTCTCCCTCCATGTTTGATCGTTTTGCAATCTACGAATTCCTATGTGTAGGAGATATGACCCCCTAGAGATCCTAACAAGTAGAATCTAATGTGGTCGAACCATCGATTCACAAAAGCGACTCAAAAAACCCGAAAAAGCTGTTTTCGACAGTTTTAAGACTGTGCCCAAACACCCAAGTTTAGCGATCGATTTCATCAACAGTGACAACATCTTCCAAAATAACTAATGAAACCTTTAGACAACCTATAGGGTCTCGTAACCCTTCTTGTAGATTCTGATTTCATCAAATAGATGAAAAGTTATTCGACTCGAAAGTTCAACAAAAATTTTTCAAAACTAAAGAAAATAAAAAAATTGTCCGATACGACGTACGTCCCGCCAATCCGGGCGACGTAGTCGCAAACCGAAGGCATTGAAAGGTGCGTAACGGCTTCGTGGTCGTGTGGGCTTTGACGGAATTCAAATTGGTCGTGTGTGCGCGACGAATTTGATACATATCCGTCGAAATTCACCGTATCGGCCTCTGTATAAATTCTCCAATTACTTTGTGCTCGCTCGTCAGAACGAGACAAAACTTGCCAACAGGACCGTATCGTTTTTCTGGTCCTGTATGCCAAGTTTGGTCCAACTCTGAGACAGTCGAATCGGACCGCCGTTTTACGGGCCCCAGGTCCCACTCAACGGGCGATTTTGTGTACGGCCCACCGAAATCCAATTTTGGACATACGGTTGGGTTCGTATCAAAAAACTGGACCTGTTGACATATAGTTTGATGACTTTAGAGACCGTTGACTCTGGCGCTTTTCGGTACAAAGCGGGTCCAACGAGGACATCGTTTTTGCTCGAAATTATCGTTTTTATCCTGTATCCAGAATTGGACTTAAGGACATGCAATCCTAACTAATTTGATTCTGAGAATGTTGGTACTGTTTATTTCAGCATCTGGAGACTTCTGCATGTGTTGACTGATTGTGGCTCATTGAGTGGTATAGTATTATTGGTTTCTCCAGCTAAGGACCTCAGGCAAGTGCACTTTCTGATTGCTTTCGATTCATAGTAGTCTTTTCATTTCATGTCTATACATATATCTTGCTGCTTGTTGACACGCTCGTCACACGGAGTAGTCGGGAGGGGAAATATCTTAGTAGACATGTGGACTACCCAGAACTATCCCCCGTCTTTCGTGAATGATAGCAACTGCACACGACACGTGCAATGTACCGTATTTACCCCTTAGCCGTTCACATGTCGAAAAGGATATTTCATACCACATAGGTAGCTTTTATTTATTTTTCCTTTTCTTCTCCACCGTGCCATGTCATCAGCACTTTCCAGTTTTCATATCTCATATGTTATTTTCATGTCTTGTTAATTTTATTGTGTTTTTGCATTGTCGTCAGTTTGTGTACTTGTTCCATTCCTGACTGGAAACCTATATTTTTAGGTTTAGCGCGATCACTCTTAGCACTGGGAAGACATGGGTATGCTGAGGCCGACCTAGATAGTGGAACTAGTTGTCATTTTAATTGTGAGAGCTTTATATTTCTTTAAATATAAATCTTGTAAATGTTGTAATAAACTTAAATGTGAATGAGCTGCAAAATTATATTTTGTGATTTTGGCATTTATTTTTGCGGGCTTGACAGCGTTCTACCGCGACTCTGCGGCGTAGGTTGGCTTGGACACGTCTCGTATTCGAAAAGTAGGATACGGGTCGTGACAAACCCTGGCAACGAGTGGGTTTCTTTTTGTCCTCCCACTTATTTGTAAAATTATTCTTTTGAGGCGTTTACGGCGAGCACGTGTTAGCTCGTATTGCACCTTTATTTATTGTCTGCCTACGGGCTGTAACATGATTGGCAAATCCTAGGGTTGATCATGTATGACTGAAACTCTTGCTAGTCCTGACATTTTGTACGACTAGCTTCATGATCATCCGAATATGTAATGTATGGGACGCCTTGCTATTATATATTGGTGCCTGACATCTTGTAACTATTATTGCTTGCTTGAGATTGAGACAATAGGCTTGTTCATGACCATAGGAGACTGTTGGCTTGTAGTTAAACCCTCATGTATCTAGACAACCACGACCGTATAGCGAGGTGGGGCACTTATACGTAGCTGGCTATGTGCGCCCCCGCTCTCTAGTATTCTGGTTCGTGGTGTTACAGACTAGAAGGTTAACCAGAGTTGACCAAGAGTTGACTTTGACCTAGAATGACTTAGAATCATGTAGATTGTATTGTAAACTTTCATTATTATAATTTGAACTCTTTATAACCTGTATTGTTCTAAATATGACTCAGTTACTCCGGTTAAGACATCTGTTCTCATCAGTCATTCAGGATATCAAGAGAGTACATGCTCTGATCGTTTTATACTTGTTAGGACTTATATTCTTGCTCTAGACTACTTTACTTGATGCTGTCACATTGTTATCAGATTGGTACTATATGGATGTTTTCATGAGATGTTATCTCCCTCAGGTGCATCTGATACTTCATGTCATGCTTTTCACGTACATCATGTATTCTTATACTCTTATTATTCATGTACACTCATGTGCTTATGTACTCTAATGTTCACATGTGCTTCATATATAAAACTATCATGTAGTAACATAACTTGACTAAATTCTTGTGTATTGATTGGGGACGGAAGAATAGAAGTGGTTATGTGATCAATTCCAAAGTAGGTAGTCATGTGCAACTCTGTAACTTAGTCATACAAATCAAGCCGATTACATAACCATCTTGTGCTCTAAATCACTTATATTCACTTACAGTTCTTATTTCTATACAAACCTTCATGTATTATGTTTTTACTACTCATGTACATCTCTTACAGTATTTATGTATTTTATTCTATTGCTTATTCTATTTTCTGCCATGATATGAACTGCGTGAGAGTTATGTATTTACGCCTGTCCTGACTGGACATATTGAAAATATTACAAAGAACGAAAAAGATTTCTGCCCCACTACTATGGAGCTGGTATAGATGATACTTGTGACCTGGACCCTCAGGAGGATCCAGCAGTTGCTGAGGATATTACCTTATTGCCTAGGCTAGATTACTAGGCTTATCTATTTTATTTCAGTTGTCTTGAGTTATATTTATTCAGATATTATGTAGTAGTGTTGATAACACTTAGACTTATTTTATTCTGGTTGTATCTTACTCTGTGGATTTATATCTATTTTATCGTGCTGTTTATCTACCTCTAGCTTTTGTGATTGAGTTGTATCTTCAGAGATGTCCTCCGATTGGAGAGTATATTCTATACATGTATATTTATATTGTGTTAGATGTTTGAGACCTATGACAGCGTTCTACCGTTGATACTACGACGTAGGCTGGACGTTCCCACGTACTCGTGCCCTTAAACCGGGTGGGTCGTGACACATTTTTAGTGGTGGCCCATGCAGGTCGAGATTCGTTTGTGCGATATCGCAGTAGCAACAACTTAGTTGTACTATTGCGAGCCTGCGATAGAATATAGGAAGTAAGGTATTAGAATGAGAGGATACTCAATCACAGTTAGAATTCCTTGAGAGATTCCTGGGACGACCCTTGGGAATCTCATTTTGAACTTCGATTTAAAATTCTTTCCTCTTGTTTTGATCACCCTTACTCCTTGTTATTGAAGTTGATTTTGATGGATCGTTGTTGATTTTGATTTTTCTATCGAGATAAATTTTATGGCCTGAGTTACGGTATCTTCTGATAACATATGTTGACGGAAATAACATGGATGGTAAAATGTCTACTTGGAATTATGGAACCTAGAGTTTATCGTAGCTAGATTAGCCGACGTGGCGGGAACGTAGAGACCTGACTTCGGATGTACATATCTTGATTATGAGATTTAAGATTTCTCACGCTATATTAGTCGGCATAGCGAGGATTCCAGACGACATGTTTATAGAGGTGCATACCCCAGTTATGGACTCTACCTTTATCGCATCCTTGCTTACTAGCATGGCGAGGATTCTGAGTATCATGATTTTGGACAGAAGCATATGATTATCAGATTGTATCTTGAGAAAGTTCTTAAAGTTTCACCTCTACCATTTCATTTCAGTTATTATAAAATTGTTGTTTTCCATCATCAATTAACTTAGGAGTAGGGATAACTTCAGTTATTTAGTCTAATTCTTTGTAGAACTTCATATATAATTCTTTCTTAGTGTAATAATTTGATGACTTGTATAGTGTCTGTATCTTAGAAATGATAGTTTAGCCTTGGCAGTAGAATAGTAACCCATGGTAGTTAGTCTGTTGTTTATGATAATCACCAATTTTTATATAGGATGTTAGCCTGCCTTATAGCCTTGATGATTTATTGTTTTCTTTTTATTTCCTGTATGGCACCCATGACCCGAGCCCGACGTCTGAGAGCAGCTGCAGCTCAGAATATGATTGAGAGCGCGCTTCTACCTCCTATTGCTCAGGGGATAGTGACCCCTTCGGCTGACCAGAGGGTAGTGGCGCCTCCTGCTATTGAGGGTGATAGCAGCCTCACCAGAGAGTTTCTCTCCACCACATGTCATTCAGGTAAGACCTGTAGTTTTGCCTGAGACCGAGAGCCTTCCTCCACCACCTCCTCTGCCTCCTGGAGTGGTACCCCATACCATATTTTTGGGAGGTTTGTTTTCTGATGGAGCTCAGATATTCGACTCCGGGATGTGTTAGAGACACAAGAGTTTAGGCTGAGATCCTGAGGGAGCAGAGTCACATGATCCAACTGCTATGGCACTTCGTGCATTAGGAGAGAGCCTAATTCCAAGAGGACGAGGAGCAGCGTATACCCAGAGCCTCAGGAGTACCCAGACTATCAGCCTTGACCAGCCTATCAGTCCAGATTCTGTCCAATAGAGGCTAGTTAAGCGAGTGCCTACCTGTGCTTACTGTAGGAAGCCTGGACATATATGGGACCACTGTAGAAAGAGGAGAGGGGTGTGCCTGTTTTGTGGGTCAGCTTCATACATGTGCGAGATTGCTCTGCTATACTTATCTCAGCCGAGGCCCCGTCTCCAGGAGGGAGTTCTAGTCACTAGACCTACTTAGAGGTGAGTTCTTGACCTGGACCTTAGCATGTCTTTTGATGATTTGATGCACATGTTTTGATGCCTTGTGTTTGCTTGGTGCTGTAGTATGACTAGTATACCTAGATGAGACTTTCAATTGATACTGTATGCCATGACCATGTATGTTATTCTTTCAAATTGCATGAATTAGATAAAGTTTTCTGAGACCATGATTGTTGGGGATGTGACCCTAAGAGGAGTACACCCAACCTAAATTTCGAGAGCAAAATTTTTCTAAGGGGGAAGGATTGTAACTACCACTTTTCTAAAATGAGGATATTTTAAACTTTTGTAAATTTGATCATGATAGTTATTAAATAATAGATTTAAATCATGATTAATGATTAATTGGAGAATTTTTGATTATTTTTATGACATTTAAATTGATGTATTGTGATAGTGTCCCTTGCTAGTGAAACCTTAGAACTACTTGGCCTAGAGACTAACCATGACATGGAACCTAGCTAATGTGATTAGATTACTTCACCACCACTTTTTAGGCTAAGGGTATTTTGGTAATTTGTAAATTATTATTATTTTTGAATTTATTTAATTAATAATGTGCTAAGTGTTATATTAGGTCTAATCCTAGAATTACCTAATCTAGATGTTGATCATGACCCTAGAAACTTAGTTAGTAGAATTCAACTAATTAACTAAGTTCTAGAATATCTAGATATTATGTTGAACCTAAGATATTTGTAGAAATCCTAACCAATTTGGGCCTTTACCTAAAAGGTTTGAAATTACACTTGAGAAGGCCTTTAAAAACCAATTAGACCTAACCCTAACCCTGGCCCACTACATGGCCGGCCAAGAGAGGTTCCTCCCACCTATATAAGATCACACTAGCCCCCTCTTGCCTCTTTCCTTACAAACTCTAACCCTAATTTGTGTTCTTCCCTAAATTTGCCCCCTTTGACCAAATCAACTCTAAATTGGACCAAATCAATTGCAATACACTCCCCTAGTATAGAGGAGGTCTCTATTGGCTAGCTAGCAAGGATTGGGAGCAATTTGACCATAAGAATTGGTGTGGGTTTGTTTCAAGTGCATTTTTATTGAGATTCCAACTCTCAATAGGTAATGGCCTCTAAACCTATTAATTTTGATTTTTTCCAAAGATGCATTCATTTAGTGTTCCTCTAGCCCTAGGTCAAGTTTGGTAAGAAATCGAATCCATTTAGGATGCGTATCAGAGGAGTGTAGAGAGCTACTCAATGTTGGATGAAATGTCTCTTATAATAATTTGTTCATAATTTTCAAAACTAATTTCATGATTTTTTAGCTAATAATGTGTAGATCTCATTTCTATTTGACTGATTCGAATTTGAGGAGTTTTTCGTGTCGGATTTGGACACGGGGACACGCGCGAGCACAGCGCGCTGTCCTACTACCAGCGTATCCAAATATGCTGGACACAACATGTTTTCATGTTCCAGTGGTTGGTAAACCTTAGGACAGTGATTGACATCACATTTACCAAGTTTGAATTGATCTTATCGAGAATTCGTAGAGAAATTGGCTCCACAGATAATATCGGGTTCGTACACACACAGGTTTTCCAGTTCTGATATGCATGTGGACATGCGACACGACACATCATGGACACGAGCTAACCACCTTAGTGGACACCCTGACACTTGGTCAATACGTTGACACACCTGTACGACCTAATTGTTGGACACATCTTGTCCTAAGGGACTCGACACACGCGCATGATGCTGCCTTTATGCCTAATTCCTTATACATGTTTGATACATTCTGTTTGACATAGGTAATTAACACTTGTTTGACACAATTCGTGGACACAAGTTGGACACACTATGTTGACACAACATGAGACACCCTGCAATAGGATAATTCTTTAATCATGATTAGTCTTCACTCTTTATTCACTGAGTCTGATACACTCTCTGTTAGTTGAGTTTTAATCCATATTGTGATATCCTGCACTATTCTCTCTATTAGATTCTGTCCAAACCTCAATTAGTTCACTATATTACACCTGCATTGTTTCGGACCTGTCCTTGCTCTATGCAGTCAAGATATCCACTTATAATTTGGTTCATGATGTCATCCACTACACATGAGTAGCTTTGTATTCAATCATGCATAGGTGAACCATTTGTGTATGGGTGTCCATCTGCACTTGTTCTCTATTGCCACCACCTTTAATCCTCTGTTGAATGTCCTGCATTCTTCTTTATTTCATATGCATGATCTGTACCACTGTCACACCCTCACAGATTTTGGTATCTGATTGGTTAGACTGAGTTGTGTGTGTTGAGTGTTTAGGAATAAGTATATTGCTATCTAAGTGTGAGTGTGAGTTAGAGTTAGAAACATATAATTAGTGTTTAGTTAGTAGAATTTTGGTTCATGTACATCTGTTCTGCATTTCATATAATCCCTTGTCCTGTGCTCTGCTCACTGGGTTTGATCTCTTGTGCAGATCTGTACATTAGGGTTGTAGCATGTTTTTTCCTTCATCTAACCACCCTAGGTGCATAGCCTATCACCTGTTGCTACTCACATGTCCCATTGCTCATACCCTCACTGCATTATTCTACTTCCAGTGATCACTGGTTATAGTGTTAGTTTGAAGACCATAGCTGAACACACACACACAGATAGCCACTTTCACTCATTACTTGTCATGACCAAATTCATTCCCATTTACCTGCACATGCATTAGATAAACTGAAATTGCATTCATACACTGCACCATTTCATTCATTTTTCTGCATTCACTCTTAACCCTTCATCTTACATGCCTTCTGTTATGTTTCAGAACTGTGTATGTATGTGGTTGTTGCATATGTATGGTGATAAGATGAGTGTATATGTTTAGCAAAGGGTAAGGATTAGATATATAGATATATTATATATATATATAATATATATTAAAAAATCGTTACTTTTATTGGAAAAAGAGGGTAATGAGTACATCCGACCTCATAGGTAACAAATAAACAGAAAAGAAGATAAATCAAAGCACTACTCAAACGCCCATACGGAATAGGCGGAAGGCGTCGACATCCTGAAAGCGACTTCGGAACCTGCCGCTTCACCTCCCGGACCAAGAAAGCAGCACCAGCACTACGCCCTCATAGCGATGCTTGTTTCGGTTCTTCCAAAGCACCCATATAATCGCACCGGCCAAGGATCTCCGTTGGTGACTGTCCGGGCCCCGCCACCACCTTTAAAGGAAGCCAAAAACTCACGATGCATCTGTGCCTTGAAGAAACCCCGAAAAACAAACATACCTCCAAAGCAAGATCCCCGTGGAAGAAAATATGCTGAAGAGTCTCCCCGTGTCCAGTCTGACAGCAATGACACCTTGATGCCAGATGGAAGCCAATCTTTTGAATGTTGTCATCAGTGGGAAGCCGGTTATAGCAGACCCGCCACATCAGAATGCTCTACTTCGCCGGAATACACTGTCCCCAAATATTAGAAATTAAAGAGGAGGTTGGAAAGGAGATCCGACACAACCTCAAAGCCGCTGCCAGAGAGAAGTATCCTTGCCCCCCCCCGACAAAGGAATCGAAACTGGAGTGCAAGTCAGATTAGCCGCACTGAGATGCCGCGCTGCCTCTTCCCCAAACTGCTCCGAGATCAAAGGCAAATTCCAGTCCGCGGCGGTCCAAAACGATCGGATCTCGGACCGCCATTGTGAGTTCCTCGCCCTAGAATCTCAGATCTTCCTTCCCCTACTGATAGGGCCCTCACAATCACCGGTCGATGAGGATGAAGGACCATCTTCTCGGCCAATCTAGCCGACCGCCGTAGCTTTCCGATTCTCACCAGCGGTAACCCGCCCCGATGGGTGAGCCAGACGTGCGAAGGATCAGCGCTCGCCCCCCCAACTCGGTCCCCATGTTGGCCAAAGACTGGCCCGCCTGGCCAGATACACAGATGCCAATGCCTGGGCCCGCAACCGCACCCGAGTCCGTCTTCCCGTTCCACGCCTGCCCCTGTAGTCACGCCCTCGTCCGTCGGAACAACAACGCTACGCAGCCTGATTCCCCCCGAAATCCATATATATATATATAGACTATAATATATATATATATATATATATATAGATATATATATATATATATATATATATATATATTATATAATATATATATATGCCCAGGCCGGTGGCCGGCCGCCCTCGGTCGCCACCCCGCTGGGTGTCTCCCTTCTTCCCCGGCCCCTTCTGTCCTTACGGTCGGCCGGGTTCCCTCCAGAAGCCCCTCCGCGAGGAGGCGTTTGCCCAACTGGGGGGACCATCCCCCTTCCTTTCCCTCCTCGGTGCAAGCCACCGTCCCCGGCGTCGGAGGCGCGCCCGCGCTCGGCTCCTGCGGCCATCTCCGGCACCATCCCTTCTCGGCCCTCCGCCGCCCCCATTGGCCTTGTGCGCTGCGTGGCCTGCTTCCGGTCCGCGCAACGCCTGCCGCGTCCCTCCCATTGTGCCGCCGTCCCTTTCGGCTGCGGCTCCACCCACCGCTTCCACGTCTGAGCTGGTCCTCCGGGCCTCAGGCTGTGCTCGCCTCGGTGCCTCCTCCTCCCTCGGCGCCGGCGTCCCCGCGACTCCGGAGCCCAGGCCGCTCCGCCGGTTCGACCCCCTCAAACCCTTCGGATCCTCCGTCGGGTCCGGGTCCTGCGGCTCCTTCGACCGAGGAACCCCCCGCCCAGTCAGCCGCCTTCTCCCTGATGCCTCCCCCTCCAGCCCCTCTCCCCCCTCGGCTGAAGGCCTCCCCACCGCCTCAGTTCCGCCTCCCCCCTTCGGGCGCGGACGTCCTCTCGGAGTTTTCCTCCTCCGCGCCTCCCTCGGGCTACCTCTCCCCTCCGGTCGCCCACTCAGTCCCGACTCCCTCCTCTCCGACGGAGGCCTACTGGCAAGACCCCTCCACCCTGCGGTGGTACTGGGTCTTCGTCCCTGTCCAGGCGGCCGCGGCCCACTGGCCATCCTCCGTCCCCGGATGAGCCGGCCTCACTTATGCGTCGCAGTGGGGGTCACACTCCTACTGCTATGTCGCCCTGAGGCCCTCGGCCGGCGCTCCTTTCCTCAGGTCGGCTGGAGCCCCCACCCTCCGCTCTCCTTCCGACGATTCGCTCCCCCACGCCCGCCGGGGTTTTTTCATCCGTCTCCTCCGCCAGGGTCGGCCCCGTAGCCCCTCCGCCGACGCAAGCCGCAGCAGCCGCGTTGGTCCCCTGACCGGCAGAGGCCCCCCATGCCGCCTTCCCTCCCCTCTCCACTGCGCCAGCCTTCCCTCCCAGCAGCGGCCCTCCTCTCAGAAGCCCACTTGCCTCCTCAGGTCGGCCGGAGCCCCCGTCCGCCTCGCCGATCGCTTCGGGCCACCCCCTCCCGTATTCCGCCTCCTACCCTGGCCTTCCCTCTCCGCCCCCCTCACCATCCCGCGAGGCCGTGCCTGCCCCTCCGGCCGAGCGCTCCTGTCCGACGGCCAACGCCGTGATCCATATATATGATGTACATATAGGTAGCCTATATGTTATGAGTGAACTACAATATATTAGATATATATATTGTTATGTGCATATAGGTAGCCTATAGGTTGACTTTAGCCTAGATTGACCCCAAACTTCATTTAGATGCATTGCAGCATTGTTATGAGTGAACTACAATATGATGTACATATAGGTAGCCTATAGGTTGACTTTAGCCTAGATTGACCCCAAACTTCATTAGATGCATTGTAGCAGTCTATTTCCTTATTTTAGACTTGTTGTGACTTATACTGTTCTATTGGAGACAGACGCCACTCTTCGGACAGTATATTCTCTTCGGACATTCAGGATACCAGGCGAGTATATTCTCTGATCATTTTATATCCTGCTTAGAATTATTTTCCTACATTAAATTACTTTACTTGATACTGTCACGTTGGTCACACGGATTAGTACTATATGGATCCCTTCTTGAGATGTTATTCCTTCAGGGAGCATCGGGTACTACATGTTCTGCGCGTTTCACTTACATGGCGTATCACTATGCTTCTTTGGTTCTTTGATCACTTGTGACATATACCCTTATGATCACAGAGTCTTCTTTGAATCCTTATCCCATTTATTGGGTTTTCCAGAAATCCCATTTATGGGACTACTATGTACCACCCTTCGGGGGCTGTTACATGGAATCATAACATAACCTGGTTGGATCCTTGTGTACTGATTGGGGGTACGGGGGAGTATAAATAGTCATGTAAACAATTCCAAAGTAGAATAGCCATGTACGCCTCTTTAGTATAGCCATGTGCAAATCAAGCCGTTCACATGTCGACTTTGTACTCTAAATCACTAGTCACTGGTAGCTCTTACTTATAGTAGATACTTCTATTACAGTTCTCTCTTTATTTACATACTGCATTTCTTCAGTATCTATATCTTACTTTACTGCATGATTATTTTCTAACCTGCTATGAACTGTTGAGATGTATTGTGCTCGCTCCTGTCCTGACTGGACCTGTTAATAAATTTTACAGATAGCCTGGAGGTTGCCTGCTAGCCTAGAGGAGACACAGTAGAGGTTGTAGAGATAGCTAGGGTTTTTCTTATAGCTTGTTTTCAGTTACCTTGAGTTGTATTTATGGATTACTGTATTTGAGCTTTGAGATGTATTTCTGGGTTTGTGTATCTTAGACACTTAGACTTCTATCTGCGGTATCTCTTCTGGATTTCATGTTTATCTATCTTCCATTATGCTCTACCTTAGATGTGATTGAGTTATATTCTGCTATGTCACCCCTATTCGGGGAGTATAAACTGCTTAGCTTTATAATGTTAGATATTGTGACCTAGGACAGCGTTCTACCGCCGACACTGCGGCGTAGGATGGGCGTTGTTACGTACTCGTACCCTCACAGTGGGTACGGATCGTGACACATTTTTAGTGGTGGCCCATGCAGGTCGAGTTTATGTAGGTATTCGAAATAGAGTACCACTACAGCCTGCAGTAGGATTAGGATATATTTTGAAGGTACTCAATCACAATTAGGATCCCTTGAGAGAATCCTGGGACGACCCTTAAGAATCTTATTTTAACTTCGATTTGAAAATCTCTTCCCTTGATTTGATTTATCTTTACTTTCTGTTGTTGAATTTGATTTTGATGGATTATTATTGAATTTGAGTTTGTATTTATGATTTGATGGAAGATTGTTGAATTTTGAATTTTGATGTTAGTGGTTGAATTTGAGTCTGTATTTTTTAATTTTTGATGGATTATTGTTGAATTTTGAATCTTGATGTTAGTTGTTAAATTTGAGTTTGTATTTATATGTATATGTACATGTTTTTGGAATTAAGGTATAATCTGATAACATACTTGATAAGGACAGTGAGAAAGGTAAAAGTCTACTTTATTATGGAATTTAGAATTTATTGCAGTCATATTTGCTAGCATGACAAGGACGTAGAGCCTGATATAGCTATACTTATCTTAGTTATGAAATCTAGATTTTCTTGCAGCCATACCGGGTGGCGTGGTAAGAATTCTAGATAACATGATTATAGGGTGTATGCCTTATTATGGACTCTATCGTTTATTGCAGCTATGCTTATTGGCGTGGCAGAATTCTGACAACATAATTTCAGGAAGACGCATATGATTATCAGATTGTACCTTAAATATTTTTTTAACATGTTTTCTCTACTTTTGTTTCAGTCCTTCAAAATAAAAATAAAAAAATTAATTATTATTATTTGTTTTGTTTTGCTTCTTATTATTTAACTTAGGAGTAGCTTTAGCTGCTTTTATAAATCTTGTGTAACTTTTTGCTATGAGTTTCTTCATAATACAATGAATCGATAATTTTTACTAGACCTTATCTTGAATTTGATATTTTAGCTCTGGGTTTCAAAATGGTTCTTCTTTTAAACAGATAAGCAGAACAGATTTTATCGTTATTTCCTTCTTGCTATTATTCTTGTATTAAATAATATAATAATAAACTGTCTTGATTACATCAATCACCTAATTTGCAATCTTGGTAGAAATCTAAATGTTAGTCTTAACGTAGAATTAATTTTTATATTGGGACATGAGAATATATGAATATATATATAGCAGACACTTGCCTAATACGTATGCATGTTGCACTTTGAATTCCAACCTATCTAAATACATATTAATATGTTGTTGATGTTTAAATTGTCAAAACCCCAATATTTCTGGTTCTCTGCTTTTTCCAGTTTAAATTCGTAATTTAAATATAAATTTCATGTTAGTAGTTTTTTATATCACTGCACATGTATGTTATATACAGGATTTTAACTCTTAAGGGAATTGGTTGAGTTTTGTGTTTGAATTTGACAAATCTAAGACTGTGTGCATATTAACCCTTAATACTGGATTCCAAATATTTAGTTCAACTTGCTGTTTTATTTTTTTTAAAAATATATATTTAGAGCTGTGTACATTGTTGTATGTAGGGATATGATGTTAGGTTTATACTCGTACATGTTAGGTTGTGATAAACATTGGGTTAGTTGATGTTGAATTTCTTCAAATCCTAAAACTGAATACATGTTAACATTTCACATTGATTTCCAATGTTTAGTTCAATTTCAGATTTAATATGTAATATGAACTGTATGCATAGCTAAATGTATGGATAGTATGTTAGGGTTTCTTCTCTATCATGTTAGGATGTATTGGAAGCATTGAGTTAGTTGTGATGTTTCAAATTCCTAAAAATCTGAAACTGTATTATGTTAATATTACACTGGTTTAAATGTTAGCTTATTTTCAGATTTTGTATGTAAATGCTGAACTAAAACTGGATTTAACCTTTCAATACTAAGCTATACCCTGTACAAGGACACACACACCCTAACTTAGTATACGCTGCCATGTAAACCTAACCTTTCCTCTCTATGTTATGTTCATATACCTGTATCGATATATAGAGTTTATGCATACATGTTATAATGTATATATATACATAACTAAATCTCTACCTCTTTACATATATATGTATATGGTTAGCCATGCATGTTATGAGTAAATAGGTTGTGTATTGTAGATTGTTTAACCAATATGCCATGAGTAGTGTAACTTGATAGCTATTGTTTTGAAACCCAAATCCTCCTATACACTTTCATGTATATTTCACACACACACCACACCACGTCTACTATCTAACCCTATGAACATGTCCACATACACCCATACACACACTAACCACATAACCTTTACATAATGTTAGCTTTTTTCTCTCTAACGCGCTCTCTCTCTCTATATATATTGTGATTGGATTTTAATGCAATTGACTTTCATTCTTTAACTTTTAATTTTGATTTTTCTTTGAATAGTACCCCTTTATAGATAATTGGTAGTTATCTTATTTTTTTTTTGATAAGTACCAGTTTTTATATAGGATGGTAGACTGTCTTACAGTTTTGATGATTTGTTATTTCTGTATCTTTTCCAGTTTAACACCCCCGATTGCTTATATGTTTGATACCCTATGACCCTTTTGGTTAGCATGACTAGTATACCTAGAAGAGACTTTCACTACCACCATATGCCATGACCCTGTATGCCATCCTTTTTAATCGTATGCTTTAGGTAAGTTCTGAGACCATGATTATTGGACGAGACTCTAGAAAAAGTACGACCATCTTAATTTTGAGGACGAAATTCTCCTAAGGAGGGTAGACTTGTAACACCCACTTTTCTAAAATGAGGATAATTTTGAACTTTTATAATTTGATTAATCGATAATAAGATTTAACTCATGTTGTAATTTTTGGTAATTTTTAATCAATTTAAAACTATTTAAAATGTTGAATTGTGATTTTGATGGTTAACTAGTTAATCCCTAGTTTTGCTAAGCTTAGAGACTAACCATGGGGACCTAACCATGTGATTAAAATGACTATTTACAACTTTTTAGGCTAAGGGTATTTTGGTCATTTTGTACTTTTGAATTATTTAGGATTTTGATTAATTGGTGAATTTTAGATTATTTTAATAATATTTAAATTGATGTATTATAATTTTGGTCATTTTTTATATTTTAATATTTTGGGAAAATTTTATATTTTTAATATTTTTTTTATTGGATTTGTTTCGTCGGGTTTGAGTTTCGTCTCGTTCCGACTTGTATTGTGACCCGGGTAGCTTGAACTCTAGATGGGACCCAATATTAAGTTAAGTATGGCTCAAAAGACCCAACATTAAGTTAGTTAATTAAACTAATTTTATCATGTTAGAATGGTTAAGTTAGAGACTCAAAACTAGATCATTTTGACCCCAAACTTGAACCTAGTCTAGACTTAACCATATGAGACTAGAGAGGGGCAATTAGAACATTTCCCATTAGCCCTAATGGACTCTTTATGGCAGCCACCTTTAGGAGAGAATGATTCATTTCATTCATTACAATCTTGCCTATTTTATTTTCCGTTTGTTCTTCCCCAATTTTAGAGAGCCTTCCCATTGATTTGATCTCCAAATCAAATCATTCCTTCACCAAACCTTCCCTCAATCATTCCCATTCTCCAAGGGTAGGGTGCTACCAAGGACTGGAAGAGGAGTGCAAGGAGGAATGTCCACTTGAGGGATCTTCGTATCAGAGCCGTGTCCTAAAGTATTTCATTGGGATTCCACTTCCAATAGGTAAAACCCATCCTCTAAATTGATTTCCTTTGCATATAAATTAGTTTTGAATCCGTAGGATCCATCCTCATGCATGTGTCCCATTTAGATTCAAATTTGAGGCCATTTGGAGCTCTCTTGAGGATTTTAGATATGTGTCTTGTGTCCTACTTGATAGATCCCAAATTAGGACACCCCATGTGTATGTATGTATGATAATAGTTTAAATAGATATTTAAATTCAGTTTTATAATGGTTAGAGAGTGGATCGATCTTAGTTAGGATGGTTAGAATGAGTTTCATTTGGATACCTATGTTTGTATCCAAGTATCTTGGTCTATATGTGTTCTTTTGTCAAATCCGTCATAATTTTATCCACATTTTTTAACCAAAGCAACTTAGAAATGTCATAACTTTTAGCTTAGAACTCCGATTTATCTCTCGTTTTTTTTAAAAGAACCGTATCGAAGTTAGATTTTCAAATATATATTTTAATAAGCCAAATTCTTTGTGTAACTTTCTGTAGAATTATTTGAGTGTCAGCTGTATGAAAGACAAACGTGTTTCGATATTTTTGCGATTTCGGGAGCTTTCGGACACGAAAATGCGATCCGTTTAAAGTTTCGGAAAGCTAACACAAAGGGCTACGACATAATTGAATCCTAGAATTTTGTGAATGCTCAATTGGTATAGTATTGGTTTTAAGTAGAAGAGTGACTATACGATATATGCATTTTGTGTAACCTAAGAGCCTATGTAGTATGGATATTAATGAATATAGAGTATGTAATGCATGATATGTTAGATGAGTGAAATAATATATATATATAATATTCTCTTTACATTAATGTATATATATGGTTGAATGCAAGCATGTAGGAATGCAATTAATATAATGCATATAAGCAATGCATGAATGAAAGAATGATATACAATGTATGCATGAAAGTATATAATGAATGCTAGATGAATACAAGATATATGTAATGATAGATATGAATGCATAATGTATAAATATTGTAATGTAATATTAATGATAACAGTATGGTAATGTAAGTATATGATGCAAGCATGAATGAATGAAGGAAATACATGTATATAGGTATATAGAATGTAATATATGAATGCAAGCATGCAAGATAATGTAATATATAAAAGGAATGAATGATAATATATAACATGATATGTAAGATAATGCAAGGTATGAAATATATGATGTGTGCATGTTTGTATGTCTCTATGTTAATGTATGAAATGATATGAATATACAATGTATGTATATGTATAAAACATATAGGTAATGCATAGATGCATGAATGAAATAAATTTTTGCAATATGTTAATATAATACAAGTATCTAATATGCATGAATGTAAGTATAATATAATACAAGTATACATGTATGTATCATGTAAATATATATACATGATATGTATGTATGCATGTATACAAGGTAAGTATGTATGTATGTATTTCTATAAATTGAGTAACCTATAACCTTTTACACACATGCATTCATACACCCTTTGACATCATGTATTCCATGTCATATACACCTACCTATCACTAAATTTTAGAACATTAATACATATCCTTTCACACACATGCCAAACACACACATACTCACTTACTCTTTTACCCCTCTTTCTTTCTATATATATATGTGCCTATAATATAGCTTTCCTATATATATCTATGCATATGAATATGTAATATATATATATATATTATATATATATAATTATATATATATATATTGTTATGTGTATATGTATTTGTGTTTGGCTTAGGCATGATATAGCCTATAGCCTAGGGTTCTTAGCCTATGGTGTGTCTGTTTGCCTAGTGAGAGTTTAGTTAGACTTGTTTAGTCTTGATTAGGCCTAGAATAGACTAGTTAGACTAGTATAGACTTGTTTGGTTTATGTTTGACCTAGTTGACCTAGCTTGACTAGTCTAGTTGACTAAAGTTGACCAAAGGTTGACTTTAGCCTAGATTGACCCCAAACTTCATGTAGATGTATTGTAGCATTCTATTTTCTTATTTTAGAATTGTTGTGACTTGTACTGTTCTATAGGAGACAGACACCACTCCTCGGACAGTATATTCTCTTCGGACATTCAGGATACCAGGCGAGTACATTCTCTGATCATTTCATATCCTGCTTAGAATTATTTTCCTGCATTAAATTACTTTACTTGATACTGTCACGTTGGTCATACGGATTAGTACTATATGGATCCCTTCTTGAGATGTTATCCCTTCAGGAAGCATCGGGTACTACATGTTCTGTGCGTTTCACTTACATGGCGTATCATTATGCTTCTTTGGTTCTTTGATCACTTGTGACATATACCCTTATGATCACTGAGTCTTCTTTGAATCCTTATCCTATTTATTGGGTTTTCCAGAATCCCCATTTATGGGACTACTATGTACCACCCATCGGGGCTGTTACATGGAATCATAACATAACCTGGTTGGATCCTTGTGTACTGATTGGGGGTACGAGGGAGTATAAATAGTCATGTGAACAATTCCAAAGTAGAATAGCCATGCACGCCTCTTTAGTATAGCCATGTGCAAATCAAGCCGTTCACATGTCGACTTTATACTCTAAATCACTAGTCACTGGTAGCTCTTTACTTATAGTAGATACTTCTATTATAGTTCTCTCTCTCTCTGTTTACATACTGTATTCTTCAGTATCTATATCTTACTTTACTGCATGATTATATTTTCTAACCTGCTATGAACTGTTGAGATGTATTGTGCTCGCTCCTGTCCTGACTGGACCTGTTGATAAATTTTACAGATAGCCTGGAGGTTGCCTGCTAGCCTAGAGGAGACACAGTAGAGGTTGTATAGATAGCTAGGATTTTGCTTATAGCTTGTTTTCAGTTGCCTTGAGTTGTATTTATGGATTACTGTATTTGAGCTTTAAGATGTTTTCTGGGTTTGTGTATCTTAGACACTTAGACTTCTATCTGCGGTATCTCTTCTGGATTTCATATTTTATCTATCTTCCATTATGCTCTACCTTAGATGTGATTTGAGTTTACATTCTACTATGTCACCCCCAGTCGGGAAGTAAATCTGCTTAGCTTTATAATGTTAGATATTGTGACCTAGGACAACGTTCTACCGCCGACACTGTGGCGTAGGCTGGGCGTTGTTATGTACTCGTACCCTCATAGTGGGTGCGGGTCGTGTCACGTTTTTAGTGGTGGTCCATACAGGTCGAGTTTAGTGGTATTCGAACTAGAGTACCAGGAGACCCGGTAGGCTGAGTCTATATATATATTTTTTAAAAAATATATATTTATATATATTGACTAATATATATAAAATATATATATATAATATATATATATATATATATAGCCTATATATATATTATTGATGTATCAGGCGCAAAATGCTAAAGCCTCTACAAGAAGTGCGCCTACCGCTGGCAAGAAAAAGAAACGGCTAAGCAAGCCGACAAAACAGAAACAAGAAGACAGAGACTAATCTAGGGTCTCCCAGAACTTGGGCGTGGAGTGCGAGCAGCGCCTCCGGATCTTTAGAATCTTTCTGATGATTTCCCTGTACAATTGGGGTGCTAGAAGATGTCGGCCCTCGTATCGAAACTTGTTCCTATTTTTCTACAGGACCAAATGCCCATGGCTACGACGATCTGATGTCCGAAGGAAATGCCCCAGCTGGACAGGAGATCATTGAAGGCCCCAGGGAGGAGAACCTTCCTAAACTTGGTGTTGAGACTCGCCCAATATTCGTTGCCAGATCGTCGGAGGTGAGGATGTGCTCTGCAGATTCGGCTCGAGGGGAAGTACAGCAATGGCATCTCGATGCTAGGCTGCCAAACGAGGTGATGTCATCGTTGGTAGGGAGTTTTCGGAAGTAGGCTCGCCAGATAAGGATCGACCATTTGATAGGGATGCACGCGTGCCAGGAAAGAGCGATGAGGGGTGATGGGGTCCCGATGCCGCGGAACTGACCTGGCAGAATACATCAAGAACTGGCCGTCCGGGTTAGGTGACCATCTCGGGATGTCCGGAGTGGCGGAGAGGCAGAGATTCGCAGTGCCGAGATGGGCGCAGCCGTTGAACCGAGCCGTTCCGACTCGATCCCAATTCCATCCAGACGAAGGATCCTAAAGCTCGCGAATCTGCCCTACCCGCGTGGGGACTCGAGGGATGCCATAGGTCTCCACCCAGCCAACGATCGTGGCTCATCGATGAGAAGCCGTTGCCCAGCTGGATGTGGATTAGGGGGTCAGTAAGCTGTCGGCCTCGGGTAATGCGTCTCCAGGATGTCGATGAACGGTTGTTGACTAAAGACGTCCCAGGGTGGGAATATATGAAGTATCTCGCTTGCATGAAGCGAGTCCAAATTGAATTGTCAGTGCGTAGCTTCCACCATAACTTCATGGAGCATGCGTCGACGATGTGTTCCAATCTACTGAATCCCAGACCGCCCTCGAAGGTGGGTTTTGCCATAGTGGTCCAGCTGGCCCAGTGGTGCTTATCTTTGCCTTTTTGTGACCCCAAAAGAAGCTGGCGAAGAGGGATTCAAGCGAAGCAAGAACCTTTTTGGGAGGGTTGCAGACCGCCAAGGTGAAGATCGAAATAGAGGATAGGACGTGCTTGATCAGAATCAGCTTGTCTCCTGGCGAAAGGGTTGCATTATGCCAGCCCTCGATCCTTTTCCTGATGGCGCTGACCATGTACTCGAAGATGCCCGAGTTGACCTTGCTGTAGACCAGTGGGCACCCTAAGTAGGTGAAAAGAGGGTATGCGATGGCAAAGGAAGTCAAGTTGGAGAGCATCGCGGAGTGTGACCTGACCGTTTTGTGATGGGTGTAGATGACGCTCTTGTTGTTGTTGACTCTTTGTCCAAAACATCTGGTATACCTGTTCAGCATTTGAAGGACCACCTCGATTGAGCCGGTGTCGCCGGAGGAAAAAATGAGGACATCGTCAGCGTAAGCAAGGTGGGTGATGATGGGGCAGCCGGTGGTGGTGTGAAAGTGGTGGAACCGCGGGGTATTGGACATGCTCTTAAGGTTTCTGCTGAAGGCCTCAGCAGTGATGAAGATAGTGGCGAAAAGAGGATCCCCCTGGTGAACGCCACGGCTAGCAGTGAAGAAGCCATCGGCTTGGCCGTTGATTAAGGTGGAGAAATAGGAATTGTTGATGGACCTGAAGATGATGTCAATCCAGGGTTCAGAGAAGCCAAAAGCCCTGAAAACCCAGATCATGAATTGCCAGTCCAGGAGATCGTAGGCTTTCTCCATGTCCAGCTTAATGGCGATGTTCCCCCTCTAGCCGAGAATTTTATGCAAGTGACCATCTCCTGAGCGAGCAGGATGTTGTCCACAATGTTCTGCCCTTTCACAAAACCGCTCTGCTCCTCGGAGATAATTTTAGGCAGGTATTCCGTCATTCGGTTAGCGACGATTTTTGCGATAATTTTATTGGCAAAGTTGCATAGACTTGTGGGACGGAAGTCTTTGAAGGTTTCTGGGTTATCTTTTTTGGGGATTAGAATAAGATTAGCCTTGGATAAGGATTTAGGGTATCTTGCTCTTTGAAAGAAGGCAACCGATACCTCAAAAAAGTCTGGGCCGATGATGTCCCAATATTGTCTGTAGAATACCCTGCTGAAGCCGTCAGGTCCAGGAGCGCTGTGCTTGTCAAGATCCCACACCGCCGTCTGGACCTCGACGACGGAAGAAGGGAAAGCAGCTGCTCGTTCTCGTGCTCGGTGATGATGCTGGGGATCTCCGCCAGCACTCCATCGTCCTTGACGACTGCTTCTTTGGTGAAGAGATTGGAGAAGAAGTTGTCCGCAGCCTCTTGAATCATTTGGTGGTCCGTCAGCTGGGCCGTTGTCATCGGAGATACGAAGAAGGTTGAGCTGTTGTCTACGGCCTTTAACGCAAGCATGGAAGACGCTGGAGTTGTGGCCCCCTTCGTTGTCCTATTTGAGTCTAGCTTTTTGTTTCCAGAATTCTATTTCGACTTTAAGCTTGGACTTGAGGATAGCTCTGGCGAGGTTAAGCGCGGTCCACGATTCGGGGGATCTGTTAGCAACGTAAGAGATCTCAGTATGGGTGACATCATCCTCCGTATTTTTGATCTCCTGAAAGATGTTGCCGAAAGCGACCTTACTCCATCTTGAGAGAGCCTTGCTCGTGGCTCGCAGTCTGGCCGCCACTCTATACAGCGGATCAGCATCGTTCACTAAGAACCATGCTGAGGCCACCTCGAATTTGAAACTTGGAAGATGGCTCCAGAAATCCAGGAATTAGAAAGGTTTCTTGATGCGGTGGGAGCTGCTGCTGATCTCGATGAGAAGGGATGAGCGATCGGATTCAG
The DNA here is from genome assembly GCA_029216955.1 of Iris pallida. Classification (NCBI taxonomy): domain Eukaryota; kingdom Viridiplantae; phylum Streptophyta; class Magnoliopsida; order Asparagales; family Iridaceae; genus Iris; species Iris pallida. The sequence continues at coordinate 4,699,760 of JANAVB010002199.1, forward strand.
TGGTGTTGAGGTGGGAGAGGCTAGAGATGAGCCCCATGTCAGCCCACTGGCTGTTGATGAGTGCACGGTCTAGGCGAGAGTATTGACGCTGGAAGCCTTCCTGCATGTTGCGCCAGGTGAAAGCGTTGCCGAAGAAAGAAAGATGAGTAAGGTGTGCGTTGAAGGTAAAATTGTTGAAGTCGTCCATGGCCGGAAGTGGTGGCGGACGCCCTCCGGACTTCTTGGCACTACAAGAGACGGTGTTGAAGTCGCCTAAACACATCCACGAAAGGTTCTGGAGGGAGAGGTGGGTGTCGAGCAGATCGTCCCAGAGGAGTTTTCGCTCATGGGAGTCACAGCTACCGTAAACGGCGGAGATTAGGGTTCTGTTTCGAAGTTAAGGGTGTTCTACCCAGAAGGAGAGGGCTTGGCTGGCGTCCTGTACCATACCTGATTTGATGCCAGCACTGGCGAGAATTCAGATGTCGTGACTGCCAGCCAGCGCGGTCGCGAATCCAAGTTGTAGTTGGATGCCGGTAATCCTTTTCTTGGGGATTTTGGGTTCGATGATCACTAGGATGTCGATTTTGTGGATTTTCTTTAGGCTGAAGATTATATTAGCGTCGTTTTGTTAGCTATACCTCTCACGTTCTACGAGAGGATGTTAAATATTAGATTGGGGGGAATGGGTATGGAGATTGAGCTTGGCAGCTGACCTTGTGGTCATAGCCGCTTGCTGATTCTTTTTCTTATTTTCTTCTTCTTTTCGAGGAAGATTTGTTGGTGGAGGTTATGTGGTCGTCACTGGCCTCAGCCAAACCAATAGGTGAGAAAGCACGTTCGACGGCCATTGTAGAGTAACCCGCTACCTCGACGTCTTCAAGCACACACAGAGGGTTGTTGCGATCAAGGAAACCAGCTTCCTTGGCTTGCCAGAACCTGCCAGTAAGAGGGGAACAAGGGTCAAGGGAAGTGTCGGTGAAGACGGGTGGGAGGGCCGGTTCTATAGTAGATAACTCTTGTCCTTCGACAGTATGGCGAGGGTCGTGGGCTTCCACGAGCTGCTTACGTGGGAGCGCAAGGCCACTTATGGAGATAGGGGGGAGTGGAGCTGGTGCCCAAGGGCTTGAGGGAGGTGATGGGGGTGATCTCAAGGGGAATAATGTCGGCGCAAAGGGGGGTGGAGGTTGGGGGAGAGGAGAGGCTACCGGATATTAACACGTCAACGCGTGGAATGTCCGACTCTACCTGGGAGATATTGTCTGATTCGGGGCATACATGATCAGAGGTGTGTCACAAGGGCTCTCGGGAGAGTTATCGATGTCAAGTATGCCAAAGGAGTTAGTGAGGGTGATAGTGGGGGGATTGAAGGGAACGATGTCGGAGTCAGACGTGGTGAGGGATCTAGTACTTTGCTTAGGATGGGTTCCTGTGGGCCGGATGGGGGGTTGGAGGGCAAGTCAGGCAAGGTAATGCGGGGGGTGGAGGACGCAACCGGGTCGCGGGGTTTACGGGGTCCAGGCTTCTTGATATCGGGGTGAGCCAGGAAGCAGCGCTGCAAGGAATGACCACTCATCTGGCAATGTTGGCTAAATAATATTGTTGTCATACACCAGCATTTGTCTGATCGTCTGATCTCAGAGCTCTATCTCAATTATTTTGGGGGTTCATTGGCGAGATCGATCTCAACACAAATCTTCGCATAGTTACATTTTGAAAGGTTGCGTATTTCTTCTGCGATGGCAACCAGGGACCCGAAGGAACTGGCTATATGCTTGAGAGCAGCTGCAGGGAAGCATACCAGGGGGAGGTTGGGGAGTGTGACCCATGTGGATATGATATACGAATCCACAACGGGGTTGAATTTGGGTGACCATTTGACGATTTTAGCAATCTGTGAGTCAATTCTGGTGGGGCCCTTGGCCCAAACCATGATGCAGTCCTGGTCGGAGGATAGGTGTGGGAACATGTGCTTGGGATCGAGAGGGACGACCCGGTAGGCAGCCAAGAGACCCCAAGCAACGATAGCCTCCTTCACCTTAGCTATCTTCGGACAACCGGAGCCGAACTTTAGGACGAAAGTCTTGTAAGGGTGGAGGATAGGGAAAAATATCCGCGTCGGAGAAGGGAACGCGGATTAGGTATCCGTCAGATGGGGGTACGAAAATAATTTCAGGAAGAACGATCTCCGCGAATGAAGGAGGAAGGACCTTCACGCGGTCTGGTCGCAAGGCTTCGGCGTAGGAAGGGACACGGGGTGGAACCTGACCGTCCAAGGGGAGAGAGAGATAGGGACAGCGGGTGGGCAGCAGGTGTCGGAAGCGGTTGAGATGACAGGCCCTCCAGCAACAGGCCCGCCAGCAAAGGGGTTAAGGAGTCCCAACGCAAAAGAGACTAGCGCTGAGGGAGGGGGCAGGCCCACAAAGTGGGAGCCACCTGGCTCGCAGAAGTCCGCATCAGGGGGGAGGAGGAGGCCCACACCGTGGGAGCCTTCGAGCGCGCGTAAGCCTGCGACAGCGGAAGAGGGCTGACCCACTACGTGGGGGCCTCCGCGCTGGCCTACCGCATAAGGGGCAAGGACTACGCAACCAGCAACTGAGGGAGAAGGCTGGCCCACAACGTGGGAGCCACCGGACTCGCTAAAGCCCTCAACAGAGGATGAGGGCTGGCCCACACCGTGGGAGCCGCTATATATAATAATAATATATATATATATATATATATATATATATAGGGATGAGTGATATATATATATATATATATATATATATATAAAATATATATATATATATATATATATATATATATATATATATATAGGTTAAGGTTTGTATATGAGTATATGTTATGTCTATATGAGGGTATGTCTATTTATGAGGTTATATATGTATATGATTGTATTGTGAGTATATATAGGTCATATTTATAGAAGTGGCTTTATGGTTCAGTTTTATGATGTATATGTATAGGTAGAGTTGATTGAGGGTATTAATGTATGATATATATAATATATATATATATATATATATATATTTTTGTGGGTAATATAAATATAGATGTTAGGCTATAGATATGTTATATTTATATATGAGCTTTGAGGGTATATGTATAGGTGGTATTGATATATAAGTGGTATTGTATATATATGATATCTACATGTTGTATCTTGGTATCTTAGCCTATACCTTGAGATAGACTATAGATGACATAGAATTGGACCCAATAGGCCTACTTGACCTAGTTTGACTAGAAGGTTGACCAGAGTTGATCAAGAGTTTACTTTGACCTAGAATGAGTTAGAATCATGTAGATTGTATTGTAAACTTCCTATTATAATTTGAACTCTTTATAACCTGTGTTGCTCTAAATAAGACTCAGTTACTCCGGTTCAGACATTTGTTCTCATCAGCCATTCTGGATATCAGCTGAGTACATACTCTGATTGTTTCATACTTGCTAGGACTTATATTTTTGTTCTAGAATAGTTTACTTGATGTTGTTGTAGGAACGAAATCGTAAAACATAATACTCTAGAAGGGGGGGGTGAATAGAGTAGAGCAGTAGAAATATTGCTAATTAAAAACTTGTTAGCAGTTAGATCACATATATATAATAATCACAAAAGTAAATAACAGAAATTAAAAGTGATCAGAAGGCAAACACAAACATCGAGATTTATACGTTTCCCTCTTGTGAGGACTAGTCCAGTCGGAAGAACTCTAGCTTCCAGTTGAATCCACTATTGGAAAATATCGCAAGTTTTCATACGAAGTCCTTGCAACTTCTACAGACGCGAGCTTTAATACGAAGAACTCGACCAACTTCAATTGTGAAGAGTTGAATCTTCTATCAAGCCTCTGATTACAATCACTCTAAAACTTCTAGACTGTACCGCACTGGCAAATCGACTAGAGAATTGTAACTGGCTTGGAATTTGAAAATGAAAGCTTTTTAGAACTCTTTGGAAGAATGTAAGCTCCGGAATAGAAGAGATTGAAAGTGAATTGGTGATTTGAAATGATCGAAATACTTCTCTATTTATAGTTTTTCCAAAGACAGAACTTTGACAGAATTCGGGCAGAATTCGAACAGAATTCTTTGTAACAAACCGCAACTGAAGGATGACCAAGTTCAAAATCCAACATTCACTAACGTTCCAAATGTCCGAACTCTGGCCGAACTCGGGCCGAGTTCTGCTGGGGTTCTGCCAGTTCATTTTTGAGAAAATCAATTTTTAGCTTTTTGAAAAATCCTCCAGAAGCTTTTTGTAACAAGAATGTTTTTAAAAAACGTAGGTCATTTGTAAAAGAATAGGATGGTTTTGAAAAACGTTTTCGGATAGCCTATTTGCCAGTACGACTCGGTGTACAATGTATTCCTAGACTCAAATAAAATGAAAAATTATATTGCTTAACAGAAAGTACATATGGAGTGGCAAACGGCTTCAGAACAGCTTCGGTCTTGAACATAGTAAATATCTATTGTTGAGCAGTGTCCAAAACGTCGTAGGTAAACATCTGAGTTGACTTGCATTTATATCGAGACAGAGTTTGATCAAGTATTAAAATCAGGTTTGACCATGACCAATGGGCCAACAATCTTCCCCATTTTGATAATTGACAAACCTTGTCGATATAACATCTAAGCTTGGATCAAGTCAAAAAAATAATAAAAAAAATTATTCATAACCTGTATTCAAAAATGTTAGATCTTATTTCTCCCCCGTTGTCACTAAGCAAAATAATTGCAAAAGAGAAATCTCCTCCGCAATCAATGCTTAAGTAACAAACAGTAAAGAAACATAATAAAAGAAATAATCATTACATGCATGGTATAAACAGTAAATATAGTAAGAGAAACAGATAGACTATAAAACAACACAGACATGTATTTGTCACAGGCAGTTTTAATAAAGTGCTAGAATAAAACTGAAATAAATAAAGTGCTGAATGATAAACTAAGATGCCAAAACTGAGGCATAATAAAAAACCATGTCTATGAATAGTCACAAAATAGAAAAAGTGCTGATAATAACTAAAAAGTACTGATAAAATCTTGGAATGTCGGAGCATTTCCAAGTAAACATAAGACAAACGTAATAGTCTCATATCTAACATCTCAAAAATTCATCATCTTCATCAACGTTATCAGCTGCAGCTCCAGCATGTCCAGAAGGACCAGCTCCAGAAGTACTAGCGCCAGAAGTGTGAGGAGTGGCACCAGCGTAAAACTCACCGACATAGTCTCGAGGAGGGGCACGAGCAGTACGATACCAATCATAGGTGTTTCTGGCTGGAACAGAGAGTGGACCGCCTCGTCGTCAATGCGGTAGCCAGTAACAGAAGGGTCTCGAGGTAGAGAGCTAGCAGAATGACCCGTCTGTGCAAACCTCAGATCGGCGAATGAGTTGGCAATCGCCTGGAACCGAGTCACATCACGAAACTCGTGTTTCCTAGAAGTCTCAACATAAAAAGGACTGCAGATCTGATAAGTGCTAATGAATACCCTCAAATGTCATAGGATAAGAGTGAGGAGGAACATGTACTGTAGGAGTAGGTGCAGGAGGAGTAGATACAGCAGGTGGAGGAACAATGACAATGCTGCGACGAAAGAGTTTGAGGAACTTGGGCTCGGGGTCGACAGCACAAGTAGATAGGTCAATATCAAATCTCTGAAAGATGCAAGGAATAAGCATCGCATAAGATAGGTTGCGGTCTCTCCTGCGACATCTACCCATCATCTGGATAATAGTCTTAGGGGCAGAAAATAGAATCCCCTTAAGAATATGATAAAGAGCAGAGAGCTCAAGTGCAGTGACATCATCTTTAGAAGTAAATTTTGGAAGTAAGGTATAATAGATGATGCGATGTAATTCGTAGTTAAACAAGTTCAAGTTATTAGCCTTGAACTTTCCTGGACGAGCGCGTGCGGGCGCACAAAGCTCAATCTTGAAACTAACGAGTCGTGCCATCGGGAAAATCAAAATCAGTGATGTCATCGAGCGGGGCACCTTCGTTTGGGATACCAAGGATTTCCGTTAATGTTTCATCAGTGAATTCAATATCAATTCCTCCGACACGTGTTCTCGCAGTAAAAGTGTCTAATACGAAATTATAATAGAATAATCTAATGGCATTAGTGGCAATGGGGAAGTATAAGATAACAAAATGTTGTAACCCTAATGCCTCAAAGTAAGGGCGGTGATCCGGAAAGACAGTCCATTTAATCGGCGATCCGGTGCAAATATTACGCATGATAAAATCGGCGTACCACAATAAGGCTTGATCGGAAGTTTTAAAGTAAAACTCATCCGACGCACCATCGTCCGATTGGACCGGAGAAAAGAGGCAATCCGTATGCGGATCTGAAGACGATGCCTCTTCACTGGCATTGGTCTTCTTCCTCTTGAAGGGATTGAACTTAGGCATTCTTTTCCAAAATTTTCTAGAAACCCTAAGTATTAAAAAATGAAGGAGAGAAGGGATTATACCTTCCAAGAATTGGATATGTTGTAGAGGACAAAGTTCTCCGCACGAATCCAAAGTTTGGACGAGAAACTCCACTCGGATTGGAAGAACAAAGATGGAGAAAAGTTAGGGTTTGGAGATGCGGCAACTATTGTTGGATGTGATTTGAAAGAATGAAGAAGATGGGGGCCTCGGGTTCTGGCTGGTACATATATATACCCAGCCGAACTCTGGCCGAATTCGGGCCGAATTCGCCAAGGGTTGCCTGGCTATATATATATATCAAAAAAATAGAAATAGGGCCACATCTTTTTCATTAGTTCGTTTTAAATGTTTAATTCAGAGTTTACTAATTTTAAATCTCAAAATAATATAATTAATATTATTTTATAAATTAATATTCTTTACTCAACATCTGTCTCAGATTAGCTGTAGGAGTACTGTCCCAGCTAACGGAGGTTCACCGGAAAACTCTTAAGTACCGCTTCGCTTCGACCGTAGTCGTGGTGATAGACAGACTCTTTTTAGGCTTGTCTCGAAAACAGTTTATGAGTATCGAATAAATTAATTAATAAAACAAGATTAATTAATATTATTGACATCTAAAATGCCTAACTTTCGACGTAAATAATTGAAACAATCTTCTGCTAGAGGTTTTATGAGTATGTCAGCTAATTGATTCTGTGTGTCTATGTATACAAGGTCTATATCTCCATTTTGTTGATGATCTCTAAGAAAGTGATGTCGAATCTCGATATGTTTAGTACGAGAATGACATACTGGATTCTTAGTCAAATGAATAGAACTAGTGTTGTCACAGAAAATGGATATGTGTGAAAAATGCAATCCATAGTCTTCTAAGGTTTGTTTTATCCACAAAATTTGTGCACAACAACGTCCTGCGGCGATATACTCAGCCTCGGTTGTTGATAATGCAACAGAATTTTGCTTTTTACTAAACCAAGAGACTAGAGCTTTTCCTAGGAAATGACATGTGCCGCTAGTACTTTTTCTATCTACTTTGCATCCGGCAAAATCAGCATCGAAATAACCAGTTAGGTCAAACGACGTAGTTTTGGAATACCATAAGCCGACAGAAGAAGTGCCTTTAAGGTATCGGAAGATACGCTTAACTGCGCACAAATGCGATTCCTTAGGATTAGCTTGAAAGCGTGCACATAAGCAAACACTAAACATTATGTCAGGTCGACTAGCAGTTAAATACAGTAAGCTACCGATCATACCTCGATACTTACGTATGTCGACGGGTTTGTCTTGTTCATCAATATCAAGCTTGGTTGAAGTCGCTATTGGAGTGCTAAGTAGTTTTGTTGCTTCCATGTCGAACTTCTTTAATAGATTTTTTGTGTACTTTGCTTGATTTATGAACGTCCTATTGTTGGTTTGTTTAATTTGCAGTCCGAGAAAGAATTTTAGCTCTCCCATCATGCTCATCTCAAACTCATTCTGCATACACTTTGAAAATTCTTGACAAAGAGATTCATCAGTAGATTCAAAGATAATATCATCTACATAGACTTGAATCAAAAAAATATTATTATTCAAAGATTTTATAAACAAAGTAGTGTCAACCTTTCCCTTAGAAAAATCGTTATCAAGTAGAAAAGTGCTTAGACGATCGTACCAAGCACGAGAGGCTTGTTTCAAACCGTACAAAGCTTTCTTCAACTTGAAAACATATTCAAAAAATTTAAAATCAGTAAAACCGGGTGGTTGAGCTACATAAACCTCTTCTTTTATAAAACTATTTAAAAATGCGCTTTTGACATCCATTTGAAATAACTTAAAATTATGAAAATATGCAAATACACATAACATGCGAATGGATTCTAATCTCGCAACTGGGGCATAAGTCTCATCGTAGTTGATACCTTCTTCCTGATTGTATCCTTGAGCTACGATTCGAGCCTTATTACGAGTCACTAAACCATTCTCGTTCAGTTTATTTCGGAATACCCATCGGGTGCCAATGACCGGATGATCAATAGGCTTGGGAACAAGTTCCAAAACTTGATTTCGTTCAAACTGGTTTAATTCCTCTTGCATAGCATCTAACCAAAAATTATCACTACATTCTTCATCAATATTTTTGGGTTCAAACTGTGAGACAAAAGCAACACAAGAAGCTATATCTTTATTAGAGGAATGAGTACTTACACCCTTGGTAATCTCACCAATTACCAAGTCCTTTGGATGACTAGCCAAGAATCTCATTTCTTTTGGTGTAGTCTCAAGATTACTAGTTCCGGCTTCTTTGCTTGGAGGTTCATCTGATGCCTGATGTGATGGTTCTGCATCTCTGTGTAAAGGTTTTGCAGTAGCTGTACTTGGTACGATTATGTCTTCATTGTCATCATCGTCTAAGTGTTGATTTAGCTCATCAAACTTGACGTTGATAGATTCTTCAATGATCATGGTTCTTTTGTTGAAGACTCTATATCCTTTGCTCTTTTCTGCATAACCTAAAAATATACCTTCATCGGCCTTTTCATCAAATTTACTCAAATTATATTTAGTATTAAGAATAAAGCATTACAACCAAAGATTTTGAAATAAGAAACATTTGGTGTTATATCAAACCATAATTCATCGGGAGTCTTCTTAGATATAGGTCGAATCAGAACCCTATTGAGAATATAGCATGATGTATTTACAGCTTTAGCCCATAAGTGTCTAGGTAGACTAAACTGGTTTAACATAACTCTAGCCATTTCAGATAGAGTTCTGTTCTTACGTTCCACAACTCCATTTTGTTGCGGAGTCCTAGGGTAAGAGAATTCATGCAAATAACCGTATGTGTCACAAAATTGCTTGAATTCTGCATTCTCAAATTCGCCGCCATGATCACTACGAATGCGAGTAATCATGAATCTTTTTTCATTCTGTACTTTCTTGCAAAAGGTAACGAATTCTGATAATGCATCGTTCTTGCGTGCAAGAAAATAAACCCATGTATATCTAGAGAAGTCATCTATAATGACAAATGCATATAACTTACCACCTAGACTAGCAATTTTGCTGGGTCCGAATAAGTCCATATGCAACAATTGTAAAGGTCTAGTGGTACTTACAGCATTCTTGGATTTGAATACAGATTTGGTAGCTTTGTTCTTTTCACATTCACTACATACCGTATCCTTCTTGAAAGAGATATTCGGTAAGCCGCGTACCAACTTCTTCGTAGATAATCTTGAAATTGTATCCATATTTGCATGACCGAGTCTCATATGCCATAGTTGACTGTCAATGCTTTTGGCCATCAAACATCTACCTGTTGTGTTAGCATCTTCCAACAAATATAATACATATATATTGTCTTCCCTAATACCTTCAAATATAGTGCTACCAGTTGAACTATCAATTATAGTACATTTATCTTTTACGAAGTTAATACCATAACCGTGATAAGCTGAATGGCTTATGCTGAGCAGATTATGTTTTAACTCAGTAACAAGACAAACATCTTTAATCACTGGATAGGGAGCCTTACCAATGTCACCGATACCGATTATGTACCCTCTCAAATTATTACCGAAGGAGACGTATCCTTCTTTTTTCCTCTTCGACAGTGTTACAAATAATGAAGCGTCATCGGTCATGTGCCGTGAGCAACCGCTTTCGAGGATCCATTTGCTCCTAGCATGTGAAGGATGTCCCACCTACAAAACAATTTGCAGATGAAACTTTTGGTACCCATTTCTTGTAGGGTCCTGACTGGTTAGTTTTCGGTATCCATGCATAAATATTTAAATCTACTAACTTTTTGATTCTACATGCAGAAGATATATGACCAATGAGGCCACAATAATGACATTTAGCATGTTGAGTGTTGAAAGTAGTATGAGGTGCATGATTGGTAGGTTTTGGTTTTCTAGTATAGAAGAATGCATGCCTATTAGTCTTCTTGGGCATAGTCTTGGTATGGTTTGGTCTGACAGTGTTGGGCGTGTTCCGATGATTCGGTAATTGACACGTGTTAGAATAGGAAGCAGCAACTTCAAGCCATTTTTCTAAACTAATTTCCAACTTTTTGGAAGTGTCATATAATCTAGTATAGTCAGATGTGAGTGATTTTAATCTGACCTGTGCACACTGGAGACTCTTTCTCTCCTTAGATAGGTCTTTCTTTAACTGGATAATATTTTGGTCTTTTTCTTTGGATAGCTTGACAGTCTCGTGTAACAACAATTTAATAGAAGAAAGCTCACCAGACTCATTTGAAGAGTCACTATCTCTAACATGATCTAGTAGGTCGGTAAGTCTTCCTATTTCACCTTTGTATTCTTTGAGTACCTTCTTAGAGGTTTCATATTTGCTACGCAGTTTCCTGTAATCATTTAACAGTTCACTGAAAGCCTCTCATAGTTGCTCAAAGGTAAAATCATCATAAGGGTCAAATAGAGGATTAGTGATTACCTGATCGCAAGCCATCAAGCACACATTTTCAGCGTCATTTGATTGTTCATCTTCTGAGTCGCTGGCTTCACTTTCATGCCATATACTTATGTTGGCGTACTTTCTTGATGTCGATTTCTTCAGGTAGCCTTTGTCATATTTGTTGTTTTTCGATGATGATGCTGTTGGACAGTCTTTCTTTATGTGTCCTTTCTTCTTGTATTGTAGCAAATAGGATCTTCCTCGTTGTTGTTGTTGTTGCTGTCTTTTGTTCTCCTGTTAAATCTCATGAACTTCTTGAATTTTCTTACCAGAAGAGCTTGATCTTCAGAGTCGGAGTCGTTGTCGTCGGAATCATCTTCGATGGTTCTTCTATGCTGACCCTTGAGAGAGATCGTCTTCTCTGACTTCTTCTTTGGTGTAGCCTCTTCAAAGTCTTGAAGTTCTAACTCGTGAGTGAGTAGCTTACCCATGAGTGTTTCTAGAGACATTGCTGAGAGGTCGTTCCCTTCAATGATTGCAGTAGCCTTTAGAATCCAGTTCTTTGTAAGGGCTCATAGAAGTTTGTGAAACTTCTCATGGTTACTGTAATCCTTGCCTAGTGAAGACAGAGGATTTACAATATCCAAGAATCTTGTAAACATCTGAGTGACTGATTCACTTGGCTTCATTTTGAATGCCTCATACTCGTGAGTAAGTCGGCTGATCTTTGACTCCTTGACTTGTATTGTTCCTTCGTGGGTTACTTCAAGAAGTTTCCACACTTCGTTTGATGTTGTGCAAGTAGACACCTTGTTGAATTCAGTTCTGTCTAAAGCACAAAATAAAGCGTTAATAGCACGTGCGTCAAGACTGGCCTTTTTCTTTTCTTTCTCTGTATATTTGTCATGGGGTTTTTTAACTAAATCACCATCAACATTAATACGAGGTGGCTTTTTATAGCTATCAATAACTACAGACCATAAGTCAAAATCAAGAGATTTCAGAAAGAAACTCATACATGTTTTCAATAAGTGTAGTTTGTGCCATCAAACAGTGGAGGTCTGTTTGTGGCTTGGCCTTCACTTGTGAATTTCACAGTTGCCATGTGTAATGCTATGTTCTATATAAAAATTGAATATAACTGCAATTTTACCTTGCTTTACCTGTATAACCCGCTCTGATACCAATTATAGGAACAAAATCGTAAAGCAGAATACTATAGAGGGGGTGAATAGAGTAGGCAGCAGAAATATTGCTAATTAAAAACTTGTTAGCAGTTAGATCACAGATGTAATAATAATCACAAAAGTAAATGACAGAAATTAAAAGTGATCAGAAGGCAAACGCAAACACCGAGATTTATACTGGTTTTTCTCTTGTGAGGACTAGTCCAGTCGGAAGAACTCTAGCTTCCATTTGAATCCACTATTGGAAAATCCTGCAAGTTTTCATACGAAGTCCTTACAACTTCTACAGACGCGAGCTTTGATACGAAGAACTCGACCAACTTCAATTGTGAAGAATTGAATCTTCTATCAAGCCTCTGATTACAACCGCTCTGAAACTTCTAGACCGTACCGCACTGGCAAATCGACTAGAAGATTATAACTGGCTTGGGATTTAAAAATGAAAGCTTTTTAGAACTCTTTGGAAGAATGTAAGCTCAGGAAGAAAAGAGATTGAAAGTGAATTGGTAATTTGAAATGATCGAAATACTTCTCTATTTATAGTTTTTCCAAAGACAGAACTCTGACAGAATTCGGGCAGAATTCGGACATAATTCTTTGTAACAAACCGCAACTGAAGGATGACCAAGTTCAAAATCCAACGTTCACTAACGTTCCAAATGGCCGAACTCTGGCCGAACTCGGGCCGAATTCTGTTGGGGTTCTACCAGTTCATTTTTGAGAAAATCAATTTTTGCCTTTTTGAAAAATCCTTCAGAAGCTTTTTATAACAAGAATATTTTTCAAAAATGTAGGTCATTTGTAAAAGAATAGGATGGTTTTGAAAAAAGTTTTCGGATAGCCTATTTGCCAGTATGACTCAGTATACAATGTATTCCTAGACTTAAATAAAATGAAAAATTACATTGCTTAACAGGAAGTACATATGGAGTGGCAAACGGCTTCAGAACAGCTTCGATCTTGAACATAGTAAATATCCATTATTGAGCAGTGTCCAAAACGTCGTAGGTAAACATCTGAGTTGACTTGTATTTATATCGAGGCAGAGTTTGATCAAGTATTAAAATCAGGTTTGACCATGACCAATGGGCCAACAGTTGTCACGTTGTTATCATGGATTGGTACCATATGGATCTTTTCATGAGATGTTATCCCCCTTGGGTGCATCGGATACTTCATGTCATATGCTTTTTATGTACATCATGTATTCGTTGTACTCTCATTATTCATGTACACTCATGTGCTCTCATGCACTCTCATGTTCACATGTGCTTCATGTATAAAACTGTCATTTACGTAACATAACTTGACTAGATCCTTGTGTATTAATTGGGGACGGGGGAGTAGAAGTGGTTATGTGATCAATTCCAAAGTAGGTAGTCATGTGCAACTCTGTAACTTAGTCATGTGCAAATCAAGTCGATTACATAACCATCTTGTGCTCTAAATTACATATATTCACTTACAGTTCTTATTTTCTATACAAACCTTCATGTACTCAGATTTATCTATTTTTACTACTCATGTACATCTCTTACAGCATTTTATGTATTTTATTTTATTGCTTTTTTTATATTTTCTGCCATGATATGAACTGCGTAAGAGTTATGTATTTGCTCCTGTCCTGACTGGACCTGTTGAAAATATTACATAGAACGAAGAGGATTTTTGCCCTACCTACTATAGAGCTGGTATAGATGACACTTATGACCTGGACCCTCCGGAAGATCCAGCAGTTGCTGAGGATATTACCCTATTGCCTAGGCTAGATTACTAGGCTTATTATCTATCTTATTTCAGTTGTCTTGAGTTGTATTTATTCAGATATTATGTACTGGTGTTGATAACACTTAGACTTATTTTATTCTGGTTGTATCTCACTCTGTGGATTTTATATCTATCTTATCGTGCTGTTTATCTACCTCTAGCTTTTATGATTGAGTTGTATCTTCAGAGATGTCCTCCGATTGGAGAGTATATTCTGTACAGGTACATTTATATTGTGTTAGATGTTTGAGACCTAGGACATTGTTCTACCGTTGACACTGCGGCGTAGGCTGGACGTATCCACGTACTCGTGCCCCTAAACCGGGTACGGGTTGTGACAGTTGCCTTCTGCTGTATAGGTTCCGTTGACCGAGCTATCTACATTCTTCAGGGATATTTGTTCAACTAAGCTGACGGTGCAACATATGGTTGAACTTGAGGAAAAGATTGTCTTAACAATTTGCAAGTTAGAGAAAGTATTTCCACCGGGCTTCTTCGACAGCATAGAGCATCTACCGATTCATCTAGCATACGAAGCTCGTGTCGGTGCATCTGTTCATTATCGATGGATGTACCCATTTGAAAGGTAAACAAACATCGATATAAATTAAGTGGATTTTACAATTCATTGTTAATTCTAGATAATTTGTCTCTCTAGGTACCTACACCATTTAAAGAAGAAAGTTGGCAACAAGGCTCATATAGAGGCTTCGATATGTGAAGCATATCTTATCGATGAGGTATCAAACTTCTGCTCCATTTATTTTAATACTCATGTCCAGAAAAATTGAAATAGACCTCAAAAGAATGACGAAGTCGTTGAAGATGGAGGCATATTCAATGTCATGGGCAAGCCTATTGGGGCTAGTAACAAACGGTGGTTGGGTGACGATGAGTTTGATGCAGTTCACCGATGTCTTGTTAAATTGTGACATACATAAAGTGAGAGATTTGGAGAAGTAAGTGACTGTACTTACACTTGTTATAATCTCTAATTTGGTGAAAGATATATACTGACTCATTTATACTCTCTCTATCAGTGTATTTAAAGATGAAGTCAAAATGAGGACACCCAATATTACTGATGAGGGACTTCAAAGAGAAGTTGACTGTAACTTTCTGTCATGGTTTCATAAATATGTAAGTAACTAAGATAATATGTTATACGACTACCATTAAAATATATGTAGCTGAAACATTTAAATTCTCAATATGTGTTTATAGGTTTTATTGGCTGAAACAACCCTCACAAATGAGAGCCTTCGTTATTTGGCATTGGGACCGATTAAGCAAGCAAAGACTTGGCCAGACTATGTCGTTAACGGCTTCAAGTTTAAGGCAACTCAGAATGCTATAAATGCCGAATTTCTCAATGATGGCTTCAGTACAAAGGATTTTGGTGTTTACATAAGAGGCACCATCTATGATGACGAGCCGAACTTTGACTATTATGGAGTACTTCGAGATATTGTAGATTTACAATATCCTGCCCTATATCATATGCATATTGTGATGTTCAAATGTGAGTGGTTCGATACGACAGCAAATATCGGATGGAGAATCGATAAACAATTTGGATTCGTCGATATAAATCATCGTAGGAGATATAGAGGGTCCGACACGTTTACGATAGCAAGTCAGGTTGTTCAAGTCTACTATACAAGATACCCAAGGCGTCGTAGAGATCGATTTGACTGGTGGACAGTATGCAAGATTAAAGCTAGAAATACATTCAATATTGGAGAACCAGCATACCAAGAGGACCAAGTCGAAAGCCCTAATACTTGGGACAACAGTCGGATACCATGGATGTTGAAGATATTGTTGAGGAAAATAGAGGGAAGAAAGAGGTTGATACACAAGACTTAGCCGTCAACCAGGGAAGAAAGAGGCGTCTTGTCCCAAGTTAGGGGTACAACTCGGGCGGGCTAAACCCAAGCCCGATCGGGTAAACCCGTTAATGGGTTGGGTTATGGTTGAAGATACTCGGGTTCGAGCTTGGGTTCAGGTTAAAATATTTGAACGCGATCAAAAATCGGGTTGGACTTGGGTTCATGTGTCGGGTTACCCGAAGAACCCGAAACCCGACTTATATATATATATATATATATATATATATATATATATATATATATATATATATATATATATATATAGTTTCCTACTTCTTAAATAAAAAGTTTAAATGCTAAATTTCTCCACCCAAACTCTTCAACTCCTTATCCTAAATCTTATTTCAGTTTGTATTTTATAATGATCAAGACTTGATTGCTATTTGATTATGTGTTTAATATTACTTTTGTTTAAAATTATTTCAAATTTTATATTAGAGCCCGATAAACCCGATGGACCCGATCCAACCCGAGCAAAATCGGAACCTCCGAGCTTGGTCTTTGGTTTCATATGTTGAACCCGAGGTCGGGTCGGGCTTGGGCTCGGACTAGGCTTATGATTCATCGGGTTGGGCTCGGGTTGACCTCAAGCCCGACCCAACCCACCCGAGTTGCACCCCTATCCCAAGTATTGAGGCTGAAGAAGAAGAAAAAGAAGAACTTGATGAGGATGAGGATGAGGATATAGACGAAGTCGAGGATGATGATAAGGATGAGGACGAAGATGAGGACAAGGACGATGACAAAGACGATGACGATGATTAGATTAAATACCGGTATATAAAAATATTACTTCCAACTAACTTAGTGAATTTACAGCAATCTACTTATTTCAGTTCATACTTTTACATTCTTATTTCAGTTCATGCTTTTGTCGTTAGATTCATCTACTTATTGTATGGTTTTCTTTTTGCAAATGACACTCCTAGTCTTGCTTTGCGTCGCGGTCGCACTCCTCATCCTATTGGTAGTATATTTAGTTTAGTCTCTATTTATTTATACTTCTATATTGTTAATTATGTTTATGTGTTCTATTTACAGGTCATGGCTACTGGCGGTCGAAATCATGGTGGGGGTGGTCGTGGTCATGGTGGAGGTGGTCGTGGTTGCATTATGTCCCGGGATGCGACCCCATCTACCGAGCCCGACCCAGAGAGTACCTCGGGCGCCTCTTCATCCCACTGTCGATCTACCCAGCCAGGCATCTTCGACTTGCCATCGTCATCCATTGTACGTCGACGCCTGTGACTCCAGATGTTGCTAGCCCATCGTCCGTTCCGCTAGTGGATCATACAGTTACTGCATGATGGGCCCCGAAGTATCCACGGGTTCAGTTCCATCTGGTTACTGGTGAGTACATTCACGGACCCGTGGATCCTTCGACGCCACCAGAGAGACCGACAGGGGAGTTCAGATGGGAGTTATGGCCTGCGGGTGAGCTGTAAGTAAATTTGTATTTTGTAAGTTAGTTTATTAAATTTGTTTCATTTATTCAAGTAAATAATCCAGTCGTTTCTTCTTTATAGGTTTTTTCCATGGGATGCTACCAGGGAGCTAGGGCTCATTATTAGGCAAAACTTCTATGGCCCCTACCTTAATTTTAGTGAGGTACCCCAAAGTCGCGGTACATCTGGCTCGACCAGATAAGGGTATATATATATATCTTGTGATTACTTAATTATTAATTATTCTTTAATCCACCATTTTTAATTACTTGATATTGGAATTTGTATGTCAGTTGACATTTTGGTGGCCCTCCACCGCGAGGCGGAGATCGTCAAGACCTACAAAAATGCCGTCGAGAAGAAGCTGCAGGACACGAAGGATGACATCCGTAGGGGGAAGAAAAGCTGGCTCCGGGACGAGTACTATGAGTAGATGATAGAAAAATTGGATACTCCTGCATTCAAGGAGAAATATGCGAAGGCGAATCGACAGGCATCGGGTCTGGATATGGAGGGATCGAGGCCCCACACAGCGATGCTTGGAGATCTGGTGAGATACCGAAAAATACTTTATTTTTCCACTACCTATTCAGTACTATTAATCTATGAAGTGAATTATATTCTATGAATGTTTCATACGCAAGCCACAAAAGCGGCAAAGGAGGAAAAAGATCCACGCTCGGTCACCTTGTGTGATGTATTCGAGCGTACGCACAAGAGGAAGAAGGACGGTAGCTTCGTCGACGAAAGGGCCAAGCAGACTCATGTAATTATTTAAGTTTATGAGATTTATGTTAGAATTGTAAGTATTTTAGTTTATAATTTTATGAAAATAGTGTGAGGCCTTAGCATTTAGACTATAACTTAGGAAAATTTATAGTAAACTAAACACATTCATTGAATAGGCTAAGTATCGTGAGGCCATTAGGACGGTTCAGCCCCCTCCTGCCGAGGGTATTGGCGAATCGACACCCACCTAGACGTCCTCTTCCATGACTGCTCGCTTAGACGATGTTTTAGTAGAAGCCACCGGCAGAATAAGGAAAGGTGGGCGTGTCTACGGCACCGGCTCCTTGTTGCAGTCGCAGACGTCTACGAGACTTCTACCGCCGTCGCCTCCTGCGCTCCTGTGACTCTGGTCGACGAGGATGTGAGGACACAACTTAGGACTTTAACCATGGTGGTGATGTCCATGCAGGAGCAGATGACTCGGATTATATCGCAGTTACCGGGTTCTTCTACTGCTCCGGGTCCTTCTGTTCCTGCTCCCGGTCCTACCGCTCATGCTCCCGGTCATTCTTTTATCGGCCGTGCTTCTTTTGATCCTGCTGTCGCTTTTTCTATCGGCTTTGTCTATGATTCACCTCCTTGACATGATGTCGCCGGCAGAGCTACGCCAAGTTCCACAACACATATTTGATGGCCTGCCGGCTCACGTCGTTGAGGGGTATCTTCATAAAGTGCAACTGGCACCACCAGACAATCAAGATAACATTTGATATTTTTTTTGTATTTGGATGTTGAAATTTTTGGATAATTTAAGTTTTTGTGGATATTTTGGTATGATTGTGTGATTGTGTGAATTTTGGTGGATATTTTGGTTTATTTGGATATTGGATATTTTAGTGCATTTGGATATTTTGTTGTGGAAAATATTGGATATTGTGTGATATTGTGAATGGTTAATTGTGTGAATAGGGAATACTGTAATTTCAGGCTTTTTTTTGAAAATAATTTCTGTTAGCGATGGACTACTGACGGACTGGTGACTAAAGGTGACGGACAAGCGACCGATATTCCGTCGCTAAGCTTCTGAAAGTTTTCTCATTTCCAGTTAGCGACGGATGGCGACCATACAGCGACGGACTATCCGTCGCTAAGCTTCTGAAAATTTTCTTATGTTCAGTTAGCGACGAATGGCGACGGAGCAGCGACAGACAATCCGCCGCTAAGCTTATGGAATTTTTTTTGGTTTCCCAGTTAACGACGGATAGCGACAGATTGACGATGGATTGGCGACCATTTTGCGTATCAAAAATTCTATGATATGCATATACCGACGTTTTAGCGACGAAAAATCCGTCGCCAATTAGTCGCTATCGACGTATTGCCGTCAAAATTGAGTATCAGAAATTTTCTGATACGTAAATACCGACGTATTACCGATGAAAAAAATCCATCACCATATTGCGTATCAGAAAATTTCTGATACTCAATTTGACGGCAATACGTCGGTAGGTCGTCGCTAAGTCGTCGGAAGAAAACGTCGCACATCCGTCGCTAATCCGTCGAACCTATCTGCCGCTAAGTCGTCGCTATATGGACGTCACTTGTCCGTCACATTTTAGTCGATGCTTCGACCAAATTTTGACTATCTAGCGACGAAGTAGATACCGACGGTCCTTTTTAGCCGAAATATAGCCGCTAATCCGTCGCTAATACAAATTAGCGACGGATTAGCGACAGATTTGTTCGTCAAAAATGACTAGTTCTATAGTAGTGATTTTGGGACTAGGCGTGACAAATTATTCTTTTTGATTGTTCGTTCATATGCCCAAAGTTGGGGAAAAGAACTTTTAGAATTGTCAAATTCTTGATTATAGATGGCATTTTAGAATTTCGTTCTGAAACACGATTCCAACAGCAAGAATGGACTAGTGGCGTTGTTCTAAAATCATTTTTATATTTAATTTGCATATTTTTAGATTAAACTCATTTTGGATCTGTTGTGAATTTTTAGGCCCGTTTTGGTCGAACGTTGGATCTCATAATAGATTTCTATTTTCGTCATATATTTTGGACTATATCATATTATCATTATAATGTTGATCTATATTATATTGAAGTAATTTATGATTAGGAGTAGCTGTTAATGGTTACCTATTCCATATTGGTACGTTCATGACCGATACGTCGACTACAGCTTATTCAGGCAAGTACTCCATCCTTTATGTACTCGTACATTGTAGATGCTTTTGTTTTTATCTTTATGGTTAGGAATCATATTGAGACATGAGGTGACTTACTGCATTATGTATCTATCTTATTATGGTTAGGTGAGTCCATAGGGTAAACACTAAGTAGAAGTGTGATCAATCCATATCGATTATTTTGATTGATTCATTGTGGATAACTAATCATACAATATACTTATGATTGAGCCGTACCATTATTATGGATAGCCATCAATTCAATGTGTTGTATTTCCCTAGCCGATCACAAATCGAAAACAATATTTTAATCACATTGTTAGATCATTTTTCTTGTACATGGTTATTGTTGTTACATGATTTTGTTTATTGCATGATAGCTATTTTTTTTCATTTAAATATCATATACTAGTTGTATATTCTTATTTCCTATTTCTCTTCAGCTTCATTTTGTATTAAGTTACGTTATTGTGTAGTTGTACTTTGCTTCACTTCTGGTTGGATTCATTGACATTTTAGGCTATCTCACATGGAGCTCGTGCCTGGAAATCAAGGTAGCTATCTTCTCTAGCTATTTTCTTTTATATGATAATCTAAAATGCATAGTTTTTATTCATATGCTTTCAATCTATTTCCTTTAAAGAACTTGATATAGTTAGTTGATATGTGGATGTGTATTATTGACGATATTGAGGCCAATAGAAAATATTATAGTATAGACATCGTACTAACAAAGTTGTTCCGTAGGCTAGATGTACCAAGGTACCCGTATTTGGATATCTAGGATCGGGGCGTGATAGATTTGTAACCCCTATAACTAGAAATCCTAAAAAAAATTCTAACTAAAATATTAATTATAAACATTTTCTATATAAATAATTTCAACAAAACCTAATTATAATGATAATTAATAAGCCAAACCATTATACATGAAGAGGGTTTATCGATTACCCGAGCCAAGGGTACAATTCTATGCAACAGTCAAGGTTAACCCAGCTACCCGACTATAGATACCGGTCAAACATTTCTAAGGCACAAGTTGAAGCATACAATTCCTTAGGTCAATACTCATCTTCACCATCTCTCGTACAATGCCACAAGGTCATTCTATGGGTCTCCAATGGTCACCTATTATTCAGTCAACTCTAAGGTTAGCTATACTGGCAGCTAAACTTAATCATTCATGTGACTTCCCTAGAGTTGACGGCTACTAGGGTTATACTAGTTCCTTATTCTTTAGGCCAACAAGCAACTGACACTTCTAAGGAGCTCTACCCAAACCCATGGGTATCAACTCAGTCTGAATACTAATTGCCATTGTCGGCTATGCCAATAATTGGTAAGTCATCAACTGGTCGCTAGGGTCAAGTCTATCTATCCAGGGTCTTCCTCAAGGAAATAATTCCCACAGAGGCTTATTCTTAGACTTACCCAACGATCGACTAAGATCGATCTATCAACATTACGGTCAATTCCCAACCCGACATACGATTTTTCATCGTCCTAAAAAAATCCATCAAGTAAATTCCCAACGATCCAATTTCTATTCCAATTCCTTTGTACCCACATGAACCCATAAGCCAAGGCTAACTATTCAAGGGTCATCGGTCCTGATAGTCCTAACATAACTATGGAATCATACTATTTAGTCCGCATGACAGAGTCACACCACTAAGTCATAAGCCAACAATCTATATCCAAACCAACAGTCACCTATACCGACATTATCCAACACGTTTGCAATTTCTCGTTCCCATTCATTTCTCAATCATCAAACTATCTTATTGGCATTCTTAAATCTCATACAGCAAGGGTCGAGTAGTTTATCCCGTTCAATCAGACAATTTATGTATCACTTAACCATCCTCTAGGCAACACCAGTATTCAGAGTCACTACTTGTTATTTTTCTAGTGCAATTCAATTCCTCAGCATACATGCATATATGCAACGACTATCCTTTGGTGATCAAGATGAATTAACATCTATTACACCTTAGGGTCAAGGCACAGATCTCTAATATTCCTTTGGTTCACCGACAATATTTTCAAACTTTTAGCTTAGCAACCAACTTTGTATTAGCCACATATGATTTGCATCCTACCGATCGAAGCCATAACATTCTCTAGACAAATCCATTTACCCATAGCATACTAACTGTCTTACTAGTCGGAGTCATCACTCGACTAAATAATTTCTAACCAAGCCACCCGTTACAATTTCTAGAAATCTTGCTACCCAGCATAACGTCACCGTCAAGGGGCACTCGAGTCACCAAACAACAATACATGACTCCCAGCTAAGTCTCGGCACTATCCAGTACCCACAGATAGTCTCATTGCTATCTTATGAAAAGGGTCAACATACATCTCGTCTGAGGTGGTAGAGGCAATATACCACTCAGAAACGAAGCCATCCTTAAACAATACCGGCTCAAATCTATTACAGACATTCATGATCTATAATGATCACACACTTAGCCAACATCTCGGGGTCTCAATATCACAAGCCAATATTATTAGGGTCACAAAAGTACTAGCCAGCACACATGAGTCAACACACCAGTTCCGTTGAACTCATCCATTCATTACCCCATTCATAATTCTTTTTCCACGTCACATTCAGTTCTTAACTTGTTACAGCATACATAGTCACTTTTCTTTATTCCCATATTCCAAACAACATTTACAATATTGCATACTATGGCATCGAGTCATTGTTGGGTTATTTGTGTCCAACCAACAACAATCATTCATTCAGGGCATCACAACGTATATAGACTTATTGTATAGAACATCCAGTGAGCAGCCAAGGGGGTCAACGAACTTTCAAACATGAACAACATAGGATGATTACAGAATAATAACAACATAATCGTGGAAGCCATTTTTGATTTAATAACGGAAGCAACGTTGAGTGATCGTGGAAGCAACTTTGGTTAATTGTCGATGCAACTTTGATTTGAAATGAATCAAAGAAGAGACCAAGGACGTAAAGCCGTGCTCTGATACTAATTTGTTATGCCCCGATTCGTAGAGTCATTTATTCACATATTTTATCTCTTGGAATCGATCGTCTCGCTTGGGCGTGATGCCGTACAAGTCTGGTATTGCACTTGTACAAGGCAAAGATGGTACATAATTGATTTTCTTCAAATAGGAACACATCGCAGCGGCAGAAGCAGATAAATTGAAGTTAGCGACGATAATCTTTCTCATTGAATAGAAGTACATCACTTCTTTATAGCAGCGGAGATAAAAGGATAACTTGAAGTCACACAGAGATATATAGAACTTTATTCTCTTTATTGATAATTGAAGAAGAGTACAAGACTTGTATTGAAGTACAATGCTTACAACCAATCTCACTTTACATTGAAAGCCAACTGAACAATGCTACAAAGTTTACATTTGATACTTGGATTACAACTCGATATACCGACTTGGCTTACAACTCACTGGTACAACTGATTACAATGTTCTATACATCATGCCGTTTATAAACAGAAGACATTATCTTGTACAAGGAGAGCTTATGTATGCCCAACAAATCTTCGATGCCGTGGGACCAATCAAGCCATTCTTCATGTGTAGAATATCCCAAGCACGAGCACCTACCCACAAAATGTGGGTCAACACATCATCTATGTACTGGCGAGCAGAATCCAACCCACTCGCCTAAACCAACATATAGTGATCGATTTTAGCAAACATTTAATAGAATGATCTTTCTACTTGGGAGCCTAGTATCAGTTTACAGTTCATGGACAATAATCATAGTGAAGCATGTAAACTTGTTATCTCATTTCTTATGTAAAGGCAACAATGAAACATACTTGGTGTTATCAAGTTCTGACAGTGTACATTAGAGGCATCTTTTAAGCGTCATTGAAGTAACACGAGCCAAACATGTTTATAAGTATCTTTTAGCAAGGCAACACTCCAGCATATTTTATTTGACATGTTGAGCATGTTATAGAGTTCTCATTTCAAGGCAACATCATAACATAGTCTTGTTTAGCATGATTAAGCAGACCATTCAACCAACATATATTGCATATATCACATTTAAGTGATTTTTTACCGATATTCGACTCCGCATACATGCATGAGAATACAGGATAATATGATATACTTACTCTATCTGCACAAAACATTTATTAGCATGCTTCCTGACTACATGACCACTGGTGTTGCGTACCATTTAAGGACTTGCCATATAGGACTTCAAGGGTATCGACGCAACATTTACCCGGGTTGTAAACCCGAAATAAATGTTTCGATACCAATCATGCCACCAAAGGATGCTGCATTTCCTCCTAGGACAAATCGGTCCCCAGGGCCCTAGGAACCGTCCGAGGAAACAATACCTTGTATACAAGTTTGCCCATGATCATGCGAATGCGTGTCCGACTCGATCGTGTTCGAAGTCGCATGATAAAATATTAAGATAAGTAAAGGCAACATTTCATTACCTCATCTTTCCATATTACCACCTATTCACTTGGTGATCTCAACGATCCGAAGCCTCATCATTTCTTATTGCATCAATCATTGCAATATTTCTCATATCATTCCTTTCTAAGAGGAACAAACAATATTTTATTCATCTCGATAGGATATGCAGCATTTCATTCATTTCATAGGGATGGTATTCTTTCTTTCATTGCTTATAAGAAAACATGCAACAACAACAGTTATGCGGAATATACATACTTGAGGTGTTTCATTCAGTTCTTTGTGTTAATAACATAACCAGTTCATTACTCATGTATCATTCACATGGCATCTCATTACTCAAGTATTTTATTGCTTAAGCAGTATTATTAGAAGGGACGTTATCAATTCATTTCAAGCATCAAGTCACATTAGCAGTTCCAGTGTGATTCGTTCAGAAGTTCAATAATCATGTGTTATACATTTCAACATTTCCAGCATAGGTATCTCTATTTATTTAGCAACAAAAGCATTGCATCACAATTATTCAATATTCAAGGTAAGAGACATTAGGGACATATTCATAGCATCACATTATTCTATTTATTAAGCATACAAGAATAAGAAGGAAGGAGGACAGTTCTACTTGCCTTACATAACGGTCTTCCTGTTCCAATTCTACTAAGTGTAGCTCCACCAGCGAGCCACGTTCCAATACCCATTCTGTCTAGCCAGTTAAGAGAGACTGCATCAGTCTCAATTCTCCTGATCTCCAACATAAGTCACGGTTCAATATTCTGATCCCATCCAACAAGCCAACCAAATGCCTCATGCGGAGTGGGGCATTACATAATATCCCATCCCGTTCAGTTCAATTGTTTAACCGAATGGATCGAAACGCAACGACGTTTGGACTTGGCTATGCAACGGCTTGCTCGAAGTCCCGCTCAATTGAGGAAACTTCTCGTTCAGGTAGGTAGCTTCGATGAACTTGCCTCAGTCTGCCTTCACACTAATAAATATAAGTTTTTACATGCACTGAGTAGGCTTGTTAATAAAAGAGATGAACCCACATAGCTAAGGAAATAATCTTATTGAGTCATATATACATGTAGAACATGCATAAAAATGTCAACTTGTTGCTTAGATGTCTCTCCACTAGGTGTTTTCAAAGTTGGCACTGGGTCCTTCAACCACACAATTGAATTAAGTAGAATTCTGTCACGGACTATATACTTAATGTCATAGAAGGCATGTTTGTACGTTCCCATAGTCCCAAAGCTCGTCATATAGAGTATGACTTGGTTAGTAGTGTTGCGCAGAACACGGTCAATTTATGGCACGAAATATGGTTTGTTCAATTTGAGTATACATGAGGGCTATCAAATAGTTGTTCTTGAGTTTGAGTCAGAGTTATGGAAAACATAGAAGTGCTAGGGACTGTAGGTCGTCGAGGCAGTTCCTGGTGAAGGGAGGTATAGTATGGAAAGAAAGATGAGGAATGGTTCAGAAGCATATTGAGTTGAGTCAAGTCTTGCATTATCATTGGACAACTTATGTACAAGGTATTGGTTCCTCGAACGATCTCTAGGGCACCGAGTTCGTGTCGACCTAGGAGGAATTACAGGTATTACGGACCTTCAGTGGGTGTGCGGCTGACCACTAAAGAGCGAGCCACCGATATAAATATTTTGGAACCTCCGGGGGAGACCGCACATCTTATACGACGCCTTCCCATCTTACATTTAGTCCAAGATGGCTTGTGGTGCTAGTGACTTTCATATAGTTTGAGTCGACTTGATAGCGGCGATCCACGTGCATGCCTTAGATTGAGTCAAGAAGTGTATTCACGACATGAATGAGTCAAGAAGTGTACGCAAGGCATGAAGGAGTCAAGAAATGGGTACACAGTATGCAACACAAGTATGGAGCCTAAGATTTGGCTATAGCAGAAACACGCGCTTCGGCATAAGATGTAGTATTGTATTTTGAGTCGTTAACACTAAGTTAATAAATATGCGATCGAGTCATTTGTACGATGAAATGGAGAAAGGCCATAAGGCGAGTATTGAGTAAATTGTACTAAGTTGTGAGGCACGTCTCGATGTTGTTACACGAATGGATTTTATAGCACGACTATGTCATTGCATCACAAAGTAGACAAGGAGTCTGTCTTAAAACTGATCCTAAGGCAAGATTAGAAAGACCACAAAAAGAATAAGTTTGTACTCACTAAATGAACGTATTAGTTTTATATGGGTGGGCGAGAGGCTCAATCACTCGTTTGGTTGTGTACTAACACCCCACCAGTTTTCATGTGCAGGTCCAGGTACTTGCTCATTCAGGGAGGAGCTCGTTTGGACGCGCTGAGGCATGGAGTTCCTTGGCGTTTCAAGATGTGCGACCATGTTGGAGACTTCACCTATACGAGACGTAATGTATGAACATCGCCTTTTTCTAGTTGTATATCCCTAAGCATGATTTTTTGTAATTGAGAGATGAGAGAGAGCAGAGTGATTGTATTCAGAGAGTGTGTCACAACCCGCACACGGAGTAGGGTAACGAGTACATGGGTACGTCCAGTCTACGCCGCAGCGTAGGTGGTAGAATGTTGTCTAGATCAACAATGCTATCTAACATGTGTAATAAATATATATGTCACAACATGTTAGTAATAATCGTATATCCAAGGAGGATAATATAATATCTAAACTCATACTCAATCACAATAACTAAAGGAAGATAATGGCACAAAATGATATAAGATATGAAATGATAGACATGAGGATTCTATTAGCATAACTCAAATCCATAACAGAGTCTAAGAGTCTATTATCTCATGATAAGTACAAGTCTCAATAAATATAAAAACCAAAGTATCATAAACTGGAGACGAATCCAATAATACTAGCTACTAGCTAAGGCACTACTGGTGGTGCCTCCTTAATGGGCACTGGCTCCAAAGAAATCTGTTCTCCTTTTCTTTTCTTTTCTTGAGAGGGACGTGGTCCCAAAACATGTAATGCTTTTTGGCTTCCAAATAAAAGAGTATGTTTTATTTTACCCTTTATTTGTATTGCTTGTTATGCTTGTGGTGTTATGGTGGCGTTAGCCCCGAATGGGGGACCTATTTGTGGACCTGTTACCCTTGGCATACCTTGGTTTTAGGTACGGATAACAAGTTTGATTGGGGATACCTAGAACAGTTCCACGGTAAGGGGGTCATGGACGCTCCTGGTATCGAGAGAAAGAATGCCATGGAGCAGTTGGGCTCCCGGGGCATGATGAGAAATGATGGGCCTGTATTAAAAAACTTAACAAAGGACCTTTGTGGGCCTATTATCCTTGGTGTACCTTGACTCAGGATACAGATAATAGGATGAAAGGGAACCAACATACTTACTCAGAGGTAATGAGGATATGGCAAGTATGGGGGTTTTACCGCGGAGTCATCCTACTCAGAGGTAATGAGGACATGGCAGGAATGGACTCAACGGAGGATATTTGTGGACCTATTATCCCTGGTGTACTCTGGTTGTGGGTACGGATAATAAATCGAAAGGGAATCAACATACTTACTCAGAGGTAATGAGGACATGGCAAGCATGAAGGTTTTATCGTGGAGTCTTCCTACTCAGAGGTAATGAGGACATGGCAGGAGTGGACTCAACGGAGAATATTTGTGGACCTATTATCCTTGTCATACTCCGGTTGTGGATACGGATAATAAGTCGAAAGGGAATCAACATACTTACTCAGAGGTAATGAGGACATGGCAAGCATGAAGGTTTCTTCGACGGAGCCTTCCCACTCAGAGGTAATGAGCCCATGGCAGGAGTGGGCTCAATGAAGAAGGGTATATAGAATGACTCAGAGGTAATGAGGACAAGGAAGTTCTATGTAAAGGGGTGATTTATTTTTTGGCGGAAGTGAAATGACTCAGAGGTAACATCGACATGGCCGTTTTGGAATTTTGTGGATCTGTTACCCTTTTTGTGCACTGGAAGTGTGGGTAGTGGATCATGAGGGAGGATCTTTTTCAAGAAGAAAGTTCAGAGGTATGGTCATACATGACTTACTATCTGAAAGAGTGACCGGAATGTGAGTTCATAGGCACCTGCAGGTACATAACTCGATAATCTAGGAGATTGTGAGTTCAGCGGTACGGGAGGGTACATGACTCAATAATCTGGAATTTTGTGGATATGAGTTCAGCGATATCAACAGGTACATGACTCAATAATCTGGGATTATAAATGTGGGTTCAGCGGTACCAGCGGGTACATGACTCGATAATCTGGAAGATTATGAGTTCAGCGGCACGGGAGAGTACATGACTCAATAATCTAGAATTTTGTGGATATGAGTTCAGCGGTATCAATGGGTACATGACTAAATAATCTGGGATTATGAATGTGAGTTCAGCGGTACCAGCGGGTACGTAACTCAGCAATCTAAAAAATGTGATATGAGTTCAGCGGTACTGGCGGGTACATGACTCGACGATCTGGAAAATGTCGTTTAGACATAATATTTCTTCAGAAACTTGCCGTTGACGGACAACATGAGCAAGTCTCCGTTTGTTTTGCGAGGCGGTAAGCACCGTTGGAAAATACGGCCTCGATGATAAACGAACCTTTCCATTTTGGCTGGAATTTGTCGACGGTTTTGTGAGTCATGACCATCGGCCTACGGACTGCCAGAACGAGATCGCCCACTTGGAATGTTCTAATTTTAACCTTCTTGTTGAAGGCTCCGGAGATGCGTGCTTGGTATAGCTCGATCCGTTGCTGAGCCAGGAGGCACTTTTCATCTAAGGCCTCCAACTCTTGTAGTCGGCGATGGTAGTTATCATCCGTCACCAATTGGTAAGTAAGGGCGACGTGGAGTGAGGGTATTTGAGTTTCCAACGGGAGGACTGCCTCACTCCCGTACACCAGGAAAAATGGCATATTTCCAGTGGCTGTTTGGACTGTAGTACGGTACGCCCATAAGCATTCACCAAGCTTCTCGTTCCAGTCACGTTTGTTGGACGATACGAACTTTTTGAGAAGTTTGATGATTGTTTTGTCGAATACTTCTGCCAACCCATTCGTTGCCGGATTGTATGGCATCGAAGCAATATTCTGAATTCGATGCTTGTCGCAGAATCGATAGAAGGCGTGGCTTGCAAACTGCGGACCATTATCGTGGATGATCCTTCGGAGCAGTCCAAAGCGGTAGATGATGTGATGCTTGAGGAAGCTGATCACGTTTGAAGTCTTTACTTCTGCAAGTGAAACAGCTTCCGCCCATTTGGAGAAGTAATCCGTGATTGCGAGTATAAAGCGATGTCCTCGAGAGGAAGGTGGAGTGATCGGACCGATGATATCCATTCCCCATGCTTTGAATGGCCAGGACGCCACTGTCGGATGTAGAAATTTGGATGGTTGGTGGATGAAGTCCGCGTGGACTTGGCAAGCTTTGTATTTTCTTGCGTAGTCTATCGCATCTGCCACCATCGTGGGCCAGTAGTAGCCTATTTGGCGAAGACGGTCTTGCAATTTTGGGCCAGGCTGATGGGCCCCCGCAAACACCGTCGTGAGCTTCGCGTACGGCTTCTTTGGCTTCTGCGTTTGATAGACATCGAAGCAATAATCCATCGTAGGATCGGTAATACAGCATTTTTGTCTCTGTATCGTAGAAGAATCTGAGAGAACGCATTCGGATAGAGGTGGCCTCTTTTGGGTTCTCGGGTAGGATGTCGTAGACTACGAAGTCAATGAATGGTTGTCTCCAGTCTGGCGCTTCGTTGATCGTCTGAGCGGAATAACTCGCCACGAAGTGAACGTTGTTCTTGGGACAGACCAGTTCGTGGCCTATCACATCAACCGAATGATGAGTATGATTTGGCGCTGCTAGGGAAGCGGCAAGGCCTGCTAAGGCATCGGCTTTGATGTTTTGGAGTCTGGGAATGTGTTCGATGAAGAACCCCTCGAACGATGAGATGATGTTGATTGCTATTTGGTGATAGGGGATCATGTCTTCATGACGAACTTCGTATGAACCCCGGATCTGATTGACGATTAACTGTGAATCGCCGTATGCTTCAAGATATTCTACCCCCAGCTCTTTTGCAAGTTGGAGGCCAATGACCAAAGCGTTCTACTCGGCCACATTGTTAGAGTAGGGCTCTGTAAGAGAGTAAGCGCGGTTGATCACCAATCCGGAAGGAGAAACCAGCACCACCCCGACTCCGACGACGATGTTGCCCTTAGGTCCGGTCCTTGAGGCGCCGTCGAAGAACATTCGCCATATATCATCGTAAGAGGTTGCATGCGAGTCGATGACCTCATCTGGGATTTCTTCATATATTCTGGACGACTCCGAGCCTGGGTGGACTGCTAGAAAGTCTGCCAGAGCTTGACCTTTAACAGTCTTTTGCGGGACGAAGATCATATAATAGGGGGACAGCAATATTGCCCATGTAGCGAGGCGAGAGCTGAGTGCCCCTGGTTTAGTCATGAGGACCCTGAGGGGGTTGACTCGTGAGATCACATGTATGGTTTGTCTTGTGACATAGTGACGCGTCTTCTGAATGGCGAACACCAGGGCGTGGCATTCCTTCTCCACGGCGGTGTATCGGTGCTCTGGCCCAATCATCATTCGGCTGAGGTAATATATAGCTTGTTCATGGCCTGCATCGTTGTTTTGTGCTAGCAGAGTGCCGAGGAAATGCTCCATTGCTCGTACATAGAGCAAGAATGGTTTTCCAGCAACCGGGGCCACCAGGACTGGAGGGTTCGACAAATATTCTTTGATGCTATCGAAGGCACGTTGGCATTCTTCATCCCATATAAACGAGACGCCTTTATTCATGAGATGGGTGAATGGCCGACATCGCCCGGAGAGGTTAGAAATGAACCTCCTGATGTAAGCTAGCCTTCCTTGGAGGCCTCGAAGTTCTCGGAGATTTTTCGGGGGACCCATCTCCATGATTGCCTTCGACTTCTCAGGTTCTACATGGATACCCTGGGCGGTGATGATGAAATCTAAGAACTTTCTGCTGGATACGCCCTAGAAAGATTTTATGGGATTTATCTTCAGGTTATGTGCTCGTATCAGTTCGAATACCGTCCTCAGATCCTGGAGATGGTCTCCCTTACAGCGACTCTTGACGGTGATGTCATCAACATAGCACTCCACCGTCTTGCGTAAGTAGTCTCTGAAGATGATACTTATGGCTCTTTGATATGTGGCGCCAGCATTCTTTAAATCGAAAGACATGACTGTGTAACAGTATGTGCCAATCGGTGTTCAGAATGATGTATGCTTTTCGTCGTCAGAAGACATCTTGATTTGGTTGTATCCCGAGAAACCATCCATGAATGACATACGTTCGAAGCCGCAGGTGTT
The DNA here is from genome assembly GCA_029216955.1 of Iris pallida. Taxonomy (NCBI): domain Eukaryota; kingdom Viridiplantae; phylum Streptophyta; class Magnoliopsida; order Asparagales; family Iridaceae; genus Iris; species Iris pallida. The sequence goes on from JANAVB010002199.1 coordinate 4,731,654, forward strand.
GTCAATTATGATGTCTGTGATAGAGAGAGGGAATTCATCTTTGGGACATGCCTCATTCAGATTGCGGAAGTCGATGCAGATTCGAATCTTTCCATTCTTTTTGAGGACCGGTACTATATTGGCGACCCAGTCTGGATGTTGCTCTTCGCGTATGAAGCCGCTGGCTATCAGTTTGTTGACTTCGGCTTCGATCGCATCTATGATGTCCGGGAGGAAGCGTCGCTGTTGTTGTTTGACCGACTTTGCATCTGGTCGAATATTGAGCTTGTGAAGGACAACCTCGGGGTTTAGTCCTAGCATGTCTTCATAGCTCCAGACGAACACATCAATATATTCTTTGACAAGTTCCAGCAGCGATTCTCGCTCTTCGTCTGTTAGGCTCTTACTGACGAAGATTGGTTTTGGAGAAGATTCGCTGCCGAGATCCACTTGTATGACCTCATCTTCAGTAGGAGGTTCTCTCTGTTCGAACCACTTTTCCCATTGTGCATCCAACTATTGGGCCCACGGCTCTAACTCGAGGATTTTAGGAATGTCTTCATCTTCTTCGTAAGCGTCGGCGAATGCCATGTTGACTGACAGGACTTGTCTGAATACGTCTCCGATGCTGGTATCCGAATCAGAAGTTGGTAACTCGGTTGAATGTGAATGCCAGTCGTATTCCTTGTCTGAGCTTTCAGGGGTTGTCGCGGGTGTGACATAACCTAACCCACATCTGGTTTTGTTGTAGTAGTCTCGCGATTTTCTAGCCGGGACTGGCGGCTTCAAAGTTAATCGTCGACCAGTGCCGTAGTTCGAGCCTGGCGCAGTCTCTAGATCATACCCCTATTTTTGCATGAGGTATTTGGATTGGGGGCTATAAAGATACAGAGGCTGTCTCTCGACATCTGATTCAAGATCGACTTCTTCTATGGTGAAGGGTTATGGGTTATCCTTCCGGCCGAAGATGATTGGATGGTCCCCTCCCTCGATTATGCGGTAAGCATCTTCCACTGGAGTAAGATGGTTTGCGGTGTACACATTCGTCACCTGTGTGTGTAGGTGAGTGCCTATACCGTGTTCCATAGCATACATTGTACAAAGCTTATTAAGCTCGCGGTAGTTCAAAGATAGCCCTTTATTGATGAAGTAAGGTATCTTTTCTAGCGGGATTACATCATCTGCGGAGGGAACATCAGTATGGGCAGCCACATACTTGGCCAGTTTTGGTTCTTCTTCGGCCGCCCCCTGTATAAATAAAGACTGAGAGGATGACCTGGGTAGCTTGATTGTCAGGGGTTCCACCGGTGGAGCAGAACGTGGAGTCGTTGGCAAACTAGCGACCCCTAGTTTGGTACCTGATGCTGGACGAGGAGTTGTTGGCTCGCTAGAGGCCCCAGATTTTGTATCGAGGTGACGATTCTTCTTGGGAAGGCGTATCGTCATTGGCTGGTCGTAGGGATTGAGCTTCTCCATTTTTGGCTGGCCGACTCTCGGCCGTCTGATTGTCAGTAGCTTCGGTGTGGGTCTTGGCACTTGGCCAGACCTTGGCAGCCGGATTATCATTTGCTCTTCTTGTCCCGAGAGGCTGATTGCGTCCTTACGCAGAGTGGCTGTAAGGGGTACGGACTTGCCAGGTTTGCGAGCTTGAAGGTGGATCGTTAGGGGTTCTTCTGATCCTGTGGCTGTCTCGGTATGAGCTTGCACATCTCCTTCACCAAGGTGCTTCTTCGACTTTTCGTACAGGCAGGAGTCTGAGTAGTAGGATTCGACCCCTTTAAAGGGATCGATGTCGACAAATTTTGTCCTCACGAAGCCGTGTTTGTCGACATACTTGAAGCATTGGTGCAGCGTAGAAGGCACGATCATATTATCGTGTATCCAAGGGCGCCCCAAGAGGATGTTGTAAGAAGTGTCTGCATCTATGACGTAACAGGTGACTTCCGACTGGAGATCGCCGATTTGGCACTTCAGACAAATCTTTCCAATTGGGTAGCTCATGTCCGAATTGAAACCGCTGATGGCGGTGCTTGTAGGCGTCAGGAGATGCATAGAGATGCGGAGATGATGTAACAGACCCTTCGGGATGATGCTTATGGAAGAACCAGGATCAATGTGCATTCGATCCACCTTTACGTCGCTGATGTATCCAGTGTAATATAACGGGCGATCGTACAGGTTGGTTTTGATGAGCATATCCTGTGGAGTAAAGACAATACTGGGCGTCGCTCCCGTACAAGCGCTGTCGTGGAGATTTGCAGGCGGGTTCTCTCCCGTGAGGTTGACCTGAGCCAGGTACGCGTCGACATTTTTGGGTGCATCGCTCAAAGCCGTGCGAACATCCTTTGAGAGTCTTAGAAGCTCGTATAATGACAATTTGGCCGGTATATTGGCCAATTGTGCCAAGATGTCGAAGTTGTAGGGCCTCTCTAGCCCCTACGGTGCCTCTTTTCGGAGGGATTTGTCGAAGCGAGTCTCCTTCGGCCTAGGCTTGTCGGTCGTCAGAGGCTGAGAAGGTCTCGGAGCGTCAGTTGTAGCGGGCTGATGATCTTCAACCGAGTTATCATCCACAGGTTGGGACTGTGCCCCAGACCGAGTGACGACGGCTGTGACTTCTTCGATATCTGCCGAGATTGTGCGGTAGGATCTGACTTTTCTACTCTTCTTCTTACGAATAGAAGATGGTGTGGACTGAGTCACTTCAGATACCAAGTCTGGATGGACCCACATGACCTCCCCTCGTGATGTGGTGAGAGACACTAGACCAGCAGCCTGATCTCGGGGAGGTGGAAGATTAGCAATCTCCATTGTTGCCAGAGGGATGGGTACCACACCGGCTTGAGTTACTGTTGGAGAAAAGCTGTCAAATTGTACTGACACCATATTGGCTGCCACAGTTACCTCTTCGAAATCGATGGCCAGAGCGTTCGAATCGATGAGATGTTGGATGTACCGTTTCAGTTGGTAGCAGTCGTGTGTAGCATGGTGGACGTAGCGGTGGTAATAGCAGTACTTTGGGCTCTCCATTTCTGTCGGTCGGGGTTCCCGTCTTGGTGGAGGGAGCTGAATTCTGTCTCCTTGTATGAGCATGTCCAAGATGGGCTTGACGTGGCCGTCTTCGAAGGAGTAGGTCATTTGTGGCCATTGCTTGTCTGCCGATTTTAGCTCAGGTTTCTGTGCTGTGTCGGCCACCATAGCCTGCTTGCCCTTATTGTCCTGATTGTTGGTGAAGCTACCCCCGTTGTTGGTGTTGGCGTTGGGACGCCTGCCCTTGTCTTCTTCCTCTGAGATGTGCAATCCCAGTTGGCGAGCCTTCTTCAATCGTTCTTTGGCGCTTGTGGCGCTGATGATAAACGTCTTCCTGTCCTTGAATTGACTTTCGCCCATCCAGAGGCTGATTGTTGGAAGCAGTCACATTTGGCAAATTTTAATTAAGGAGGAATCTGGGTTACCAGACGACAGCTTCATTACGGTTTGGCGAAACCGCTCAATATAGTTCCTTGTCAGCTCTTTCTCCCCTTGGACGACATCCATGAGGGTGGACATCGTGATGTCCTATCATACTTCATAAAATCTCTCCAAGAACATGCGCTTGAAGCTGGCAAAGGAGTGGATACAGTTGTCCGGCAGGTTACGATACCAGTCGAAGGCGACTCCTTCCAATGTCCCGATAAATAATCGTGTAAGGATGGCATCTTCATAGGGCAGATGGTCGGTGGTGACCTCGAAGTAAGTGATGTACCGACTTGTGGAGGTCTTGCCATCATAAGAATTGATATTGAACGGCTTATATCTTGGTGGGAAGGGGATATCCCTCCATGCAGCAGGGTATGGTTGTCGTATTCTGAGGTCTTGAGAGGTTTCTCGAGCGTGAAACATGGCTCGGAGCTTCTGGACCTCTCTTCTTGCTTCCCTGGCCTCATCCGCAGCGGTAGGAGCCGACATTTCAGGAGGAATATTGCCCGGGTTCGGTGCCTCTAAGTTTGAGTCCGCATTGACCGCGGGACTCGCACTTGTTTGGCCAGGCATCCCTTATTGGAGAGTTGGAAGGGCCACTTTGATCTCGTCTACAGACTTGACCAAGGCATGCAGTATGGCCTCCAGAGTGTCGATGCGTTGGCGATCACTGGAACCACCTTGGTTGCTGTCCGTCATGAACACCGTCTTTACATGAGGAGAGATGGAAGGAACGGTGGAGGACGTGCCCTCCGAATCATACCCCTATAGCGAGAAGTCATCGGGGTATGTAGGAATGTTCTCCTCTGGTTCGAACTCAGAAGGGATAGTACCCCAGCTTCAGAGTTTGCTTCATCTTGGGAGTCGTGGACGTCCTCGGGGACGTCGGCCCTTGCTGTATCTGATGGAAGAGTTGTTTCCTCGGGCTCATCTCCTTGGAACATCGAATTATCGTGGATGTTCTGAGGAGTGCTACCCCCAGTCCCAGTAACCCCCAGTGGTGTGGACGATGAATCTCTCACTGTAGCAGATTTCGTCTTTGAACGGGTACCTTGGAAAACTCCGATGGTGGGCACCCGTTTAGACGATAGTCTCTTAGTCATAGTGGTTGAAATCTTCAGGCTAGGAGCATCGGTCTTCTTCCCTCTCCCAACGGTGGGGATTTTCTGAGCAGAGTTGCAGGAGACGACGGAAAATGCCTCATCTTCTGAACATGCTTGTTGCAGTCTTTGGAAGACGGACTGCCGATCTTCTTGTACCGTCGCATTATTGCAACAGTAGTTGACGATGATTTGGGTGCAGTGACGTCCGTGGGAGGACTCTTTGCACCCCGAGGCACCTTCTCTTTCCTTGCGTTTGTGGAGGATGGCCTCACGCAAGTCAGATGGGTCCGGATCGACCATGTTTGCTCCCTGGATTTTGGAAGACTTTTGGGAACCTCTCTGTCCGTTTGCCGCCGGGGGCTGGACTCGAGTGGTTCTGTACAACTTTCCATCAGCGGCCCGTATAACAGTATGTGGGACGCTCGGATGGTCAGAGATCGGATCAGCGGACCGAGCTTGCCAAGCTCGTGCTGTCCTAGACTTCTTTACTCTAGTGCGTGAGGGCACATAGTAGGAAGAGTCTAAGTGGTGCTGGAGAGAGTCAGACATGTCTTCTTGGGAGCACAAGAGATCAGGACCATAGGAGAGGCGGTCGAAGACAGAGCCGCGTGGAGTAGGCGTCATGCGGCTGGAATCAATAATCTTCATGCGGCTGGCAGGCGTAGCCGCGTAGGTCTTCTCCATGCGGCTGGAAATCCTGGCCGCATGAGTATTCTCCATGCGACTGGAAATCCTGGCCGCATGAGTATAATGCATTTGGCTAGCAGTCTCAGCCGTATGGTCATCATTCATGCGGCTAGCGATCTTGGCCGCATGAGTCTTCATTTTGCGGCTAGTGCCCTTGTTCGATTTCTTCCTAGAGCACAAAGAATCGCTCTTTGCCCCTGCAAGTCCAGCATCGTAGTGCTTTCCTCTGCCGGACTTGGGGACAGCAGAGTCCTCTATGGCTTAAAGTGGGGCCGTACGAGAGTCGCCTTCGCCGTTGTCACTCCCCAATCCTGGAATACGTATTTTAATACGCAAACCGATAAATTGTATTTACCTTGAATTTATACTATATTTATTATGCTGTATTTCTTCATGCATTTTCCAAAAATATTCGACAAAATATTATTTCCTAATATATTTTCTGCATTTGGGCCTACAGTTTTGGCTCATTTGGGTAACCTATTCTTGGTTCACCAATGGGTCATCATGAACCCTTTGGTTCATCATGAACCCATGGGTCCAAGAATTCTATATATATAACTCATCTCCTTCTCTCTCCTCTCATTTACTTCTTCTCATTTACTTCCTCCACCAACCAAGGCAAGTACCAACTTGCTCAAGAGAAGGATCCATAATTTTGTTAATGATTCTTACAAAACTATTTGCCAAAACATGTTCTTCTCCTCAATCTATACTAGTTTAGAACTTGGAAATTTCTATTTTGAAGCTTTGATTTTTGTAGATCTAAGTTTTAATCATTTTCGAATTTCCTTAGTTTTGATCTATTTTTGTTGAAGTTTTGTGGGTTTTGATGCTTCCATGTGGAAGAGAATTCCATTTCACCCAAGATGGAACCTTGGAAATCCGGATTTGGAGTTCGGATGACCAAGTTATGTTGTTTTGAAGTTTTGGGTTCTGCCATAGTATTCTTGCTATTTGGAGAAGACAGTGAGCAGTATGCAGAGCTTCTTAGCTCACGCACACTGAGCTACGCGCGCTCTTTAGCGCTGCGTACGCAGACTTAGGTACGTTTCCTGTTGGAAGCGTGTCTCCCGTAGCGTGCATGACTTTTCACCTACGCTGCTCCCTGTAGCGTGCGTGACTTTTCACGCTGCTCTTTCCCTTGAGCCTGCGTGACTTTTCACACAGCTCTTCCTTTGAGTCTGCGTGACTTTTCATGCAGCACTCCCCCTTGAGTCTGCGTGACTTTTCACGCTGCTCTTTCCCTTGAGCCTGCGTGACTTTTCACGCAGCACTCTCCCTTAAGCTTGCGTGACTTTTTACGCTGCTCTTTTTCTTGAGCTTGCGTGACTTTTCACGCTGCTATTTCCCTTGAGCCTGCGTGACTTTTCACGCTGCTCTTTCCCTTGAGCCTGCGTGACTTTTCACACAGCTCTCTCCTTGAGCCTGCGTGACTTTTTACGCACGCTGCCTTGTGTAAGCTTGCGTGACTTTTCACCCACGCTGCCTTGTTGTGCGTATGTTTTTGATATTTTATTAGATATTATATGCCCATTTTATATCCTTACGCCTTTTATCCCGAGCATAATATGAGCACTGATGTGACCCCGGAGAACAAAGTGTTCCTACCTGATACATGTACCTGAATGTCCCAGTTCTTGTTCATGCTCGACAAATGACTCGTAACTCCACGTGGCATATTTGTAATGATGCATTACACTAAGGAGGGTAGCACATGTTGACATACTGATTGACATGGATCCTCACTTAGGGTACTCGTACTAAAGTACGACTTTAGGAGGATAATCATGCAGGCCACAGCATGAGAGTCCAAGATTTCACCTAGGGTTAAACTAGGCAACTGAATATACTAGATGCATGGGGAGGGCAGAGTCCCGAGATCGTGTTACACCAGTCACCCTGAGATATTGTCTTGGCGCGCCGGCTGGTCTCCACGGATACTGTGTCATCCGCAACGAGTGGATGACTGTATCCGATTAATTCCTGCTATATATTACATGTCTTGGCAAGGTGGCCTCACGAGGGACCTGTGCTCCATGACACCTGTCTACGCGAACCCCTGGGTTAGCTAGCCTTGCTGGAAAGATACGATCTGAGAATTTTTCTAATAACATGACGCGAGGATAACCTCGTTCCACTAGAAACTCGTAGACTTGATTGGCCGTGAAAACGACTTGTATGTTTCCTATTTACCTTCCGTGAATAACTGAGGGAAGCGGACTGTCATGGTACGTGATCTAACCCATGTTCTTGTTTGATTGTTGGGTTGGTTATCGTACTATGACAGGCTGTGGACCGAAGTTATGAACAGAAGACTTATTCTGGTTGTGAAGTGCTACTTTTGTGAATGACTGAGGAACATGGTCTATCATAGTACATGATCCAACCCATGTTCTTGTTTGATTGTTGGGTTGGTTATTGTTCTGCGATAGGCTATCGACCGAAGTCACGATCAGAAGATTTTATGGTTTATACCTTTTTAACTTATGTGAAAGTTATAGAGTATGACACATCCCGACTCCATGCGGCACCTTTTGTCCTTGTTTGGTTGTAAGGGTGTCATATGGGTTCGAGGATGTTGCGCTACCCTATAATAGTAGCATAAGTATTACTATTATCAGTCATTCTATTAGTTGGGTTTTTAATCTTAACTCTTGTGCCCCTTTGGCGGTACTTGCTATTAGGGGCTGACCCCGCTAGTTTTGTTTGGCCAGATCTCGTAGCAGAGCCAGAGGACACGATCTTCCTCCCTGACATCCATGGTGCATACTAGGAGCATGGCGGTTCGGGGACTCGAGTGGGTTTTCTTCTCCACCACTCCTGCTTATACTTTTGTGGCGTTTAGCCACCGACACCTGTTAGCCGGATTACTTGATATTTTGTGTCAGTACATAATTGTAATTAAACAGACTGCAGCTGTGTATAATTTTGTACTCCTGACTCTCTGAGATAGCTAAATTATAAAGCTAGTCTCTCATGATCATTTTGATGAAGCGTCAGGGATGCCTTACTGCTTTATCTTTAATGTTCATTTAATTACTGATTTGACTTAATTGATTGAGACATAGAACTCTGTGGGACCATAGGAGACTTGATTGTAGCATGTACCCCCTAGTCTCTCGACAGCCACGATCGCCGTATGACGTTACGTACCTCATATGGAGTAGCTGGCCTAGTCCATCCCCGTATTTCGGTACTGGGCGTGACAAGGTTTTAGTGGTGGCCCATGCAGGTCTGATTTTTAGACTTGTGGGGTATTGCGAATTATTAGGAGTCTCAATCACAACTTGTTTCCCTTGAAATTCTGTTTCGAATTCTCTGTCCTTGCCTTGATCTCTAACCTGACTTGCATCCTCGAAATCTTCCTTGTCCGGACTTGATAATCTTATATCTTTCTCTATAGGGGTGCTTCATTCTCAGTAGCGGGTGAGGCCCATGAGGAAGAGTAGCAAGAGCATGGCTCGACTGGGCAGCAACAGGGGAGAGAACCTTCCCCAGGGCAGGCACAAGCAGAAGTGGAACCAGAGGCAGTACAGCCGCAGGTTATTGAAACTCCTGCAGCACCAGCAGCGACGGCAGTACCGGATGCCGTAGCACTCCTGGAGATCGTCCGAGGGATTCTTGTCACTCACCAACAGCAACAGACTCGGCAGCAGGAGCAGAACGTGTTGCTGAACCAGAGGATTCAGTTAGCTCTTGAGAGGAGTGCCGGGGTTGACTCGGGAGCATCAGGAAGGTTCCGTCGCTTGAACCCGAGGTATTTTGATGGCACGGAGGATGCCATCACTGCGGATGCATGGATTCAAGACATTGAAGCTATTCTTGTGGCAGCCAAGGTTCCAGATGATGAGAAGGTTGATCAGGTCAAACTGGTACTTCAGGATCTTGTCCGCGACTGGTGGGCATCAGAAGAAGTTGGTATAAGACGTCCTGTTCGTTGGACCACCTTCAGTGACAGATTCAAGGCCAAGTATTTTGGCGTAGTAGCTCGATATGAGCTCCAGCAGAAGTTTATCAGTCTCAAGCAAGCAGGCAAGACCGTAGATGGGTATGTCGCAGAGTTCTACAGATTGTGCCGTTTCGCACCAGCAATGGTGGCAACGGAGCCAGAGAAAGCTATGAGGTTCTAGCAGGGACTTCATTTGGAACTATTACAGCTTGTGGAAGGACACGACTACCAGACGTTCGATGCTGTTTTGACGACAGCTCGTAGGCACGAGCTTACCCAGCAGAGGTTAGCATCGAGGACTGGAGGTCAGAAGAGATCTCATTCCCAGGTTGGAGGAGGAGCAGTGCAGCGAACGTCGACATCAGCACCCGGTGTACGTATTCATGATGCAGGAGCGCCGCGGAGGACGGCCGTGTCAACTAATACAGCGCCAGTTTGGCATCAGCAGCCGAGGAACCAGCAGCAGCGTCAGGGAGCACCCCAGGGCTGTACCTTCTGTGGGAAGGCAGGGCACACAAGGGAGGTGTGTCGCTCAGCGAATGGCTTATATTTGAGGTATGGTCGTGCAGACCACCGTATTTCTACTTGTCCTATGATGCAGAGGCCAGGAGGGCCAGCTCAACAGTTTCCAGTATTGCCAGCTCCAGTGGCAACCCCGAGTGGAGGGCCAGTATTAGCAGTAAGGCCCCTAACCCAGCGCTTACCAACGCAAGCTCAGATGTTCCGCCAGGCACAGGAAGCCGAAGGCCCTCAGGGGCAGCAACAGCATGGTCGAGGAAGGCCGCAACAAGGAGCTCAGCGGGGCCAGGGACAGGCTCTTATATTATCCTTGGGAGAGGCTCTAGCGTCTAGTGACGAGGTGGTAGGTAAAATTCTCGTTACCTCATTTCCCGCTGTAGCATTATTTGATTCAGGCGCTACTCACTCATTCATCTCTGCACAATATGCTACACGGATTAGATTAGAGTTTGAGGCATTGTCGGAGAGGATGGATATACTCACCGGCAATGGGCTCGTAGAAGTTAGCAGAGTGCGCTTTTCATGTTCGGTGGAGGTGTGTGGGCATTTACTGCCCGCGTCATTGATTGAATTCCCTATGGGGAATTTTGATGTCGTTCTTGGCATGGACTGGTTGAGAGACAGTCATGCGACAATTGATTGTAGAGAAGGATGGGTCGACGAGGATGTGCATCGACTACCGCAAGCTGAATACAGTAACAGTGAAGAATAAGTACCCACTACCAAGGATTGATGACCTATTCGACCAGTTGAGCAAGGCCAGCGTCTTTTCCAAGATCGATCTTCGGTCAGGATACTATCAAGTAAGAGTCCGGGAGCAAGACATACCGAAGACAGCATTCAGATCTAGATATGGGCATTATGAGTTTTTAGTAATGCCCTTTGGACTAACCAACGCCCCCGCAGTATTCATGGATTTAATGAACCGCATATTTCTGCCGTACTTGGATAAATTTGTGGTGGTGTTCATAGATGACATTCTTGTCTATTCCAGCAGTGAAGAGGAGCATGAGAAACATCTTAGGACTGTCTTACAGACATTGAGGGAGCATCAACTTTATGCGAAGCTCGACAAGTGTGAATTTTGGTTAGATCACATTTCGTTCCTGGGGCATGTAATTTCTGGGGTAGGAGTGTCAGTGGATCCGAAGAAGATTGAGGCCGTAGAGCATTGGCCAGTTCCGAGAACGGTTGCAGAAGTACGAAGTTTCTTAGGATTAGCTGGTTACTACAGAAGGTTCGTGGCAGACTTTGCCAAGATCTCTGCGCCCTTAACGCGTTTGACGTACAAGGACGTAGAGTTTGTTTGGTCAGCTAGCTGTCAGGCATTATTTGAAGAATTGAAGAAGAGATTGATCTCAGCCCCGATCTTGACGCTTCCAGTAGGAGCAGGAGGCTTTACAGTATATTATGACGCATCAGGGAAGGGTCTTGGATGTGTATTGATGCAGCGTGGAAAAGTGATAGCATATGCGTCTCGGCAGCTTCGAGACCATGAGAAAAATTACCCGACTCACGATTTGGAGTTAGCAACTGTGGTGTTTTCACTCAAGTTGTGGAGGCATTATTTATACGAGGATCGGGTAGAGATCTATACTGATCATAAGAGTTTGAAATACGTATTCACGCAGCGAGATTTGAACATGAGGCAAAGAAGATAGTTAGAACTGCTGAAGGATTTTGATTTAGATCTTCAGTATCATCCAGGCAAGGCGAATGTAGTTGCAGATGCACTGAGTAGGAGAGACAGTGCCTTTATCTTGATCTCGCAGAAGCATATTCTAGAAGACCTTCAGAGTATGGGAATCGAAGTAGTCTTGCCAGGGGATATAGGAAGAATGACCAGTATGCAGATTCAGTCAGCCTTAGTAGAGAGGATAAGGACAGCACAAGCAGAAGATCCACAGATTCAGAAGTTGCGGTCGGAGTGTGAATCAGGCCGTAGGAAGGAGTTAGTGATTCATAAAGATGGTACGCTCAGGTTTGGAAACAGACTCTGTGTACCGAGTGGAGACCTTCGGTAAGAAGTTATGTCCGAAGCTCATAGTTCTATTTACTCCATTCATCCAGGAGGAACGAAGATGTATCGAGATATCAGGCAGTTCTTTTGGTGGAATGGCATGAAAAGAGAGATAGCGAGATTTGTATCCAAGTGTCTGGTATGTCAGCAGGTAAAAGCCGAGCAGCAGAGACCAGCAGGGTTGCTACAGCCGCTTCCTATCCCAGAATGGAAATGGGAGCACATCACGATGGATTTTGTGACCGATTTACCTAGATCCCCAGCTGGCAAGAATGCAGTCTGGGTAATAGTAGATCGACTCACGAAGGTTGCTCATTTCCTTCCCTTCCGAGTTGGACAGACTACTGAACAGCTAGCAGATATGTACATGAAGCAGATAGAAAGGCAGCACGGTGTTCCAGTTAGTATAGTATCAGATCGGGATACGCGGTTTACTTCCCATTTTTGGCGGAGCTTGCACCAAAGTTTGGGAACCAAGTTAAGATTCAGTACTGCTTATCATCCACAAACTGACGAGCAATCAGAAAGAACCATTCAGACATTAGAAGATATGCTACGGGCGTGTACCTTGGATTTTGGTGGATCTTGGGAGGATCACCTTCATCTAGTGGAGTTCTCCTATAACAACAGCTATCAGGCTAGCATTCAGATGGCCCCGTTCGAAGCATTGTACCGAAGGAAGTGCAGGTCCCCTTTGGCATGAGACGACGTCGAAGAACGGAAGTTGTTGGGGCCAGAGATGATCACGCAGACTGTGGAGATAGTTAAGTTAGTCAGAGAGCGCCTTCGAGTTGCACAAGATCGACATCGTCATTGGGCAGATCAGCATCGTAGGCCTCTAGAGTTTAGAGTTGGCGACCAAGTGTTTCTGCGGATTTCGCCTACTCGGGGTATCATCAGATTTGGAACCCGGGGAAAGCTTAGTCCAAGATACGTTGGTCCTTTTAAGATTCTCGCTCGGATAGGCGATGTGGCTTATCGACTTGCCCTTCCGCCTTCGTTAACTGGCATACATGATGTGTTTTATGTGTTCCAATTACGTGGGTATGTCCCGGATCCGAGTCATGTCCTCGATCATTCTGAGTTAGTCGTTGGTACCAACCTAACTTACGAGGAACAACCCGTATCTATTTTGGACCGGCGAGAGAAGGTACTCAAGAATCGGACGATAAGCCTTGTCTGTGTTTCTTGGAACCATCACTCTTCGGGAGAGTCAATCTGGGAGCGCGAGGACGAGATTAGATCTCGTTATCCGTATTTGTTTGACTAATAAGGTATATTTATGCACCTTATTGACACGATTTCCATGCTTTTCTGCACCTGCTTATTTTATAATTTGTGATGTATGATAATAACTGCTATAATAGTTAACTTATATATATGATTGTGCCTTGCTTGCCCTGATTTCACTATCCTGTCTTGGCTGGAATTCCGAGGACAGAATTTTTCTAAGAAGGGTAGAGATGTCACTCCCCAATCCTGGAATACGTATTTTAATACGCAAACCGATAAATTGTATTTACCTTGAATTTATACTATATTTATTATGCTGTATTTCTTCATGCATTTCCTAAAAATATTCGACAAAATATTATTTCCTAATATATTTTCTGCATTTGGGCCTACAGTTTTGGCTCATTTGGGTAACCTATTCTTGGTTTACCAATGGGTCATCATGAACCCTTTGGTTCATCATGAACCCATGGGTCCAAGAATTCTATATATATAACTCATCTCCTTCTCTCTCCTCTCATTTACTTCCTCCACCAACCAAGGCAAGTACCAACTTGCTCAAGAGAAAGATCCATAATTTTGTTAATGATTCTTACAAAACTATTTGCCAAAACATGTTCTTCTCCTCAATCTATACTAGTTTAGAACTTGAAATTTTCTATTTTGAAGCTTTGATTTTTGTAGATATAAGTTTTAATTATTTTCGGATTTCCTTAGTTTTGATCTATTTTTGTTGAAGTTTTGTGGGTTTTGATGCTTCCATGTGGAAGAGAATTCCATTTCACCCAAGATGGAACCTTGGAAATCCGGATTTGGAGTTCGGATGACCAAGTTATGTTGTTTTGAAGTTTTGGGTTCTGCCATAGTGTTCTTGCTGTTTGGAGAAGACAGTGAGCAGTATGCAGAGCTTCTTAGCTCACACACACTGAGCTACGCGCGCTCTTTAGCGCTGCGTACGCAGACTTAGGTACGTTTCCTGTTGGAAGCGTGTCTCCCGTAGCGTGCGTGACTTTTCACCTACGCTGCTCCCTGTAGCGTGCGTGACTTTTCACGCTGCTCTTTTCCTTGAGCTTGCGTGACTTTTCACACAGCTCTTCCTTTGAGTCTGCGTGACTTTTCACGCAGCACTCCCCCTTGAGTCTACGTGACTTTTCACGCTGCTCTTTCCCTTGAGCCTGCGTGACTTTTCACGCAGCACTCTCCCTTAAGCTTGCGTGACTTTTCACGCTGCTCTTTTTCTTGAGCTTGCGTGACTTTTCACGCTGCTCTTTCCCTTGATCCTGCGTGACTTTTCACGCTGCTCTTTCCCTTGAGCCTGCGTGACTTTTCACGCAGCTCTCTCCTTGAGCCTGCGTGACTTTTTACGCACGCTGCCTTGTGTAAGCTTGCGTGACTTTTCACCCACGCTGCCTTGTTGTGCGTATGTTTTTAATATTTTATTAGATATTATATGCCCATTTTATATCCTTACGCCTTTTGTCCCGAGCATGATATGAGCACTGATGTGACCCCGGAGAACAAAGTGTTCCTACCTGGTACATGTACCTGAATGTCCTAGTTCTTGTTCATGCTCGACAAATGACTCGTAACTCCACGTGGCGTATTTGTAATGATGCATTACACTAAGGAGGGTAGCACATGTTGACATACTGATTGACATGGATCCTCACTTAGGGTACTCGTACTAAAGTACGACTTTAGGAGGATAATCATGCAGGCCACAGCATGAGAGTCCAAGATTTCACCTAGGGTTAAACTAGGCAACTGAATATACTAGATGCATGGGGAGGGCAGAGTCCCGAGATCGTCTTACACCAGTCGCCCAGAGATATTGTCTTGGCGTGCCGGCTGGTCTCCACGGATACTGTGTCATCCGCAACGAGTGGATGACTGTATCCGATTAATTCCTGCTATATATTACATGTCTTGGCAAGGTGGCCTCACGAGGGACCTGTGTTCCATGACACCTGTCTACGCGAACCCCTGGGTTGGCTAGCCTTGCTGGAAAGATACGATCTGAGGATTTTTCTAATAATATGACGCGAGGATAACCTCGTTCCACTAGAAACTCGTAGACTTGATTGGCCGTAAAAATGACTTGCATGTTTCCTATTTACCTTCCGTGAATAACTGAGGGAAGCGGACTGTCATGGTGCGTGATCCAACCCATGTTCTTGTTTGATTGTTGGGTTGGTTATCGTACTATGACAGGCTGTGGACCGAAGTTATGAACGGAAGACTTATTCTGGTTGTGAAGTGCAACTTCTGTGAATGACTGAGGAACATGGTCTATCATGGTACATGATCCAACCCATGTTCTTGTTTGATTGTTGGGTTGGTTATTATGCTGCGATAGGCTATCGACCGAAGTCACGATCAGGAGATTTTATGGTTTATACCTTTTTAACTTATGTAAAAGTTATAGAGTACGACACGTCCCGACTCCATGCGGCACCTTTTGTCCTTGTTTGGTTGTAAGGGTGCCATATGGGTTCGAGGATGTTGCGCTACCCTATAATAGTAGCATAAGCATTACTATTATCAGTCATTCTATTAGTTGGGTTTTTAATCTTAACTCTTGTGCCCCTTTGGCGGTACTTGCTATTCGGGGCTGACCCCGCTGGTTTTGTTTGGCCAGATCTCGTAGCAGTGCCAGAGGACACGATCTTCCTCCCTGACATCCATGGTGTATACTAGGAGCATGGCGGTTCGGGGACTCGAGTGGGTTTTCTTCTCCACCACTCATGCTTATACTTTTGCGGCGTTTAGCCACCGGCACCTGTTAGCCGGATTACTTGATATTTTGTGTCAGTACATAATTGTAATTAAACAGACTGCAGCTGTGTATAATTTTGTACTCCTGACTCTCTGAGATAGCTAAATTATAAAGCTAGTCTCTCATGATCATTTTGATGAAGCGTCAGGGACGCCTTACTGCTTTATCTTTAATGTTCATTTAATTGCTGATTTGACTTAATTGATTGAGATATAGAACTCTGTGGGACCATAGGAGACTTGATTGTAGCATGTACCCCCTAGTCTCTCGACAGCCACTATCGCCGTATGACGTTACGTACCTCATATGGAGTAGCTGGCCTAGTCCGTCCCCGTATTTCGGTACTGGGGCGTGACAGCTGTCTTGGATAGCAGAGAGTACTCCGTCCAGAGCTTGGGGAGGAGCAAATGACTTTGGCCTCCGCTCGCTGCGAGCTTTCTTTGTGCGAGTTCGCTTCTGGACCGGGCCAGCGCTTCCCTCAGAGAGCATTTCTTCAAATGCCTGTTGGTCGAAGCGGACGACCATCTTTTGTTACGTGGAGCAAAGTTTGGCTGCATCCGATTGCGTCACCAACTCCTCAGCCGTGGAGAAGTTTGTCCCCAGCAGAGTCGCCATCGTGTTTGCCATTGATTGTAAAAGAACAGAATAATTATCGGAGGACTGAACTTAGACTCACAATACAAACTCGCTTGTACAAAGAAAGCCTAGGGACGAAAACCTAGTTACAACAATCTAAGTACAATTATTTATTTTAGATTCTGGGTGGTGACGGTAAAGGCTCGGAAAAGCGACGACAGCTCTGCCTTACTCCTTGGACGATCGGGTGCAGCCTTGGCTCTGTAGAAGAACTGCTTGGCGTTGATGAAGAAATGCTCTCCTTTTAATTTCTCTCTGACTCTCTGGATCCGAGGGGGGTGTGCTCTCTCTCTCTCTCTGCTCTCTGCTCTCTGTTTGTCTATGTCTCTCCCCCTGTTGCAAGGGAATGGCACCTTGCTATTTATAAGAGTGGGGGCATCATTAGGGTTTTGCCATGATTGCCCATTCTCAAAAGTCAGCGGTTAAGGATCAATGAATCTGGGCCATTCATAATTAATTTGAGCAATTAATGTGATCGTATCAAATCTCTGTAGGCAATTAATGATGATTGCCATAAATCCTCATGATTTGTTATGCCAAGCTCGGATCTTCTGCCACGTGTTCAATTTGATTGATTGCAAATGATCTGATTTGACCTCAGTAATTATGAGGATGGCACTAAACCTGATTGTTAGGATTTGTTAGTGAATCTTGCCACGTGTCCTACTATTATGAGGATGATAGCTGTAGAGACGCTGGCAGAACCGCAAGCCACTTAGAAAATCTGAGCCGCATGAGGATCACCCCCCCACTGACCCGCATAAGGCTGGCCACGTGTCAAGGCTTCTTGGGAGTGGCCTCTGAACATTTGAACCGCACGGAGATGATCTGTGCCGCATGGGCGTAGGCGACCGCATGATGGGTGGCTTCTCAGTAAGTCGAATGAAGATAGTCCTTGTGAGCCGCATGGGTAGCCTCTGCCTGAGCCGCATGGGTGGCCTCTGTCTGAGCTGCATACGACTGTCCACGTGTCAAGGCCGCATAAAGGTCTTTGGGGTTTGACGGATTGTGTTAGAGATATCCTTCATTTTCCTAGGAGTCTGCCATTATGACAGAGTCATTATTGTATCTTTCTGTCATTGGTCAGAGTTGTCAACCGTCAAGGCATTAAATACAGTAGAAGACAAAGGGGAGAGCTGTTGAGGGCCACGTGGCTCCTTTCTGGGCCGTATGGAACTATTCGAGCCGCATAGACGCTTGAGCAACATGGGTCCCTGAGCCGCATGAGCTCTCTGAGCCGCATGGGGATCCTTGGCCGCATAGATCTTTCTTTATCCTTTTCCATGCTTCTACAATGACAAGTCCGCCTCTAGGTCCAGCTTACCCAAATCCATCATATGGCTCGGATCATGCACGTACTTCTGCAATTGTGATACGTGGAAGACGTCATATACCTCTGACAACGCGGGCGGCAAGGCGATTTGGTAAGCTACCAGGGCGACTCGTTTTAATATTTCGAACGGGCCAACAAATCTTGCACACAATTTCCCCTTCGCACCGAACCTGGAAACTCCCCGCATGGGCATGACTTTCAAGAATACGTGGTCGCCTTTCGAGAAATCGAGGGGGCGTCGGTGCGTGTCGGCATAGCTCTTCTGCCGGCTTTTTGCTATCTTCAATCTCTCTCGTATTAACTTGACCTTCTGCACGGTCTGCTCCACCAGCTCCGGACCAAGTAGCTGCCGTTCCCCGACTTCATTCCAGCAAATGGGCGATCTGTACTTCCGGCCGTAAAAAGCTTCATACGACGTCATTTGGATGCTGGACTGATAGCTGTTGTTGTATGCAAACTCGGCCAGCGGTAGATGGACGTCCCAACTTAACTTCAAGTCGATCGCACAGAGTCGTAACATGTCTTCGAGAATTTGGTTCACCCGCTCTGTTTGGCCGTCAGTCTGAGGATGATAAGCTGAGCTAAACTTCAACTTGGTCCCCAATGCTGAATGTAGACTACTCCAGAAGCGCGCTACGAACCGTCCATTCCGATCAGAGACGATAGATACTAGAACCCCGTACGGTCGAACTATTTCATCAAGGTATATCTGAGCAAGGCGGTCGACGCTCCAAGTAACTTTGATGGCAATAAAGTACGCTGACTTGGTTAGTCGATCGAAAATGACCCAGACGGCGTCGTTTTCTTGCGGCGTTCTCGGCAAGGCAACAATGAAGTCTATAGTGACGTGATCCCATTTCCACTCTGGAATGGCAAGGTTCTGCATCTCCCCGTCCGGTCGCTGGTGCTCGGCTTTGACTTGCTGACGGGCCATACATTTTGACACAAAGAGCGCTACGTCCCTCTTCATGCCGTGCCACCAAAAGACAACGCGGAGGCCCTTATACATCTTGGTGCTACCAGGATGCAAGGAATATTTTGTATAATGCGCCTCCGACATTATCTCCTTTCTACGTTCTGCGTCGTCTGATACGCATAGCCGTCCCTTCACACGCAACACTCTCGACTCATCCTCTGCAAAGTCGAACACTTTCTCTGTCGATATCAGCTTCCGCATCTTCTCCAGGTATAGGTCGTCCTTCTGAGCAGACTTGATCCTCTCCAGTAGGCTCGGTTCCACCCGTAGTTATGCCAGTTTCACGTCTCTAAAACGAACTCGGAGTTCAATGCCCATTCCTTCCAAGTCGTGCAGCAGTCGATCGTTGATGCATAACGAAGCTAAGTACTTCCGGCTCAGCGCATCCGTACCACATTTCCCTTGTCCGACGTATAGTCGATTGACAAGTCATAGTCTTTGATCAGTTCGAGCCATCGCCGTTGCCGCAAATTCAGTTCCTTCTGGTTGAAGAGATACTTGAGGCTTTTGTGGTCCGTATAAATCCTGCACGCCACGCCATAGAGATAGTGACGCCATAGCTTCAATGCAAACACAATCGTCGCTAATTCTAGGTCATACGTGGGGTAGTTCTTCTCGTGCGGCTTCAACTACCGGGAAGCAAAAGATATCACCTTATCCCGCTGCATGAGCACAAACCCCAAGCCCTGGCCAGAAGTATCGCTGAAGATCTGAAATCCCTCCGTCCCTTCAGGAAGAGCAAGTATCGGGGCCAAAACGAGCCATTTTTTGAGCTCCTGGAAGGAAGCTTCACAGTCGTCTGACCACTTGAATGCGACTCCTTTCTGGGTGAGGCGAGTCAACAGCGATACAATCTTCGCGAAGTCCTTCACGAAGCGTCGGTAGTATCCCGCCAAGCCTAGGAAGCTTCAAATTTTGCTAACTAACGCGGGCCGGCTCCAATCAGCGACTACCTCAACTTTCTTTGGATCGACTGTAATGCCCGCGACGGAGATGATGTGCCCAAGGAATGAGGCATTATTTAGCCAGAATTTGTACTTGCTCATCTTCGCATACAACTGATTCTCTCGAAGGATTTAGAGTATCATCCGAAGATGCTCTACATGTTACGTTCGATCCTTCGAGTAGACGAGGATGTCGTCGATGAAGACTACTATAAATTTGTCAACGAATGGACGGAACACCCGATTCATTAGATCCATGAAGATGGCAGGGGCGTTTGTCAGACCGAACGGTATTACCAAGAACTCGTAGTGGCCATAACGAGTGCGGAAGGCAGACTTCGGCACGTCATCTGGCTTGACTTTGAGTTGGTGATAACCCGATCGCAGATCAATCTTCGAAAACACCGTTGCACCTTGGAGCTGGTTGAACAAGTCGTCGATGCGGGACAAGGGGTATTTGTTATGGATGGTGGCTTTATTCAATTCCTGATAGTCGATGCAGAGCCGCATCGATCCATCCTTCTTCTTCATGAATAGCACGGGCGCACCCCATGGCGAGGCACTCGGACGGATAAACCCTCTGTCGAGTAATTCTTGTAGTTGTGCCTTTAGTTTCTTCAGTTCTGCAGGGGCCATTCTGTACGGAGCTTTCGAGATCGGTTGGGTGTCGGGAAATGTGTCGATGGTGAACTCTATTTCTCGATCGGGCGACATGTCGGGTAGCTCATCCGGAAACATGTCTGGGAATTCTGCCACAACGTCGGTCTCTTTCGCGTTTGTACCATCCTGTCATATGTCTCGAATGGAAGCTAGATAGCCTTCGTACCCGGAATGCAGCATCCGTCGAGCAGATATTAAGGAGATCACCATGCAGGTCGGCGACGCCTCACCACATGAGTAGCAGAATTCAGGCACTCCAGGTATACGGAATGTGACCTTCTTTTCAACACAGTCTATGGTTGCATTGTACGGACCGAGCCAATCCATGCCCATTATGATGTCGAAGTCCTTCATATCTAGAACTATCGCATCAAGACCGATCTTTTGACCCCCAATACATATGGTTCCTTCCCCGCAGGCTAAGTTTGTGAGTAGTGGCACGCCCGAAGGCATACTTACGCTAAGATCAAGGTCTAACGATATTACAGAAAATTTGTGCTCGACGGTGAAGTCCGTCGATATAAAAGTATGTGAAGCACCTAAATCAAATAACACACGAGCAGGTACATTATTGAAACTCAATATACCTGTCATGACCGTGTCTGAAGCGAATGCCTCATCTCGAGTCAGAGCAAAGACACGCCCCTGAGCATTAGGGCGTCGGGCTTGGTTGTTGGGTTGAGTGGGCTGAGGAGGTCGGGGCGCCTGTCCTCGATTCTCTTGACGGTGTTGTTGTGGTGGTACGTTAGGATGATTTGGTTTCCGAACCGGGTATTCACGAAATTGGTGCCCCCTTTGTCCGTAAAAGAAACATCCTCCTTCATGAACACGACAATCATTGGGATGGTAGCCGGTGTTGTGACATTTGCTGCAAGGAATCGGAGGTGTTTGCCCCCTGTTGTTGCCATTATTTGGGCACTTTAACGCGTAGTTGTTGCCTCCCGTATAGCTAGGACGTTTGTGATTGGAGTGGCGCACAACGTCGTTAGCACCGGAAAGATGCAGGCTCTCAAGGCGGAGAGCGTGATTCAGAGCCTCGCCCGTGGTCTTGTACTTCGAGATCCTGACATGCGCACCGATAGAGTGTCGCAGACCCACTTCGAACCGTCACATACGGCACTCTTCTGTAGGCAGAAACTGACTAGCAAACTTGGACAACTTGTTGAATTCTGCGGCATACTGTTCTACTGTCCGATTCCCTTGCTTCAATTGCATGAACTCATTTTCCTTCGCTTGACGAATGGCTGACGGAAGGTACTCGACTTCAAAAGCCTTGCGGAACGTAGCCCAAGAGATCGGCGCTGTGTTGTTGTCGCGTCGGATTGCTCGCTTGTGCATGGCCCACCAGTCGTGCGCGTTCAACCGTAGTTGAAGTTGTGCGCAAGCGACTTGCTTTGATTCTTCAATGTCGAGAAGCTCGAAGTGATCTTCCAGCTCTTCCAACCAGTCGATCGCCATAGAAGGGCCTTTGGTGCCACTGAAGGAAGTGCGGCATACTTTCTTGAATTCTGACACTTCAAAGTTGTACTTCTTCGGTGCCGCAGGTTGACGCTCGGGCTCCTCCGTGTCGACTTCAATGGGTTCGATCGCCGGCACGGTGACAGTAGGCGTGGTGACGGTAGGCGCAGTCGCATAATTTTCGTCGGCCACAATTGTCTGCACGATCTGCTACAGGGTATCCAGCTACTTTTGTTGAAGTTTTGCACATGCGTCGAAGCGAGCTTCGAACTGGGCCTGTCGTTCCTCTGTCTGTTGATGTCGGTTCTCAGACTGGTTTCGCTGCGCCTCCATCATGCGCAGCATCCTTTCGATGGTATCGTTAGAAGGTCCGGCCTGCGAACGAAGTGAACTACTAGAGCCGCTAGAAGCGCTCTGCTCTCGCTCGATCGTGGGTTCCGTCACTTCTGCGATACGAAGGCATACGCATCAGTCACAAATTATTACGGACTCATTGTATGGAACAACTTATCTCATCGATGCGAGGTCAAAGGTTTGAAACTCTAGACGCGAGGCCAAAGGATGTAAAGCCGTGCTCTGATACCATTATGTCACGCCCCAATTCCGTAGAATCGATAGTCGTCCCCCGGGCATGATGCCGTGCGAACCTAAGTTGCGATCGCACAAGGCGCAGTCATAAGGTCATCCGAAACACAACATTAAGTTAGTGTACGCAGAGAAATTAATTGACACATTTGAAATAGAAGTAGACTTTTCATTGATATTAACATTTCATTTACATTGAATCCATTACAATCATTGCCGTGCGGGCTACAACATGACTCGACTTACAAAATGAACACTGATGAGATAGTCGTTCAATACATTACATTCCTTTTTACAAACGAAATAGTTACACATTCCACCTGGGATCGAGGGAAGCTGAGTCACCATCTATTCTTCTTTGTACTGAGTGCGGATTCTTCAAAAGGATTTCAGAACATAAGCCTTCACACGCGAACGAGGCTTCAAAAGAGTTCACGTAGCCATGAGCTTTTAAGTGGCACGCCCTTCATGGTTCGGGGTACCTGCGTGGAGATCGAGGATCAGTACATTACACTTTGTACTGGTGCGTGGCTATTTTGAGTTCCAAACACTTATTTGGTTGAAGAGTTTATATGACTTTAGTTCATGAATGTTTCTAACCATCCTAATGAATTTTAAACAAGCATAATATGAAAATACGTTAGAACTTACCCACGGCTGGCCGCGCCACACCTTATGAGACTTACCATGTTCTTTCCTGTCAATTGTTATCATTTTCATACCAAGTGCAATATTACATGTTATTGGCCACTGGCATGACAAGCCATCATGGACTATAGCTTTGTTAGCCGGGGCCCTTGCAGAGCAAGTAGCGAGCCCCGCTGCAAGTCCCCGCTTAACCCGTGCTATCACCCAGCACAGCTATACCGTGTTTCCTCCTAGGCCGAGTCGGTCCCGTGGCCCTGGGTTGTCGCTCGAGGAAACTCTCCCTTGTCGACAAGTTGTCCATTGACCGAATTAAGTCATTATTTAGTTGTTAAGGTATTGCCTACGTTCACTTTGAAACTTGACCATTTTACCGCCCGTGTCTCTGCATTTATTCTTTCATTCGCAACAACACTATCGATTTACCAAAGAAGGGGTCGAGAAGAGAAGGGTCAGCCACTCACCTTGAGTTTACTTCAGACGAGAGAACTTGTTGGTCGCGCTAGACGTCGCCTACGCGATTACCTGAAATCGCACAAGCAACCAATTAGAATACTACATTATTCAAGAAGTTCGATAGAAAATGTGAGTTCGAAATGCAAGTCATGAAAACCATCGAAAATATTCACGAAAATGCATTCAGAAAACAAAGCCAAAACCAACGCAAGCGGCGTAAAAAGCAGAGCAACGGGAGGTCTATCCCGACTCAGCCGCAGAGTCAATCCTTGATGCGCAACCCGCTGAATATGGGACTTGGTTCCGAAGAAGACATTCCATAACGAGGAATGGATCTTAATTCAACCGTTCCCCTTCGATCGACTCGATCGATCCCGACCTATCGGTCCCGACCGAATCGATAGCGACAGTGTTCCTTTCTCGTGTACCCCGTAGACGGAGTACGGGGCACGATGTAGGGACGGGGTACTACAATTTGTGTGTTTTGTATATTGGAATTGTGTATATTGGGAACCCAGGGATTAGATTCTGTATTTTGGATTGTACGGACTGGTGACGTATTGAGTGTATTGTACGAGCCGGTGTTGAGTGTTCCACCGAAAGGGTCGGCGAACCCAGGGATTAGATTCTGTATTTTGGATTGTACATTTGCATTCTGGATTCTTTTTTTTATTTTTTTCAATTTAGCGACATTTTTAGCGACGTTTATATTCGTCGCTAAAATGTAGCGACGAAAATAAAGGTCGCTAAAAACGTTGCTAAATTGTTGATGTGGCAAACAATCTGATGCCACCTCATCGTCGTAAGAACGTCGCTATGTGTCGCTAATCGGCGACTACTTAAAAACGTCGCAAATAATGCCGCAAATTAGAGACGTTATAGACGTCTCTAAATAACGTCGCTGTAGCGACGTTTTGCGACATTTTCTCGATTAGCGACACATTTTTTTTTCGTCGTTTATGAAACGTTGCTGAAAACGTCGCTAAATTAAATTAGCGACGTTTTGGCCGAGTATAGCGACGTTTTGGAACGTCGCTAATCTGACAAATTTTTGTAGTGGTATAATATGAGTCAAGTGAAATCCCAATGTGAGTCCAAACAATATAAATCTAATACCAGATGAATCCAGTACACGATGAGTCCAGTATAAGGTGAGTCTAGTTAGTGATTAATGATTCCAGGATGAGTCCAGACAATATACTAACAGTGTGCTTTAAAATATCGAGATCGACATGTAAATGGCTGTAGGTAATACGGCACATCGCACACTCGGCCAAGTGTGGGATGGCTATCATTCCAGTATAATTCCAAGGGAGTGATTCCAGTATTTGGAAATGTTCACATGTCTACTCCAATATTTCTCCGCCCAACAAGTACAAGTGAATCCATAACCCGACATAAAAATAAGTACAAGTCCAGCCAGAACATGAATGATACCAGTAAGTGATTCCAGGGTGATTCCAGTAGGTGATGCCAGTAGTGGATCCAAAAATGGAGGCTAGACATGAATAAATGAGTATCGTATGAAATGGATCCAGCAATATCAAATCGTGTTTGTAATAGAGAATCAAATAGAACTAACTAGAACTGAAGTACAGTAATCGACAAGTAAATGAAAGAACTATCAGAGAATGTACTCGCCTGATACCCTGAATGACTGATGTATATCATATGTCTGAACCGGAGTCATAATGTCCTATTTAGAGCAGTACAGGTTATAATATGTTTAAAATAAGGTAAATGATGTTTACAATACAATCTATATGATTTCTAGGTCAATATAGGTCAAAGTCAAACTTGGTCAACTCTGGGTCAAACCAAGTCAACATCTAGTCAAACTAGGTCAACAACAAGGCTATCTTGGTCAACTGGTCAAACTTAGGCTAGCAAGGGTCAGTGGTAAACTATTGGTCAACTTTAGGTTTGGTCAACTAAGCCAAACTTAGTCAACTAGTCAAACTTAGTCAACTAGTCAAACTTAGTCAACCTAGGTCAATTGGTCACATATTGACTCAAGGTTGACTTTTGGTCAACTCTAGTCAAACTTAACCTATTAGGTTCAATACCAAGTCATTCTAGGTCTAGGGCTAGTCAACTAAAGTGTAACTTGGCCTAACCAAGTTAGCCTAGGCAATCAAGGCTAGACATAAGCAAAGTAAAACAATGTGAACTACACCAAGGCATATATATACCATATAGGTATATATATATATATATATATATATATATATATATATATATATATATATATATATATATATATATATATATATATATATATATATTACTAATTATAGGAAATAGCCCTATGTGTGGTATATATATATATATATATATATATATATATATATATATATATATATATATATATATATATATATATATATATATATATATATATATATATATATACCACACATAGGGCTATTTCCTATAATTAGTAATATATATATATATATATATATATATATATATATATATATATATATATAGAGAAGCTATATATTTACATATATATTACATATACAAACATCAAACTTACATATATATTTACATACTACATTATTCATGCCTACCTTGTATTGATACATTAATGCATTGCATCCATTCATTCATACATTTATGCATATATACATGGATTACCTACATTACATATATGGATACATAGCATTACATTCATGTATATATAGATACATATATATATATATATATATATATATATATATATATATATATATATATATATATATATATATATTATATATATATATATATATATATACATATTTAAAAAAGGGAAGGAAGAGACTGAAATGGAAAGGAAAGAGAAAATATAAGGAAAAGGGAAAACAGTGGACATATGCATACTTGCATCATATATTCTACATTACCATACATGCTATCCTTATATATTGCATTACATTATGTATACATTATACATTCATATCAATCATTACATGTATACCTTGCATTCATATCTAGCATTCATTATATACTTTTATGCATACATTGTATATCATTCTTCCTTTCATGCATTTATGCATTGCTTACATACATTATATTGATTGCATTCCTACATGCTTTCATTCAACCATATATATACATTAATGTAAAGAGGATACATATCATATATATATCATTTCATTCATCTGACATATCATGCATTACATACTATACATTCATTTAATATCCATACTATATAGGCTCATAGGTTACACAAAATGCCTATGTCATATAGTCACTCTTCTACTTAAATCAATACTATATCAATTGGGCCTCACTAAATTCTAGGATTAAAGTATATTGTATCTCTTCTTTTTAGCTTTCCGAAACTTCAAACGGATCGCATTTTCGTGTCCGGAAGCTCCCGAAATTGCAAAAATATCGAAACGCATTTGTCTTTCGGACAGCTGACACTCAAATAGTTTTACAAAAAGTTTCAGAAAGAATTTGACTTATTAAAATATATATTTGGAAACCTAACTTCGATACGGTTCTTCTAAAAAAAGGAAGATTAATCGGAGTTCTAAGCTAAAAGTTATGATATTTCTAAGTTGCTTTGGTTAATAAAAACGTGGATGAATATTATGAAGAATTTGAGTTGTTTTGGACAAAAGAAACACATGTAGGCCAAGATACTTGGATACCAACATAGGTATCCAAATGAAACTCATTCTAACCGTCCTACCTAAGATCAATCCACTCTCTAACCATTCTAAAACTGAATTTAAATATCTATTTAAACTATTATCATACATACATACACATGGGGTGTCCTAATTTGGGATCTATCAAGTAGGACACAAGACACAATTCTAACTTGCTCTAGAGAGCTCTAAATGGCCTCAAACTTGAATCTAAAGGGGGTACATGCATGGGGGTGGATCCTATGGATTCAAAACTAACTAATATGCATAGAAAATCAATTTAGAGGGTTTGTTTTACCTATTGGGAGTGGAATCCCAATGATACTCCTAAGGACACGGCTCCGACACGAAGATCTTCCAAAAAGGACACTCCTCCTTGCACTTTGCTCCAAATCTTTGCTAGCACCCTCCCTTGGTAGTATGAGAAGGTTGGATGAAAGTTTTGGTGGAGGGATGTAAGGATTTGGAGATCAAATCAATGAGGAAAGCTCTAATTTGGGAAAGAACACTTTGTGAAGGAAAAGAGACAAGATGGAATAAAATAGAAGGAATGGAGGCTAACCTACCTATAGTGGCTGCCCTTAGATGAATTAGGGTTAGGTTTTAGATGTAGATGAGTGGCTATGGCTTCTCCACCAAATTTCAAGTCCTCTCATTGGTTCAATTAGTCCTAAGGCTTTCTTTTTACAAATATCTTAAGGAAAATATCATACTACAATAATATCTAGATATTACTAACATTGGCACTTAGTAGGAATGTTCTAACCATGATTCTAACCTCAAGACTAATCTAGATTAGCTTAAGGCTTAACTAAAAGATTAGCACAATATTTAATTAATATAAATTATAATTTCACAAAATTGTTAAAATGACCAAAATATCCCTAGGCTAAAAAGTAGTAATATGATATTCTAATCACATGACTAGGCTCCCTTGGTCATGGTTAGTCTCTAGGTTTAGCAAAACTAGGGTTTAACTAGTTAACCATCAAAATCACAATTCAATATTTAAATAGTTTTAAATTGATTAAAAATTACCAAAAATCACAATATGATTTAAATATCATTATTAAATGATTATAATTACAAAATTTTAAAATTATCCTCATTTATGAAAAGTGGGTGTTACAGGTTTCTTTGAGTGAGACATTATCGTAGAGCACTGCTAGGCTGATATCCACCATAGATTCTTACAATTCTAGATTGTTAGAAAAGGAGTAGATACGTCTACCAGTCCCGCCAGCGTCGGCACCGCCTCCACCGATGACACCGCCTCCTCCACCGGCAGTAGTGCATCTTACCCAAGAGCAGTTTGATCAGCTTGTCTCGCAGATACATGGGGGTGCTCCTCCTACCAGTTGTCCTAGTTTGGGCAGTTTTTTATGACTTTGTGTGTGTATCGGCCCTAGTTGGATCTTTTATTTCATCATTGTTGTATTATACGTTATTTTATCAAACAATATGTGATATTATGTACTATGGAATATTTTGTATTATATTTGTGATATTATGTATCATATTGTGTATTATATTTGTGATGTCATGTATTCTATTTGGTTTCATGTCATCTGTGTGCGTTTATGTATGTTTGTGATATTATATAATGTAGTGACATTGTCTCTGTGAGTGTTGCTGCTATTTATTTTTCAAATTTTTGGTAATTAGAGACATTTAACGACTCAAAATTATGTCACTAACATGTTTCATAATGTTGCTACTCATATCAGTATGTCGCTAAACGTCGCTACACATCGCTAAGTCTTAGATATTTAGCGACGTCTAGAGACATATAGGACATCGCTAAATTATATTTTAAAATGTTCCTATATGTCACAGATTCGTCGCAAATCTGATGACATGACTATTATATCATCAATAATGTCGCTAATCTCTTAGATTATGTTGATACTTTATGGTCGTTTTGGTGACAAACAATGACTTATTATGCGTCGCTCAATCAGCGACACTCCTACTTTAATGTCGTCCAACATTGCTACACGGAAGTCTAGCGATGTTCTATGTGTCAGTAGTCTAACCGCAAGAGCAACGTTTTGTGGTTCATCAACCATTGGTTATGCTACTCGTCATAGACATCGCTAAATGCTTCGCTACACGATACTAGCAATATTGTTTGGACAATAATTAGCAATGTTTTTGTGCATCTCCTTCAAAGCCTACCAACCCTAGGGCATGGAGAAGCCCATGAAACACTAAGCAAGGAGCAATATTGACCATTGAAATAATACTTAATCTGAACCGCACACGAAAATGACTTAGTCGTGACCCAACCAGTATATTGTGTGGGAGGCTTTAGACCCACATAAGTTGTTGGAAATTACTTTAGTGCACTTAGTATTCTGCTTGATACTCTTTGGATGTAGACAGTTCTATATTGATGCTTCGACTCCTTCCGAATTTCTCCGGTCATCAGACGGCGTCCGTAGCACTCCATAGTTGAACACGAGATATATACAACAATACTACTTAACTTTAGAAAAGACCGAAAATAGTTGTGTCTCAAGAAATGATAAGTGCTAGCTAGACCAAATCAATATAGCTGTCAAAGCCTTTCAATCTTCGTATGTTCCACAAAAAGAGAGAGAGAGAGAGAGAGAGAGAGAGAGAGAGAGAGAGAGAGAGAGAGAGAGAGACTTGCAACAGGAATAAACAGAGAGAGAGAGGGAGACTTGCAACAGGAATAGACAATTAGCCTCTTTTGTAAATGGTAATTTTGTTCTGCTAGCTTAACCAAACAAGTTGTTAATTTGTTGTTGAATTCGCGGGTGTCACTTGTTCATTGCTTAATAAAACATGATGTTAATTAATTTCACCACATTATGTAAGGTGGTGGTGGTTTTTTTTTAGCATTTTCCTATTGGAGTGGGTGGGGTTCCCAACCTATGTGGAGAATAACCCGGAGAGCGACGAGCGCCATCAGTGTGTCGGAGAAGCTCGGGGAGTGCATGGATCCTATTTTGGAACATATATGGTAAGGAAATATATGATTGGATTTCCATATTTACTTTGATTATATATTTATGATTGAACCCTTCATATAGTAGCTTTCCATATAATTGGGCTTCCAATTATGGCAAGCCAATTATGATTGGATTTCCATTAAATATATGATTGATGCATATTGGAAGTTTCCATATATATTGGCCTTCCATGTATGGATTACCAAGGGCTTATAAAAGGGTGATGCATACTAGTTGTAAACTCATCTCAAAACAAGAGTGCTTACAATCTTTGAGAGACAGAGGATTACGGACTATTGTGAAGGAGAGATTGCTTCGAATAATTTTTTGGCATCTCTTGTTCTTCGGAGTCCGCAATCAAAAATTTTCTTCTTTCAAGTGAGTTGTGGTGATTCGTGTTGGATCGGAAGGAGCTTGTAGAGGGTGTATTCTCTTTATTCCATTAGTGGAGGTTCTTCAGGGTTGGACTCCGATCGTCCCGTATTTTTTTGCGTAAGGGTTTTCCACGTCAAAAATCTTTGTGTCTGCGATTGTGTTTGGCATTTTTGGTTTGTGTGCTTTTGCTCGGTTCTCTCGCAGGACTTTCTGGTTTGGGGGAACAGTTTCCGCACTTCGTTCCCAACAGAGTGGTGTTAGAGCTTTAGGTTCAAAGAAGTGTCAGGAGTTGACAGTCAAACCAGGAAGCAGAGATGGACGCGAAGCCGGTTCGCATGGTGAACCTGAACGGTACCAACTATCATTATTGGCAGAGCAAGATAAAGGATTTATTGTTCGTCAAGAAGCTGCATCTTCCAGTATTTGCATCCGAGAAGCCCAGTGACAAATCCGATGGGGACTGGAACTTCGAGCATATACAGGTGTACGGGTACATACGGCAGTTCGTTGACGAGAACGTGTACAACCACGTTGCCAATATTGAGCACGCGAAGACGTTATGGGATAAGCTAGAATCTTTGTACGTGAAGAAGATCGGGATAAACAAGATGTTCCTGATTCGGATGATGATGGGTCTGCGGTATAAAGATGGGACATCCATTACGGATCACTTGAGTGCGTTCCAGGGCATGGTGGACCAGCTATCCTCGATGGGAGTCAAGTTCGACAACGAGGTTCAAGGACTTTGGTTGCTATGTACATTGCCAGACTCGTGGGTGACCGTACGAGTATCTATGATCGCTTCTGCTCCGGAAGGCGTGGTCAGTCTGGAGTTTGCCAAGAGCGGGGTACTGAATGAAGAGATGCGGAGACGTTCTCAGGGCACTTCATCCACATCCCACCACTCAGAGGCATTGGTTTCAGAGAGCTGTGAAAGGGGCAAAAGCAGGGGTCCAGGTGGTGGCAGAGACAAGAGCAGGGGGAGTCCAAGGGTCAGTACGAGGACTCGGAGTGTTACCACTATGGCAAGAAGGGCCACATCAAACGGAACCGTTTCGCTTGGAAGAGAGAGAAGAAGGGCGACAAGGGGAAGCAAGATAAGAACACTACAGCGACGGCCTCGATACATAGAGGTGATGTGATCGTCGTAGGTGATAAGTTTATCACAAACCTCGCCTGCGATGATAATTCTTGGCTGGTGGACTCAGGGGCTTCAGCGCACGTATCTCACAATAGGGCACTATTTGCCACTTACACGAAAGGCGACTGTGGAGTGTTGAAGATGGACAATGGAGATGTGTCGAAGACGGTTGCCGTTGGAGATGTGCATTTGAGAACGAAGACGGGTACAGTTTTTGTTCTCAAAGATGTTCGTCATGTCCCTGATATTCGTTTCAACCTGGTGTCAGTTGGAAGGTTGGATGACGAGGGATTCTTCAGTCTCTTCGAGAATAGTCAGTGGAAGCTTTCCAGATGTTCTATGGTGATTGCCAGAGGAAGCAAGAAGTCTGGTCTCTACTATATAAAGGGGAGCGCACAGGAAGAATAGGAGGTGAACGCAGTCAGTGGTGCGTCTACCGAGTTGTGGCACAGGCAGCTCGGCCATATCAGCGAGAAGGGGATGAGCTACTTGGTGAACATGAAGGTGATTCCAGGGCTCAAGTCTACAAAGTTGGAGAAGTGCACGCACTGCTTAGCTGGGAAGCAAAATAGGGTGTCTTTCCAAAGTCACCCAAGTTCAAGGAAGCCGGCGTTGCTCGAGTTGATTCACTCGGATGTCTGCGGTCCTATGAAGGTAAAATCTATTGGTAGTGCATCTTACTTTGTAACTTTTATTGATGAATGTTCCAGGAAGGTTTGGGTCTATGCCTTAAAGACCAAGGATCAGGTGCTGCCTACTTTCAAAGAGTTTCAGGCCTCTGTTGAAAGAGAGACGGGCAAGAAGTTATTGTGTGTTCGGTCCGACAACGGCGGCGAATACATTGGTCCCTTTGATGCTTATTGCAGAGAGCAAGGGATATGACACCAGAAGACTCCGCCCAAGACACCTCAGCTCAATGGTGTAGCGGAGCGCATGAACAGGACACTGATGGAGAGGGTGCGGTATTTGCTGTCAAAAGCAAACTTGTCGGGCAGTATTATAGAAGCATGGAAAAGAATAAAGAAAGTTCCATGCGGCCAAGGATCTCCATGTGGCTCAGAGAGCTCATGCGGCTCAGGGACCATGCGGCTCAAGCATCTATGCGGCCCAGAGAGGAGCCACGTGGTCCTCAACAACTCTTCCTTTTGTCTTCTACTGCATTTAATGCCTTGACGGCTGACAGATCTGACCAATGACAGAAAGATGCAATAATGACTCTGTCACAATGGCAGACTCCTAGGGAAACGAAGAAAATCTCTGACACGATCCCCTAAAATCCAGAAACCTTCATACGGCCTTGACACATGGACAGTCGCATGCGGCTCAGGCAGAGACCACCCCATGTGGCTCAGGTCGAAGCTATCCCATGCGACTCAGGCCGAAGCTATTCTATGCGGTTCAAGCAGAGGCTGTCTCATGCAGCTCACAAGGACTATCTCCATGCGGCTCATGAAGAAGGCACCCATCATCACCATGCGGTTCAAATATTCAAGGGTCACTCCCAAGCAGCCTTGTCTCGTGGCCAGCCTTATACGGCTCAATGAGGAGCAACCCTCATGCGGTTCAGATTTTCTAAGTGGCTCGCGGTTAAGTCACGTGGCATGATAATGGGACACGTGGCATCAAATCAACCCAAATCCATCAAACAAATCCCAATGAAATATTGGGATCAAATCAGATCATTTGCAATCAAGCAAATCACTGACACGTGGTGGGAGATCCGAGATTGGCATAACAAATCATGAGAATTTATGTCAATCATCATTAATTATCCACAAAGATTTGGTGCAATCACATTAATTTCTCGGATCTATTATGTTCAAGATGAGCGGCCCAGATTCATTGATCCTAAGCCGCCGACTTTTAAGAATGGGCAATCATTGTAAAATCCTAATGATGCCCCCACTCTTATAAATAGCAAGGTGCCATTCCCTTGCAACAGAGAGAGACATATAGAGAAGGAGAGACTCTTACTTTTGCAAGAGAAGACACAAAGATCCAGAGAGCCAGATAGAGGATATACAGAGCCTGAAAGGAGAGCATTTCTTCAGCAACGCCAAGAAGTTCTTCAATAGAGCCAAGGCTGCACCCGATCGTCCAAGGAGTAAGGCAGAGCTGCCGTTGCTTTTCCGAGCCTCTACCGTCACCCCCCAGAATCTAAAATAAATAATTGTACTTAGATTGCTGTACCTAGGTTTTCATCCCTAGGCTTTCTTTGTACAATCGAGTTTGTATTATGAAATAAAAGTCCAGTCCTCCGATAATTGTTCTATTCTTTTATATTTCATGGCAAACACGATGGCGACTCTGCTGGGGATAAACTTCTCCACGGCTGAGGATTTGGTGACGCAATCGGATGCAGCCAAACTTGGCTCCACGCAACAGAAGTTGGTCTTCCCCTTCGACCAACATGCGTTTGAAGAAATGCTCTCTGAAGGAAGTGCTGGCCCAGTCCAGAAGCAAACTCGCACAAAGAAAGCTCGCTGCGAGTGGAGGCCAAAATCATTTGCTCCTCCCCAAGCTCTAGATGGAGTACTCTCTGCTGTCCAAGACGGCGAAGGCGATTCTCGTACGGCCCCACTTCGAGCCATAGAGGACTCTGTTGTCCCCAAGTCTGGCAGAGGAAAGCACCACGATGCTGGACTTACAGGGGCAAAGAGCAATTCTATGTGCTCCGGGAAGAAATCGAACAAGGGCACTAGCCGCAAGACGAAGACTCATGCGGCCAAGATTGCCAGCCGCATGAATGATGACCATGCGGCCGAGACTGCTAGCCAAATGCATTATACTCATGCGGCCAGGATTTCCAGCCGCATGGAGAATACTCATGCGGCTAGGATTTTCGGCCGCATGGAGAAGACTTATGTGGCTACGCTTGTCAGCCGCATGAAGATTATTAATGCCAGTCGCATGACGCCTACTCCACGCGGCTCTGTCTTCGACCGCCTCTCCTATGGTTATGATCTCTTGTGCTCCCAAGAAGACATGTCTGACTCTCTCCAACACCACTTAGACTCTTCCTACTTTGTGCCCTCACGTACTAGAGCGAAGAAGTCTAGGGCAGCACGAGCTTGGCAAGCTCGGTCCGCTGATTCGACCTCTGACCATCCGAGCGTCCCGTATACTATTATGCGGGCCTCAGATGGAAAGTTGTACTGAACCACTCGAGTTCAGCCCCCGACGGCAAACGGACAGAGAGGTTCGTAAAAGTCTTCCAAAATCCAGGGAGCGAACATGGTCGATCCAGACCCATCTGACTTGCGTGAGGCCATCCTCCATAAACGTAAGAAAAGAGAAGGTGCATCAGGGTGTAAAGAGTCCTCCCATGGACGTCACTACACCCAAGTCATCGTCAACTACTGTTGCAATAACGCGACGATACGAGAAGGCCGGCAGTCCGTCTTCCAAAGACTGCAACAACCATGTTCAGAAGATGAGGCACTTCCCGTCGTCTCCTGCAACTCTGCTCAGAAATTCCCCGCCGATGGGAAAGAGAAGAAGACAAATGTTCCTAGCCCGAAGATTTCAACCACCATGACTAAGAAATTATCATCTAAACGGGTGCCCACCACCGGAGTTTTCCAAGATACCCGTTCAAAGACGAAATCTGCTACAGTGGGAGATTCATCGTCCACACCACTGGGGGTTACTGGGACTGGGGGCAGCACTCCTCAGAACATCCACGATAATCCGATGTTCCAAGGAGATGAGCCCGAAGAAATAACTCTCCCATCAGATACAGCAAGGGCCGACATCCCCGAGGACGTCCACGACTCCCAAGATGAAGCAAACTCTGAAGCTGGGGGTACTATCCCTTCTGAGTCCGAACCAGAGGAGAACATTCCCACATACCCCGATGACTTCTCGCTACAGGGGTATGATTCGGAGGGCATGTCCTCCACCTTTTCGTCCATCTCTCCTCATGCAAAGATGGTGTTCATGACGGACAGCAACCAAGGTGGTTCCAGTGATCGCCAATGCATCGACACTCTGGAGGCCATACTGCATGCCTTGGTCAAGTCTGTGGACGAGATCAAAGCGGCCCTTCCAACTCTCCAAGGAGGGACGCCTGGCCAAACAAGCGCGGGTCCCGCGATCAATGCGGACTCGAACTCGGTGGCACCGAAACCGGGCAACAATCCTCCTGAAATGACGGCCCCCACTGCTGTGGATGAGGCCAGGGAAGCAAGAAGAGAGGTCCAGGAGCTCCAAGCCATGTTTCACGCTCGAGAAACCTCTCAAGACCTCATAATACGGCAACCATACCCTGCAGCATGGAGGGATGTTCCCTTTCCACCAAGATATAAGCCGTTCAATAGCAATCCTTATGATGGCAAGACCTCCGCAAGTCGGTATATCACTTACTTCGAGGTCACCATCGACCATCTGCCCCATGAAGATGTCATCCTTACACGATTATTCATCGGGACATTGGAAGGAGTCGTCTTCGACTGGTATCGCAACCTGCCAGACAACTGTATCCACTCCTTCGCCAGCTTCAAGCGCATATTCTTGGAGAGATTCTACAAAGTAGGACAGGACGTCAAGATGTCCACCCTCATGGACGTCACGATATCCACCCTCATGGACGTCGTTCAAGGGAAGAAAGAGCTGACAAGGAACTATATTGAGCGGTTTCGCCAAACCGCAATGA
This sequence comes from Iris pallida, assembly GCA_029216955.1. Lineage (NCBI taxonomy): Eukaryota > Viridiplantae > Streptophyta > Magnoliopsida > Asparagales > Iridaceae > Iris > Iris pallida. The sequence goes on from JANAVB010002199.1 coordinate 4,767,867, forward strand.
AGCTGCCCTCTAGTAACCCGGATTCTTCCTTAATTGAAATTTGCCAAAAGAGACTGCTTCCAACAATCAGCCTCTGGATGGGCGAAAGTCAATTCAAGGACTGGAAGACGTTTATCATCAGTGCCACAAGCGCCGAAGAACGATTGAAGAAGACTCGCCAACTGGGATTGCACATCTCAGAGGGAGAGGACAAGGGCAGGCGTCCCAACGCCAACACCAATAATGGGGGTAGCTCCACCAACAACCGGGACAACAAGGGCAAGCAGGCTATGGTGGCCGACACAGCACAAAAACCTGAGCCAAAACCGGCAGACAAGCAATGGCGACAAATGACCTACTCCTTCGAAGACGGCCACGTCAAGCCCATCTTAGACATGCTCATACAAGGAGACAGAATTCAGCTTCCACCACCAAGACGGGAACCTCGGCCGACAGAAATGGAGAACCCAAAGTACTGCCATTACCATCGCTACGTCCACCATGCTACATACGACTGCTACCAACTAAAATGGTACATCCAAAATCTCATCGATTCGAACGCTCTGGCCATCGATTTCGAAGAGGTAACTGTGGCAGCCAATATGGTGTCAGTACAATTTGGCAGCTTCCCTCCAACGAAAACTCAAGACGGTGTGGTCCCCATTCCTCTGGCGATAATAGAGATTGCTAATCTTCTACCTCCCCGAGATCAGGCTGCTGGTCTAGTGCCTCTCACCACATCACGAGGAGAGGTCATGTGGGTCCATCCAGACTTGGTATCAGAAGTAACTTAGGCCACACCATCTTTCATTTATAAGAAGAAGAATGGAAAAGTCAGGTCCTGCCGCACAATCTCGACAGATATCGAAGAAGCTACAGCCGTCGTCACTCGGTCTGGGGCACAATCCCAACCCGTGGCTGATAACTCAGCTGAAGATCATCAGCCCGCTACAACTGACGCTCCGGGACCTGCTCAGCCTCCGATGACCGACAAGCCTAGGCCGAAGGAGACTCGTTTTGACAAATCCCTCCGAAAAGAGGCACCGCAGGGGCTGGAGAAGCCCTACAACTTCGACATCTTGATACAATTGGCCAACACACCGACCAAGTTGTCATTATATGAGCTTCTGAGACTTTCAAAGGATGTTCGCGCGGCTTTGAGCGATGCACTCCAAAATACCGACACGTACCTGGCTCAGGTCAACCTCACAGGAGAGAACCCGCCTGCAGATCTCCAAGACAGCGCTTGTATGGGAGCGATGCCCAACATTGTCTTCACTCCGCAGGACATGCTCATCAAAACCAACCTGCACGATCGCCCGTTATACTACACTGGATAAATCGGCGACGTAAAGGTGGATCGGATGCACATTGATCCTGGCTCTTCCATAAGCATTATCCCGAAGGGTCTGTTACATCATCTCCGCATCCCTATGCATCGTCTGACGCCTACAAGCACCGCCATCAGCGGTTTCAATTCAGGCAGGAGCTACCCAATTGGGAAGATTCGTCTGAAGTGTCAAATTGGCGATCTCCAGTCGGAAGTCACCTGTTACGTCATAGATGCAGACACTTCTTACAACATCCTCTTGGGGTGCCCTTGGATATACGATTATATGATCGTGCCTTCTACGCTGCACCAATGCTTCAAGTATGTCGACAAACGCGACTTCGTGAGGACAGAATTTGCCGACATCTATCCCTTCAAAGGGGTCGAATCCTACTACTCAGACTCCTGCCTGTACGAAAAGTTGAAAAGGCACCTTGGTGAAGGAGATGGGCAAGCTCGTACCGAGACGGCCACAGGATCAGAAGAACCTCTGACGATCCACCTCCAAGCTCGTAAACCTGGCAAGTCCGCACCCCTTACCGCCACTCTGCGTAAGGACGCAATCAGCCTCTCGGCACAAGAAGAGCAAATGATAATCTGGCTGCCAAGGTCCGGCCAAGTGCCAAAACCCATAACGGAACCATCGACAATCAGGCTGCCAAGAGGTGGCCAGCTGCAAACGGAGAAGCTCAGTCCCTCCGACAAGCCAATGACGATACACCTTCCCAAGAAGAGTCGTCACCCCGATATAAAGTCTGGGGCTTCTAGCGAGCCAACAACTCCCCGCTCAGCATCAGATACCAAACTGGGGGTCGCTAGTTTGCCAACAACTCCACGCTCGGCCCCACCAGCTGAACCTCTGACGATCAAGCTGCCCAGGTCGTCCTCTCAGTCTTCATTTATACAAGGGGTTACCGAAGAAGAACCGGAGCTAGCCAAGTATGTGGCTGTCCATACTGATGTTCCCTCCGCAGATGATGTAATCCCGCTAGAAAGATACCTTACTTCATCAATAAAGGGCTATCTTTGAATTACCTCGAGCTCAATAAGCTTTGTACAATGTATGCTATGGAACACGGTATAGGCACTCACCTACACACACATGTGACAAATGTGTACACCGCAAACCAGCTTACTCCAGTAGAAGATGCTTACCGCATAATCGAGAAAGGGGACCATCCAATCATCTTCGGCCGGAAGGACGACCCGCAAGACGGTGTAGTGCTATGTTGATGACATCGCCGTCAAGAGTCGCTGTAAGGGAGACCATCTCCAAGATCTGAGGACGGTATTCAACCTGATGCGAGCACACAACCTAAAGATGAATCCCACAAAATCCTTCTTGGGCGTATCCAGCGAAAAGTTCTTGGGTTTCATCATCACCGCCCAGGGTATCCATGTAGACCCTGAGAAGACGAAGGCAATCATGGAGATGGGTCCCCCGAAAAATCTCCGAGAACTTCGAGGCCTCCAAGGGAGGCTAGCTTACATCAGGAGGTTCATTTCTAACCTCTCCGGGCGATGTCGGTCATTCACCCATCTCATGAAGAAAGGCGTCTCGTTTGTATGGGATGAAGAATGCCAACGTACCTTCGACAGCATCAAAGAATATTTGTCGAACGCTCTAGTCATGGTGGCCCCGGTTGCTGGAAAACCATTCCTGCTCTATGTACGCACAATGGAGCATTCCCTTGGCGCCCTGCTAGCACAAAACAACGATACAGGCCATGAACAAGCCATATATTACCTCAGCCGAATGATGATTGGGCCATAGCACCGATATACCGCTGTGGAGAAGGAATGCCTCGCCCTGGTGTTCGCTATTCAGAAGATGCGGCAGTATGTCATGGGATAAACCATACATGTGATCTCACGAGTCAACCCTCTCAGGGTCCTCATGAGTAAACCAGGGGCACTCAGCTCTCGCCTCGCTATATGGGCAATATTACTGTCCTCCTACCATATGATCTTCGTCCCATAAAAGGCTGTTAAAGGTTAAGTCCTGGCAGACTTTTTGGCAGCCCACCCAGGCTCAGAGTCGTCCAGAATATATGAAGAAATCCCAGATGAGGTCGCCGACTCGCATGCAACCTCTCACGATGATATATGGCAAATGTTCTTCGACGGTGCTTCGAGAACTGGACCCAAGGGCAACATCGTCGTTGGAGTCGGGGTGGTGCTGGTTTCTCCTTCCGAATTGGTGATCAATCGCGCTTACTCTCTCACAGAACTCTGCTCTAACAATGTGGCCGAGTACAACGCTTTGGTCATTGGCCTCCAACTTGCAAGAGAGCTGAGGGTAGAATATCTTGAAGCATACGGCGATTCTCAGTTAATCGTCAATCAGATCCGGGGATCATACGAAGTCCGCCACGAAGACATGATCCCCTATCACCTAATAGCAATCAACATCATCGCGTCATTCGAGGGGTTCTTCATCGAACATGTTCCCAGACTCCGAAATATCGAAGCCGATGCCTTAGCAGGCCTGGCCGCTTCCCTAGCAGTGCCAAATCATACTCATCAATCAGTAGATGTGATAGGCCACGAACTGGTCTGTCCCAAGAACAAAGTTCAATTCGTGACGAGTTATTCCGCTCAGACGATCGACGAAGTCCCATATTGGAGACAACCATTTATTGACTTCGTAGTGTACGACATCCTGTCCGAGAACCCAAAAGAGGCCACCTCTATCAGAAGGCGTTCTCTCAGATTCTTCTACGATACAGAGACGAAAATGCTGTATCGCCGATCCTACGATGGATTATTGCTTCGATGTCTGTCAAACGCAGAAGCCAAAGAAACCGTACGCAAAGCTCACGACGGTGTCTGCGGGGCCCATCAGCCTGGCCCTAAATTGTAAGACCGTCTTCGCCGAATGGGCTACTACTGGCCTACGATGGTAGCAGATACGATAGACTATGCTAGAAAGTGCAAAGCTTGCCAAGTCCATACGGACATCATCCACCAACCATCCGAATATCTACATCCGACAGTGGCGTCCTGGCCGTTCGAAGCATAGGAAATGGATATCATCGGTCCGATTACTCCACCTTCCTCCCGAGGACATCGCTTCATACTCGCAATCACAGATTACTTATCCAAATGGGCAAAAGTTGTCCCACTTGCAGAAGTAAAGACTTCAAATGTGATCAGCTTCCTCAAGCATCACGTCATCTATCGCTTTGGACTGCCCCGAAGGATCATCTACGATAATGGTTCGCAGTTTGCAAGCCACGCCTTCTATCGATTCTGCAACAAGCATCGCATCCAGAATATTGCTTCAATACCATACAATCCAACAGCGAATGGGTTGGCAGAAGTATTCAACAAAATAATCATCAAACTTCTCAAGAAGTTCGTATCGTCTAACAAATACGACTGGAACGAAAAGCTTGGTGAATGCTTATGGGCATACCGTACCACAGTCCGAACGGCCACAGGGAACACACCATTCTTCCTGGTGTACGGGAGTGAGGCAGTTCTCCTATTGGAGACTCAAATACCCTCGCTCCGTGTCGCGCTCACTTATCAATTAACGACGGATGATAACTACCGTCGCCGACTACAAGAGTTAGAGGCCTTAGATGAAAAGCGCCTCCTGGCTCAGCAACGGATCTAGCTATACCAAGTACGCATCTTCGGAGCCTTCAACAAGAAGGTTAAAATTAGAACATTCCAAGTGGGCGATCTCGTTCTGGCAGTCCAGAGGCCGATGGTCATGACTCACAAGACCGTCGGCAAGTTCCAGCCAAAATAGGAAGGTCCATTTATCATTGAGGCTGTATTCTCCAACGGTGCTTACCGCCTCGCAAAACAAAATGGAGACTTGCTCATGTTGCCCGTCAACGGCAAGTTCCTGAAGAAATATTATGTCTAAACGACACATTTCAGATTCTCGAGTCATGTACCCGCTGGTACCGCTGAACTCACATCCACAATATTCCAGATCCTCGAGTCATGTACCCGCTGGTACCGCTGAACTCACATCTACAACATTCCAGATCATTGAGTTATGTACCCGCCGGTGCTGCTGAACTCATATTTCCAAATTCTAGATTATCGAGTTATGTACCCGCTGGTACCGCTGAACCTACAATCTTCCAAATTATCTAGTTATGTGCCTGCAGGTGCCTCTGAACTCACATTCCGGTCACTCTTTCAGATAGTAAGTCATGTATGACCATACCTCTGAACTTTCTTCCTGAAAGAGATCCTCCCTCATGATCCATTACCCGCACTTCCAGTACAAAAAAAGGGTAACAGATCCACAAATTTCCAAAACGGCCATGTCCTCATTACCTCTGAGTCGTTTCACTTCTGCCAAAAACAAATTACCCCTTTACATAGAACTTCCATGTCCTCATTACCTCTGAGTCGTTCTATGTACCCTCCTTCATTGAGCCCACTCCTGCCATGTCCTCACTACCTCTGAGTGAGAAGGCTCCGTCGAAGAAACCCTCATACTTACCATGTCCTCATTACCTCTGAGTAAGTATGTTGATTCCCTTTCGACTTATTATCCGTACCCACAACCGGAGTACTCCAAGGATAATAGGTCCACAAATATCCTCCGTTGAGTCTACTCCTACCATGTCCTCATGACCTCTGAGTAGGAAGACTCCACGGTAAAATCTTTGTACTTGCCATGTCTTCATTATCTCTGAGTAAGTATGTTGGTTCTCTCTCGTCTTATTATCCGTACCCTGAACCAGGGTACGCCAAGGGTAATAGGCCCACAAATGTCCTCTGTTGATCACAAATATCTTCCGTTGAGTCCACTCCTGCCATGTCCTCATTACCTCTGAGTAAGTATGTTGGTTCCCTTTTTATCCTGTTATCCGTATCCTAAGATGGGGTACACCAAGGATAATAGGCCCACAAATGTCCTTTGCTAAGTCTCTTAGTACAGGCCCACCATTCCTCATCATGCCCCGGGAGCTCAGCTGCTCCATGGCATTCTCTCTCCCGATATCCGGAACGTCCATGAGTACCTTGCCATGCATGGTTCTAGGTATCCCCATCAAACTTGTTATCCGTACCTAAAACCAAGGTATGCCAAGGGTAACAGGTCCACAAAAAAGTACCCCCATTCGGGACAAACGCCACCATAACACCACAAGCACAACAAGCAGTACAAATAAAGGGTAAAATAAAACATACTCTTTTATTCGGAAGCCAAAAAGCATTACATGTTTTGGGACCACGTCCCTCTCAAAAAAAAAGAGAACAGAAACAAAAGAAGAAAAGGCCGACTATGGTTCGGCATTACACAACTCCAGGAAGCGGTTTCTCACTAAGGTGGTCCCCCACTCAAGCCGCTGTCTAGCTCTACGCTCGACTTCCTGGGACAACTGCTCCGCATCATCCAGGTCCATGAATGCCCACCAGTCGTCTTCCAACTTCTTCAGGGCAATTTTCAGGTCAGCCGAAGCTTGATTAACTCTGTCAGCCTCCTGGATAATTAGCCTCCTGTCGGTACGGGCAGCCTCAAGCTCAGACTCAAAGAAAGCTAACTTCCTCTGAAGCTCAAGGATCTGCTCCCGCGTGTCAGTGATCCCACGGGAGGCAGTCGCTTCCCGAGCTGTAACATCTTCATTCTCGTGGCTTAATTGATCATATCGATCAGACAGATCGAGGAGGTCCTTCAGTATGGCCGGCATGGTTTTATCCCGAGCAGCCTTTGCCTTCTCTATAACAGCTATGAGGGAACCGCGCTCCTGATCTATAGCAGTAGGCAGATCAGCCTACCGCAATACCTGAAGCTGGGCCACCAATTGATCAGTCTCCAGTAATTTCGCCTCCAAAAGTGCAGCCACCCCTGCCCCACCGGGAAGGGCCGTAAGGATATCAATTTGACCCTAGGCGCATTGCCGGGCCAAGACGAAAGAGGTCCCTCTGTCCACAGCAGCCTCTATCCCCCTTTTTAAGTGACGATAAAAGCTGTCGACCATGTCCAGTAACGCTTCGTCTAGGACCTCTATAGAGGACGGTGTCAGAGGAAGCGTGGCCGGCAACAGCGAAGGAGTTGTGCTAGAACTTGCCACCAAGGGGACAAATTCTGAGCAAAACGATGTGCAGATGGCGGCTAACTCTTCATCTGCCACCCGAAGAGCCTGGACACTTGGCAGGGCAGAGAGATCGATTCTTGGAGCCGCCCAAGCAGAGGAAGATGCAAGGATCATCGTCCCCTGCCACGGCTGTCCCATCACCTGACTTACCAAACTCGAGCCCTCGGGAGGCCTATCAAGACGAACCGAAAGGGAAGGGGGTACGCTACTCTCCGCCAGTGCCCCTTCGACAGAGTCTGTCTCAACAATGGCCATCATCGGCACTGAAGAGGCAGGACCTGCATGTCCATGACAACAGTCAATCGACGTGACCCGAAGGATGTGATGATAGAGCAGATAGGCCTCCTCGCAAGTTAAGATTCGACTTATCTTACCAAGGGAGGAGCATGGAGGTTGCAGCTCGCTCGCAGCTGGCATGGTCTCCTCACCCGCGATCTCCAAGTTAAATTTGGCCGGCTCCTCTGTCCCAGCCACCTCGAAGGGAGAGGCAACTCGATCAGCTTTATCTTGATGGAATTCACCAATTTCAGGGACAGGCTCACCGGAGCCCCCGTCATCCCAAGTCACGACCTCGGCAACTTGAGATTCCTCTTCCTCTGACATCTACAAGAGGGAAGGAAGATGATTAAAATCAAAGCTAGAAGAAAGAAAGAACCGGTAGCGACTTGCTCACCTCTGATGCGGGGTCAACTTCCTCGTCTCTTTCCCTGATAGTTAACTTGCGGTGTCTGGTCACAGCCAGTTTCTGGGAGCGAGGAATACCGCCAACAGGAGAAACTTGCCGGCTACGCTTTCGTACAGGGCCTGGTGCAACGAGTGGCTGATCTGCCACCATCTCATCTGACAAAATAGGCGGCTGATCCGCCCCAACATCTTCCAACGGAAGGGAAGAGTCATCTGCATCATGCTCGTCGCCCTCATCATCCGCAGTAGTAGAGTCCGAATCTGGCACTTCGACTCTATTCTTCCTCTTCCTCGTCTTGGCCTCATGGGACCTTTCCTTCAGGCCGGTACCGACAATAAAACTGGCACCCGGGTTAAAATCGACATGGGTTTGTTCGCCATGACATGGTACAGAGCCGCCATGTACAAGATCTCTACCGACGCCTTAATATCAGGGACCGAGAAAATGGTACGAGTATGGAATATATCATAGTAGTGCCAGGCCCTGATGCCGTCAAGAAGGCTACCTTCAAAACCCAGACAAGAGCTGGGACTCTCTAGAAAAAGTTGGCTGTATCCAAACTGTCGGGCAAACCTGTTGGGCAAATAAGGCTCCAGAAAGACAGTATTTCGGTTGCGATACACCAGATGAGCAGGGCAAATGTTACGCAGCCACAGGAGCATCTGCCGTCCAGAAGCTGAGGGGGCCCAATACCATCAAGATGTACAACTGCTATTTCCTTAACAGTAAAACGAAGAACAGATACAAAAATGTTGTATATATCTGCCCTCGCCAGCACCATTCGGCAAGCGCACATGGTCTCGTACTCCCAAGACTCATTACGATAATGGAAGATAAAAGCGTCGTCGTCAGTTACGCCGTCTTCAGAGCCCGGTCTCATCAAATACGGATAATGCATCAGCAGCCACCCAATCAGATAATGATAGGGGAGCTCAGTCCGTTCAAAATCTTTTGTCACATCGTAGGCGATGACCTTGGACGTGAAAGTACGAAGGCTACGGTGTATGCTACACACCATGGCCGGGAGAAGAGCTAGCTTGACTCACGAAACTAACTTCACAGCCGGAAGGATGAAATTACGACTGATCCTTTCAATAGAACCAGCTCCTCCCGAGACTACACAATTTTACAGCCATACCATTAAGAATCTCGCCAAGAGAGCCTTTTCTGACAGTTCTTGGATATCCTGATAAAAATAACCAAAACAGTCGGTTTTACTCCCGAATCTGTCACTAGTGGTGGCCACCCTCTTGGTCAACGACACCAAAGTTTGAACCGCCTCCCGGGATTGAGGACGTCGGGAAGTAACTCGACTTGAGGCACCCGTCGTGAAGAGATAGCACACCCAGTTCTTGGTATAGGGAGCATTCCCTTCCGAGTTGTTGTCCTTTTTGGCTATCTGCTGACATGTGCTATAGTGGCACAATATCTCTTGATAAATAGCCACGAAGCCTGGATACCGTCCCTCCAACTCTTCAAACTCCTCATTCGTGGGAGTGTACGCCTCAAAAGCTTCGTCCCCCCAAGGAAGTTTGGAGATCGCGTGCATTTCGTGGAGCGCAAGTCCCATTTCCCCTACGGGTGTATAGAAGGTTCCCGTACGGCGGTTATACATCTCCAGCAGAGATATGAATAATCTCTTGTTTATGGGCAAGCCATGGCTAGTGCCCCGAATAGCATGATAAAGACCAATCTCACACAAAAATGCCTTATACTTTCGCAAGATCCATATAGACAGATTGGTCCATGAGGGAATGGGGTGTACCCAACTCGGAAGCATCAACCGGCCAATGGGATAGGAGCCCTTCCGAGCAAGTTGGTTCATAAAGGTGTCGGTTGCAGAAAACGTAAAATTGGGGCCCGGCACATTCAAGAAAGTACCCGGGGCCAATCCCATTACAGAACTGCTGGTGTGCACCTTGCCCGCACACACTGACTTCATACTGTTGTTATAATGGATGTCTTCCACAAACATCCCACTTCGAGTAGGAGTTAAAGACTCCTCCATCTTCTGGTCCAGTGGGAGCATATTGAACCAAGATAGTGGAAAGTGACGCTCCATTTGGGGGATACGGATTACCATACCGTTAGAAACAAAGCTCCAGTTCTCTGACACATCCAGAACCTGACTGTTCTTCACAGTCAAGGCATCTCCGAATTAGAACACAGGTTTCAAGTACTCCCCTTCTAATTTCCCCGAGTTCATCATAGCATTGAGAAAATAGAAAGGCTGGTTCTTGAGGGCATTCGATCTCGCCGGAGGCTCGTCCCTAGGAAACTGGTCTGCCACATGCCTAACTATATGGTCGTACCTATAGCCCAGAGCAGCTTGGGCACGACCTACCAGGAGTTCTCCAGCAGCATTAACCGGCAAATTCACTGAGACAAAGACTGAAGCAATAAATTAAAAAGATGATTGACTAGTGCCCTCAAGCCTATGCGGCTCAGATTCAAAGAAGCCTCAGGCGGCCCAACTCAGAAAAAAAAAAAGCTTATGCGGCTCCGACTAGTGGAGACTCATGCTACAGTGACTAAACATAGTTATGCGGCTCTGATCAAACACGGCCTCATGAGACAGAGTTCGAACAAGTTTAAAAGGCTCATACGACAAGGCGAGTTCAAGCGAGCATATGCAGTCCAAATCAAGTGAGCTTATGCAGCCCCGTTAGAGACACGCTTATGCGGCTCAAATACGGATAAGTTCATACAGTCCAATTCGAATAGACTTATGCGGTCCAAATTAAGTGAGTTTATGTCGAGCTTATGCGGCCCCGCTGGAGAAGTACCTATGCGGTCACAACAATAGATCTCATGCGGCTCCGACATGGAATATACCCCATGCGGCTCGAGACATGTAGGCGACACACAAGAAGGTGGAGGCTCGCGCATAAAATATGCGACGTAGCCATGATAGTCAGGGTTCCAAACTCACGCAAAAAGGTCCTTACCATCGATAGCGGGATGGATGTCGGGATGAACTATGGGTACGACAACTGGCGGAGGAGCTGCCACATCCGTCGTCGCAGAAGCAGCCTTCTTACCCTTCGCCGCGGATGAAGACACTGTCTTCTTCGTCGCAACTGTCTTCTTGGGAGCCATTACTATGATCAGAGAGAGAAGACGAAGACAAGAAGGTTAGGGTAATAGCAGAAAGTAAAAGAAAGTCCTTCCCAAATGCCCTGCTATTTATAGGCAGAACCCCTATGAACCGACGCATCGGTCCACGAGCAGAATAACCGACTCTTCGTTTATCAAGGCGATCTGATTATTTAGGGCTAGACTCTTGGGATCATGCCCCAAAAAGCGGCCTTAGAATCAAAAAGCAATTAATGCAAAAAGATTTGCATACGTGATAGGATGACGTGGCAAAGAGCTTCATGCGGCCAGATAGCCCATGCGGCCAAAGGATCCATGAGGCTGATTGACCAATGCGGCTGAGGAGGCTATACAGTTGGGACATTCATGTGGCAAGGACATCATATACGGCCAGAAGAGTTTATACACAGACATGCTTCTTATTCAAAGTATTTCAATTTTACAATTTGAAAACTTTGAAGGGGATCTTGTAGAAGCATGAAAAAGAATAAAGAAAGTTCCATGCGGCCAAGGATCTCCATGCGGCTCAGAAAGCTCATGCGGCTCAGGGACCATACGGCTCAAGCATCTATACGGCCCAGAGAGAAGCCACGTGGTCCTCAACAGCTCTTCCTTTTGTCTTCTACTGCATTTAATGCCTTGACGGCTGACAGATCTGACCAATGACAGAAAGATGCAATAATGACTCTGTCACAATGGTAGACTCCTAGGGAAACGAAAAAAAATCTCTGACACGATCCCCCGAAATCCAGAAACCTTCATGTGGCCTTGACACGTGGACAGTCACATACAGCTCTGGCAAAGACCACCCTATGCGGCTCAGGTCGAAGCTATCCCATGCGGCCCAGGCCGAAGCTATTCTATGCGGTTCAAGCAGAGGCTGCCTCATGCGGCTCACAAGGACTATCTCCATGCGGCTCACGAAGAAGGCATCCATCATCACCATGCGGTTCAAATATTCAGGGGTCACTCCCAAGCAGCCTTGTCACGTGGCCAGCCTTATACGGCTCAATGAGGAGCAACCCTCATGCGGTTCAGATTTTCTAAGTGGCTCACGATTAAGACACGTGGCATGATAATGGGACACGTGGCATCAAATCAACCCAAATCTATCAAACAAATTCTAATGAAATATTGGGATAAAATCAGATCATTTACAATCAAGCAAATCACTGACACGTGGCGGAAGATCCGAGATTGGCATAACAAATCATGAGGATTTATGTCAATCATCATTAATTATCCACAAAGATTTGGTGCAATCACATTAATTGCCCGGATCTATTATGTTCAAGATGAGCGGCCCAGATTCATTGATCCTAAGCCGCCGACTTTTGAGAATGGGCAATCATTGCAAAACCCTAATGATGCCCCCACTCTTATAAATAGCAAGTGCCATTTCCTTACAACAGAGAGAGACATATAGAGAAGGAGAGACTCTTACTTTTGTAAGAGAAGACACAGAGATCCAGAGAGCCAGAGAGAGGATATACAGAGCCTGAAAGGAGAGCATTTCTTCAGCAACGCCAAGCAGTTCTTCTACAGAGACAAGGCTGCACCCGATCGTCCAAGGAGTAAGGAAGAGTTGTCGTCGCTTTCCCAAGCCTCTACCGTCACCCCCCAGAATCTAAAATAAACAATTGTACTTAGATTGCTGTACCTAGGTTTTCGTTCCTAGGCTTTCTTTGTACAAGCTAGTTTGTATTATGAAGTAAAAGTCCAGTCCTCCGATAATTGTTCTGTTCTTTTATATTTCATGGCAAACAAGTATTGAGGTGAGGCTCTTCTCACAGCTGCTTATGTTATTAATTTATCTCCTAGTGCTCCTTTGCAGGGTCATATGCCTGACAAAGTATGGTACAACAAAGAACCGTCATACAATCACCTGCGAGTGTTTGGTTGTAAGGCCTTCGTGCATGTACCGAAGGACGAGAGGTCCAAACTTGAGCCGAAGACGAGGCGATACATCTTTGTCGCCTACGGTCGGGATAAGTTTGGCTATAGACTCTACGACCCAGTGGAAAAAAGCTCTACATAAGCAGGGACGTGGTATTCGTCGAGGATTAGACCATGACCAATACTCAGGATTCTGAGACGCCTTCTGAGGCTGAGGAATTGCCTGAGTTAGAGTCATTTTGCTTTGAGCAGTTTCCAGAGGACATCGCAGAGGATCCAATTATGGGGGAGCTAGTACATGGAGTTGCTCCCAACCTTGATCATCAGCTTGCTAATGGTGGTCAGGGTGTCCCTCAGGAGGATGAGCATACCGGAGAGGCAGTTCCTGAAGGGAAGGAGACTATTGGTATACAGCCAGCACCAGTGGCTCCACTGAGAAGGAGCGATAGAGATCGTCGACCATCTACGAGATACTCACCCGGTGAGTATGTGCTACTGACTGACGGAGGAGAGCCCAAAATCTTTGCAGAGGCTATAGAAGACAAACACATGCAGGAGTGGATGCAGGCTATGCAGGAGGATATGAGTTCTTTATACGCCAATTCCACTTATGAGCTGGTGTGGTTGCCAAAGGGTAAGAAGGCTTTGAAGAATCGATGGATGTTTAGAGTGAAGCATACGAATGATGCTACTCGCACTCGATACAAAGCAAGGCTGGTAATTAAAGGCTACGGTCAGCAAAAAGGCGTAGATTATGATTAGATCTATTCGCCTGTCGTCAAGCATTCGTCTATTCGGGTAGTACTAGCATTGGCAGCCAGTCTCGACTTGGAGGTCGAGCAGATGGGTATGAAGACGACATTCCTCTATGGTGACCTTGAGGAGGAGTTATATATGGAGCAGCCAGAAGGAATCTGTGAGAAGGACAAGTCATATTTGGTCTGTCGGTTGAGGAAGAGCTTGTAACTCCTCTTCCCGAAATTTTGTGATATATTTCTTATTTTTTTATTTGATTAGTTTATATTTAATTTTTCTATAATCATAGGAGCTGGGACTAAGTCCACAGGTGATTTATGACCATCCTATGGTCACATGACCTCTAGATAGAGTTTATAAGCATGCTATAGCTATATTATATTTTTCTATGATTTTTAGGCATTTTTAGATATTTATTTATTAAAGATATATTTATTTTATTGACTTTCATGAATTACTATAAGGTTATTTGGGACTATTTTGAGACAAGTTATTTTTATTTAGGTCCTAGGAGGTTAGAAATATTTTCTAGAATATTTTATAAAAAATTTTGGATTTTTTAGAATTTTTGGGAATTTTTATATAATTAAAACCTATAGAAATTATATTTTATATGCTTTGGGAATTTACTGTGAGGTCACATGGTGATATTTTGTGTTAAAATATTTTATTTATATTCTAGACACTTAGAAATATTTTCTAGAATTTTCTAGATTTTTTTTGGATTTTTCTGCAATTTATTTTGATTTATTTGGACTTAAAATAATTTTTAAATGATTTTCTGAATTAAATAATTAATTACCCAATAATTCACCCGGGGGGGCCCACCTGTCGGTGCCCAGGCTGAACCGCCCCTCTCTCCCCTATATATATACTATTATATTCGAAACCCTAATAAAATTTTAGCCGCCTTTTTGAGAGAGTTCTAGTAGAGATCTCGACTTCCCGAAGCGATTTCCGCCAACTCCGACGTGCTTTTCGTGCGCTATTTTTTTTGTTGGATTCTTATCGAGGTAATCTTTCTGAACACGTAATTTATTTTCATATATATTATTCCTAAATTTCTGAAAAATTTCTAGAGTGTCGGTTGTCCGAAACTTGACACGTTTCGGTGTTTTCGAGATTTCGGGAGAACTAGAAATTAAAATCATGAACCGTTTGAAGTTTCGGAAAGCTAATATAGAGCTCTATGACATATATGTTTTCTAGAAATTAAGTCATTCATCTAGTATTTTAGTTATTCTGTTGAACTCAGAATTGATCGGTTGATCACCATTTTGGTCACGATTAGCCATAACGGCGATATCTTTTGACCAAAGCGCGATTTTACAGCACGATTGATTCCAGTGCACTCGTAGCACTAAAATCTACCAAGGTGCACTTTCAAAATCTAGAGTTCACAGTATTTGACTAAATAGTCAACGGTACGCCTCGATTTGCGTGTCATGGTTTCCAAAATTGAAAAACACGACTTTGATGGCCAAACTTGCATGTTTAGATTATATTCAGATTATTATTAGGTTAAATTAGGTTTTTAAGTGAATTATTCAAAAATTAATTATTATTAGATTAGTAACCCAACTAGTCACTATTCCATGAATTTAGAACTAGAACATTAGAATTAATTTATAGTTTTCGTGCACGGTTCATGGTGCGATATGTGTTATAGGTTGACAGCTCCTAGATCGGCATCCTCTCATCCTCAACTTGTGACTACGGTTTGTGCAAGGACCACAGGCAAGATACCTTGCCTCCCTCTACAGTTTAATTCTATGTTTATAGTTTTCATGTTATTATTGTATTATCGTTAGATACTCTATTTGTTATAGATTTTATATGATTTATTAGCTCTCTAGTTGACTTGATTTATATAGTTTCTACATACCGTGTTCATCAGTTTATGGTCTTGCTTGACTTGACAGTATAGTTATACTGGACTTGACTGTGTCTTGACTGAGTCATACCTTGTCTCACTAGTACCTTGCTTGAGTCGTGTCATAGAACGAGTACGTGTAATAAACTGCTAAATCCTTGTTATTGTTTCCTTGGCACCAGAGAGTCCACTCGGGACGAGGGTGTTTGCCTTGATCTGTTTACATCCGTGAGTCCACACTCGGGACGAGGATGTCGATTATTTACACCAGAGAGTCCACACTCGGGACGAGGGTGTTGACTTGACTTGCACCAGAGAGTCCACTCGGGACGAGGGTGTTTACATCAGAGAGTCCACACTCGGGACGAGGATGTTATACTTGCACCAGAGAGTCCACACTCGGGACGAGGGTGTCTTACCGTGAACTAACCAGAGAGTCCACACTCGGGACGAGGGTTGGTACTAACCAGAGAGTCCACACTCGGAACGAAGGTTAGTGGTTAGTTCAAACCTGCGATTCTACTCGGGGCGAGGGTTTGGTATTCCATTGATCTCGTGTTCGCTTGTTCATTCAGTAGTTCAGTTACGTATCATTTTTCTTGTATTCCAGTTCATAGTCACCAGTCAGTAGCCACTTGTCGTTAGTCACTTGTTAGCAGTTTAGTCGTAGTCTCTTGCCATGTTAAGTGTTGTTTCTTGTTATATCCTGTTTATATATTATCATGCATGATTAAACTGCTAGATAGACATGTTTATATGTATCTTGATATGTCCTCTGAGGACCTGATGATCTCTTCAGGTTTAGCGATTGCATGGAGTTAGTGGCAGAGCGAAATAGTAGATGATTGTGATACATGTCTCAAGTATTTGTTAGTGATATTATATTGTTATCCTTTCGTACTTTTCATTCCTTATCATGAGATATTCTGCTTATTGATTCAGTTTAGAGACTCTTGTTATATTTTTTGGAGTCTTATCGGACATATATACTAGTGGGCTGTAGACCACGACCCATAGTATTCATTCATGTTTCGCACACTTATTGTGGATTTGAGATATAGATTAAATTGCCATGATTTGGTAGTATACCCTAGCCTTGACAGCATTTACGTATTCGAGTCGGGCTGGAGTATGCTTGATGCGTAGCTGGCTTGCTCACGTGCTTGCATTCGAAAATCGGGTGCGGGTCGTGACAAGTTTTTTTGGTGGCCCATGCAGGTCAGAGCATATTGTATCGGTTATGTAACTGTACTGATACGAGCCTGCGACTATGACTAAACCCTTAGGAATCTCAATCCACTCTGCCTTGAAAATTCTTCTAGAAATTCTCTACGTCCTTGAAAACTCCATATTTGCTCTCGAATATACTTTTTTGCTTTCCGTACCATTGATTCTCATCCCTTCCTATTTCGGGGTGACGAATGATCGTGCTGTCTAGAATTCACCAGATATCCTTAAGTTATAGAATAATATTGCTTGATTTTGAATATTTGGTTGTTTGATAGATATACGGGGATATAGATGTTATATGTCTTAGATATCTAAGGATAATGACTCTAGCAACTTGATGGAAGGTTATAAAGTTTTAATGATATACCCTTGAGGAAGTAGCGTGACCAAAGGTGGGTAGAAGTTCTCGAGGTTTCATAATTACAAATGGCTATAAGAAGGAAATAAACTATTTTGAGGAGATTAAGGTAGTAGTAGACTTTGAATTTTAAGGGATAGTTATGAATTAGAATCTCGATGACAAAATTATTTTTAAGGTGGGTAGATTTGTAACTCCTCTTCCCGAAATTTTGTGATATATTTTTTATTTTTTATTTGATTAGTTTATATTTAATTTTTCTATGATCATAAGAGTTGTGACTAAGCCCACAGATGATTTATGACCATCTTGTGGTCACATGATCTCTAGATAGGGTTTTTAAGCATGCTATAGCTATATTATATTTTCCTATGACTTTTAGACATTTTTAGATATTTATTTATTAATGATATATTTATTTTATTGACTTTCATGAATTATTATAAGGTCATTTGGGACTATTTTGAGATAAGTTATTTTTATTTAGGTTCTAGGAGGTTAGAAATATTTTCTAGAATATTTTAGAATTTTTCTGGATTTTTTAGAATTTTTGGGAATTTTTATATAATTAAAACCTATAGAAATTATATTTTATAGGCTTTGGAAATTTACTGTGAGATCACATGATGATATTTTGTGTTAAAAATATTTTATTTATATTCTAGACACTTAGAAATATTTTCTAGAATTTTCTAGAATTTTTTTGAATTTTTCTGCAATTTATTTTGATTTATTTGGACTTAAAATAATTTTTAAATAATTTTCTGAATTAAATAATTAATTATCTAATAATTCACCCGGGGGGGGCCCACCTGTCGGCGCCAAGGTGAACCGCCTCTCCCTCTCCTATATATACTATTATATTCGAAACCCTAATAAAATTTCAGCCTCCTTTTTTAGAGAGAGTTCTAGTAGAGATCTCGACTTCCCGAAGCGATTTCTGCCAACTCCGACGTGCTTTTCGTGCGCCATTTTTTTATTGGATTCGTATCGAGATAATCTTTCTAAATATGTAATTTATTTTCATATATATTATCCCTAAATTTCTAAAAAATTTGGAGAGTGTCGGTTGTTCGAAACTTGACACGTTTCGATGTTTTCGAGATTCCGGGAGAACCATAAATTGAAATCACGAACCGTTTGAAGTTGCGGAAAGCTAACACAGAGCTCTATGACATATATATTTTCAGAAATTAATTCGTTCAGCTAGTATTTTAGTTATTCTATTGAACTCAGAATTGATCGGTTGATCACCGTTTTGGTCACCATTAGCCATAACGGCGATATCTTTTGACCAAAGCATGATTTTGTGGCACGATTGATTCCAGCGCACTCGTGGCATTGAAATCTACCAAGATGAACTTTCAAAATCTAGAGTTCACAGCATTTGACTAAATAGTCAATAGCACGCCTCGATTTGCGTGCCATGGTTTCCAAAATTGGGAAACACAACTTTAATGGCCAAACTTGCATGTTTAGATTATATTCAGATTATTATTATGTTAAATTAGGTTTTTAAGTGAATTATTCCATAATTAATTATTATTAGATTAGTAACCCAACTAGCCACTATTCCATGAATTTAGAACTAGAACATTAAAATTGATTTATAGTTTTCGTGCACGGTTCATGGTGCGATATGTGTTATAGGTTGACAGCTCCTAGATCGGCATCCTCTCATCCTCGACTTGTGACTACGATTTGTGCAAGGACCACATGCAAGATACCTTGCCTCCCTCTACAGTTTAATTCCATATTTATAGTTTTCATGTTATTATTGTATTATCATTAGATACTCTATTTGTTATAGATTTTATATGATTTATTAGGTCTCTAGTTGACTTGATTTATCTAGTTTTTACATACCGTGTTCACTAGTTTATGGTCTTGTTTGACTTGACAGTGTAGTTATACTGGACTTGACTGTGTCTTGACTGAGTCGTACCTTGTCTCACCAGTACCTTGCTTGAGTCGTGTCATAGAACGAGTACGTGTAATTGAACTGCTAAATCCTTGTTATTGTTTCCTTGGCACCAGAGAGTCCACTCGGGACGAGGGTGTTTGCCTTGATCTGTTTACAGCCGTGAGTCCACACTTGGGACGAGGATGTCGATTATTTGCACCAGAGAGTCCACACTCGGGACGAGGGTGTTGACTTGACTTGCACCAGAGAGTCCACTCGGGACGAGGGTGTTTACATCAGAGAGTCCACACTCGGGACGAGGATGTTATACTTGCACCAGAGAGTCCACACTCGGGACGAGGGTGCCTTGCCGTGAACTAACCAGAGAGTCCACACTCGAGACGAGGGTTGGTACTAACCAGAGAGACCACACTCGGGACGAGGGTTAGTGATTAGTTCAAACCTGCGAGTCCACTCGAGGCGAGGGTTTGGTATTCCATTGATCTCGTGTTCGCTTGTTCATTCAGCAGTTCAGTTACGTATAGTTTTTCTTGTATTCCAGTTCATAATCACCAGTCAATAGCCACTTATCGTTAGTCACTTGTTAGCAGTTTGATCGTAGTCTCTTGCCATGTTAAGTGTCGTTCCTTGTTATATCCTGTTTATATATTATCATGCATGATTAAACTGCTAGATAGGCATATTTATATATATCTTGCTATGTTCTCTGAGGACCTAATGATCTCTTCAGGTTTAGCGATTGTATGGAGTTAGTGGCAGAGTGGGATGGTAGATGATTGTGATATATGTCTCAGGTATTTGTTAGTGATATTACATTGTTATTCTTTCGTGCTTTTTATTCCTTATCATGAGATATTCTGCTTATTGATTCAGTTTAGAGACTCTTGTTATATTTTTTGGAGTCTTATCGGACATATATACTAGTGGGCTGCAGACCACGACCCATAGTGTTCATTCATGTTTCGCACACTTATTGTGGATTTGAGATATAGATTAAATTGTCATGATTTGGCAGTATAACCTAGCCTTGACCGCGTTTACGTATTCGAGTCGGGCTGGAGTCCGCTTGATGCGTAGCTGGCTTGCTCACGTGCTCGCATTCGAAAAGCGGGTACGGGTTGTGATAGAGCTTGTATGGTCTGAAGCAAGCTCCGAGGCAGTGGTACAGGAAGTTCGAGTCGTTTATGGGGGAGCATGATTATGCACGGATGACGTCGGACCATTGCGTATTTGTGAGGTACTTTGCCGAGGATGATTTCATCATTTTATTGCTCTATGTTGATGATATGCTATTAGTGGGTCGGAATGCCACTAGAATAGCGAAGTTGAAGTGCCAACTGGGCGCGGCCTTCTCTGTAGCTTCCCTTCCCGAAAATTTTTGAAATATTTTTATTTATTAATTAATTGATTTAAATGGAGATTATTAGATTTATAAATAATTAATTAGTTTATCATTTTATTTTATTTTTTTGGTGATTAATAAATTTTATTGCTGAATCGATGTCCTATTGGATAAAATATTTTATATTATTATATTGATGCAGTTTTGGATAAATATAGGTGTATTGGAATTATATAAAATATGTACTTGGAATTATACAAATGTTATATATATGTGTGCGTGTATATGTACAGTGTATATATATATATATATATATGTATGAATAAATATATATTAAATATTGTGTGTGTGTGTGAATATATAAATATATTTTGACTATATGCGTATGTTTGTGTAAATCTGTATAAATGTATATTAAGTATATAGGTATTTGTATATATAAATGTATATTAAATATATAGGTATTTATATAAATGTTGGTGTAATATATATATATATATATATATATATATATATATATATATATATATATATATATATATATATAGGTATTTCGTGTGTATATATATATATATATATAAATAGAGGTATATACTTAGTATATACGTATAAACGTGGATATACAAATATATTATACATATGTGTATGTGGGCATATATACATATATTTGTATATGTAAGTACAAAGTATTTATGTGTGAATATATGTAATATATATATACATAAGTGATTTCATGTATATATTCAATAATATAGAAAACCATATAAATAAAGAAAAAGAAAAAAAAAGTATTAAGAACTAAAACACCAGCTACCACTGCTAAGCTCGTTTTCTGATGGTACAAAGTTGGTCTCAATTTGAGTGGTATTGAATGAAGTTGATGGAAGGGGAAACCAACTCTCCAGCCATTAAAGCCATCAATAAAGCTGTGATTCATAGGGTTTGTTCGGGTCAAGTGATATTGGCTTCAGCCTGAGCTACTGAACCCCCCCTAACCGAACAAGCATAGCCAGCTCGGCCCACCCCAACTGCAGTGTTCCCTACGGTTTACGTGTAGAACCCAACTCCCCTTGGCCCATCGAAACCGAGTATCACAGGACACCCCCGCGGCTTCAAATACGAACGAGCGAGAGAGAAATTATTTCGAAACCCTAACAACATGGACCGCCACCACCACCTCTACCTGGCGCCGCACCCAGCCACCGCGGCGCCGCCGCGAGGCCACCGCCGGCGGCCAAGACGCGCGCGCGCGCGCGTTGAGATGGACCAGCGCAGCAGTAACAGTCCATGCCTTTGTTTCCCCAGTGAGTTTTCTTCCTCGTCCCTTCGTCGTTTTTCAAACCGAATTATGTGTTGGAAACCTAACCTATAGACCTTCGACACCAATGAATTTTTTCGAACTAAATCGAAACGAAATTGATATAGAATCGATGCCAAAAATCCCGAAAAACTATTCGGATTAGAAATAAAAACCAGTTCAATCACCCATATTTGCAGATCGTTTCTGATCGATACAGTACCCTATTAGGAATTCTACTTGAACACCTGTTTAGACAACATATAGGAGATCATAACCTACTTTTTAGATTTGGATTTTGTTAATTATTCACGGAGAAATCAGTTTTCAAAGTTAGAGAAAAATCTGTTTTCAAAACAAGAAAATTCATCCACACGACGTGCGTCACGCCAATCTGGACGACGTGGTCACGAACCGAAGGCATCGAAAGCTGCGTAACGTCTTCGTGGTCGTGTGGGCTTTGACGGAATTCGAATTGGTCGCGTGTGCGCGACGAATTTGATGCGTATCCGTCAAAATTCACCGTATCGTGCACTTTGCAAATTCTCCAATTACTTTGTGCGCTCGTCAGATCGAGACGAAACTTGTGCCAACAGAACCGTATCATTTTTTTGGTCATGTATGCCAAGTTTGGTCCGATTCTGAGACCATTAATAAAATCGTCGTTTTGCGGGCCCCACGGTCCCACTCAACGAGCGATTTTGTGCACGGCCCGCCGAAATCCAACTTTGGACATACGGTTGGGTTCGTATCGGAAAACTGGATCCGTAGACATGTAGTTTGACGACTTTAGAGACCGTTGACCCTGGCACATTTTTCGGTACAAAGCGGATCTAACGGCGGACATCGTTTTTGCCCGAAATTACCGTTTTGCCCCTGTGTCCAGAATTAGACTTAAGGACAGGCAATCCTAGCTAATTTGACTATTCTGAGAACATTGGTAATGT
This sequence comes from Iris pallida, assembly GCA_029216955.1. Taxonomy (NCBI): domain Eukaryota; kingdom Viridiplantae; phylum Streptophyta; class Magnoliopsida; order Asparagales; family Iridaceae; genus Iris; species Iris pallida. Next base: position 4,790,651 of record JANAVB010002199.1, read on the forward strand.
TTATTTCAGCTTCCGGGGATTGTTGTACGGGTTTTGACTATTGTGGCACATTGAGTAGTTCAGACTGTCGGTTTTACCAGCAGAGGACCACAGGCGAGTACAGTTTATTGTTTACATTTCGATATTGATTTTTACTATATTTTATTGATTAGTCATTGGTTATGTAATTTTTATACTCTATTATAAATTGTTGAGTCGGGAATGAGAAGTACCAAGGATGTGTGATCTGACCGTAGACCGTGTTTATTTTCTGCAGTAGACCTCGTAGACATTGTTTATTTTCATGCAGTAGACCTCGTAGACATTGTTTATTTTCTGCAGTAGACCTCGTAGACATTGTTTATTTTCTGCAGTAGACCTCGTAGACATTGTTTATTTTTCTGCAGTAGACCTCGTAGACATTGTTTATTTTCTGCAAGTAGACCTCGTAGACATTGTTTAATTTTTGCAAGTAGACCTCGTAGACCGTGCGGTATAGTACCCCAGACCGATCACATATCAAAGGTACTTCTAACGGTGGAAGGTATATTGGTCTATTTATTACTATTGATTTTTCTTACGGCTTTACTGTTATTTTTAAAACTCATGATTGATGCCTAACATTTGTCTTATAGTCATTTTTTTATTGAAATTGCATTCAGTGAATTGTGCTCGTTCCATTCCTGACTGGAAACCAACATTTTCAGGTTAGCCGCGGATTCCCTTAGCTTGGGGAGTGACGGGTGTATTTGCAGACGAAAAGCCTAGAGACTAGTTAGATAGATGAGTTGTAGTCATTGTACAAGTTTATATTTTTCTGCAAATATAAATCTTGTGATCTTTGTAAATTAAATTAATGTTGTGAATGAGTATTATTTGTGATTTTGATCTTCATGGCCGTGACAGCGTTCTACCGCCGACACTGCGGCGTAGGCTGGCTTGGACACGTCTCGTATCCGTTTAAAAAAAAAAAAACGGGTGCGGGTCGTGACAAGTTTTTGTGGTGGCCCATGCAGGTCAGTTTTCGCAAATAATGCAAACTCGTGATAGTACTTAAGTTAGTTGTACTATTGCGAGCCTGCGACTAGGAAATGCTCATTCACGAATTAGAAATTAATTTAATTTACGAGAATGACTAGGACTAGGAGTCCCTTATAGAAATTTACCGATGGGTAGTCTAGGCCATGCAATGTAGATAAGGAGTTATTAATTTTGATAGTTATCAGATCCCCATAGGTATACTAGTATCTCTTGATATGACGATGTAATCTAATTTGGATAGATTATTCCCTTGGTAAGGCAGGGCTTCATAGAATTAATGATCTAACCTTGATAAATGGTGCAATTCTTTCTCCTTGCCCTTTTGATATCATCCTCACTATCTTAGTCAAATTGCCTATTTAGTTCCTATTTTGCCCTAGGAATTGTTATTTTATGTTATCCATAGATGAACCCCAAGTTAGTTTCGATTCAAGTTTTTTCCTCATAGGCTTGAATACACATGGAATAGTTAGAATGTTTGTATTTCTTTTGTCCTCAGTTATTTCTCCTTGTTCAATCCTTTATTTTAAGGGTTGTGACTGATAGGACAAATGTTTACGCTTTATTTCATAGTCAACTTGTTTGAATCTATAGAAGCCCATAAAGTTTTACAAATATAGTTACGAGAATGTTAGTTAACTTATACTGGCAGGACAGCAGCGCACTGTCACTATTTATTTAAATTTTGGAGACTAGGGATTCACTGCAGCCAGCAACGCACTGGCGAGACACGACCCCTAGAGTTGAAAGGAGAATTAGGAAAATATCGGTTATAGAATTTGCTAGGAATATGACTAGTGGTCCACTCTTGATCGTAGTTATCCTTGAGCCAATATTGGATAGAGTTAAGTAATGTTCGAATTGTATCATATTTGAGTTACGAAACCAAGGATTACCACAGCCCGATTTTACGGGCGAGGCATAGTCCTCGGTGAAATGACTTCAGACGTGATTACAAATTAAGGATACTATAGAGGATAGGACAGTTCCCTGTGTGTTCCATAAGATCCGAAGCCAATATTGGTGGAAGTTTGTTAAGTTGGATAGCACGTCTCCCGATCTAGCATTCTGTGGTCCTTGTTACCTATTGACGAGGTTATCGACTGACACTAATAGGATTACCTAGAATATGGAATTTAGAATGACCATAACCCATTAGTCGACCAAGTCCTTGTGGATCAGAAGATAGTAGGAAGACTGTATAAGCAAGAAAACCGGGTAAGGTTTGATTCTCACAAAATTCGAACTATTTGTGCCTTCTTTCAAAAATTTCGCGTACTTGTATCTTGACTATCTTGACCAACGCTGCTATTACAGCCTAATTTTGCAAGCTTACTCGTTTATCGAGCTTGATTCAAGACATATGTTTATTGGGGACGCCCACTAACATGTTGCCTAATCAGAATCAGTGTATTATGGTCTGATCAACCATGATGCACTTGGTTCGTACTTTATTTAATTACCCTACGTGGATTGAGATGTAGGTGTCTCTAAGATCTCATCCACGACTGCATTGACAATTCCTCTTGAATTATATGTTCGTCCTTGAATCACGAAATTGTATTCAGTAACATCTCCCTTGAATTCTTTATTGTTTTTATCTTTCACCGATTTGGAAAGACGAAAGCTCGTGATGGTAGAGAGATACAGAGTATTCCCCATGGCTATGATAGCTGTATACGCAAGGGTAACTACCATCGGCCAACCCTGTGACTGGAACCTTGCCTTGAGTTACTCGTCCTTCCTTCGACCTTAAACCTACTATTTTATCTTCCAGTCATTGGAGTCCGAGAATGATTAGGCTCTTTCCCTTGACCAAATGCCAACCTAGGAGACTACCTAATCTCCAGAGACCAAATGTTGTGAGCCTCTAATCATTTGTTTAAAGCTTGCTTCAACTAGAACCCTTGTGACAGTAGTCCAGCAGGTTTGACCCCAGTAGAAATTCGTGACTCAGTTGTTAGAAATATTTTCATATGATGTGCCTTAGAGTTGGTTATCCCGTCGACAACTCATGTATACTGAGGACGAGTAGGTCACTCTATTTTATCGACCATGTGTCATTGCACACGCACTCATTTTCCATTTATTGAGGAACGACTCTTGACTTGACTTACATCTACCGTTTCCTATTACGTCGTACCTTATTCTTTATTAATAAGAGTCGAGGTACAATATCCAGACTTTGGAATTTTTCTAATCTCATTATTCCTAAAATCCTGTCCTAGCTTCTAAGGTGGGTAGACTGTATGCCTTCTAAAATTTTAGAATATATCAGGATTATCGATTGATCAGAATAAATTCCATTAGGATGATAATTAGTGCCCTTGTACTCCCACTTTCCATTTAGATTATTTTGTGTCCCCGGCCGTGTCATAAATATTTGGGGCACGAGACTAGTTGTTACCTTCCAACAAACTTCATATGTAAGATCTAGACGAGTCCACCTTCATCTAGATATATCATGTTCCACTCAAACCCGTCCCCTTGTACTCTATTTTTGTACTATGACTTTCAGGACAAAAAGACTAGTCATAACCCTTACCATAGTACCGATACACTTTTCGACTTCCGTTAGAGCCTCAACCCTAACTCAATTCCTTCAATCCAAGTTGTGGTTGAAATCTACTCTAAGCTGCCCTAACCTAGTAGAAATAGTTTATCCTTGGGACCTTGTTCAAATCATTATAGATTGAAATCCAAGGTTCATACAACCAACGATTGATGTCCAATTAGGAAATCTAATAAGACCCAGTAAAACCCAACCATGCATACCACTATATTTGGATTATAAAACCAAAATTATTAAAATAGGTCCCTATACCCATTTTGTTGTCTCCCTTTCTTAGAATGTTAAGTCGTTCGTAACCCTTATTCCATCTACCTGGAGGTTGCGATACGATCTTGCTTTGTATTTTATTCCTTGCTCGTGTGTTTAAATAACCACGGGAAAGATCACAATCTGGACTCCTCAAATTTCGTTATAATATGGAACCTTGTAGATAGAATTTCGAGAACGAAACTTCTATATTGCACGGAGTGCAAGCCACTCTAAGAGACGAAGGGTTCTTCGTTTTAAGTGACTAGGCTCGAGTAGCCCACTCTAGCAAATAAGTTAATGGTTCATGAATTTTCTTCTAGCTGCAACATTAGATATCCTCTACCTCCCTTGAAGCTTCAATACTGCTCTTGATTATTCTTCCTTATCTTCCTGTCCTTCCTATTTCAGAGTGATGAATGGTCACGCTTATTAGAAGTTAGCAATATTTCTTAGCTACTGGGGTAAATTCGTTGCATGTTAGATTTTGGGTGGTTTGATATATAGGAGAAGATTATAGTGGCCATAAGCAGTAGATATCTATTGGTAGCAATTTTAGCAAGTAGTCGGATGATTATAAAAGCTTTGGTGACATAGCTCTAAGGGAGTAGTGTGACCAAAGGTGGGTAGAAGTCCTCGGAGTTTCGTAGTTACAAAATGGCTAGAGAGGGCTATAAACTATTTTGAGGAATTAAATTTGAAGAGATTAAGGTAATAGTAGACTTTATTTTTTTAGAAATAATTATGGATTTAAATTTCGAGGACGAAATTATTTTTAAGGTGGGTAGATTTGTAGCTTCCCTTCCCGAAAATTTTTGAAATATTTTTATTTATTAATTAATTGATTTAAATGGAGATTATTAGATTTATAAATAATTAATTAGTTTATCATTTTATTTTATTTTTTTGGTGATTAATAAATTTTATTGCTGAATCGATGTCCTATTGGATAAAATATTTTATATTATTATATTGATGCAGTTTTGGATAAATATAGGTGTATTGGAATTATATAAAATATGTACTTGGAATTATACAAATGTTATATATATGTGTGCGTGTATATGTACAGTGTATATATATATATATATGTATGAATAAATATATATTAAATATTGTGTGTGTGTGAATATATAAATATATTTTGACTATATGCGTATGTTTGTGTAAATCTATATAAATGTATATTAAGTATATAGGTATTTGTATATATAAATGTATATTAAATATATAGGTATTTATATAAATGTTGGTGTAATATATATATATATATATATATATATATATATATATATATATATATATATATATATATATATATATATATATATTTTATATATATATATATATATATAGGTATTTCGTGTGTATATATATATATATATAAATAGAGGTATATACTTAGTATATACGTATAAACGTGGATATACAAATATATTATACATATGTGTATGTGGGCATATATACATATATTTGTATATGTAAGTACAAAGTATTTATGTGTGAATATATGTAATATATATATACATAAGTGATTTCATGTATATATTCAATAATATAGAAAACCATATAAATAAAGAAAAAGAAAAAAAAAAGTATTAAGAACTAAAACACCAGCTACCACTGCTAAGCTCGTTTTCTGATGGTAAAAAGTTGGTCTCAATTTGAGTGGTATTGAATGAAGTTGATGGAAGGGGAAACCAACTCTCCAGCCATTAAAGCCATCAATAAAGCTGTGATTCATAGGGTTTGTTCGGGTCAAGTGATATTGGCTTCAGCCTGAGCTACTGAACCCCCCCTAACCGAACAAGCATAGCCAGCTCGGCCCACCCCAACTGCAGTGTTCCCTACGGTTTACGTGTAGAACCCAACTCCCCTTGGCCCATCGAAACCGAGTATCACAGGACACCCCCGCGGCTTCAAATACGAACGAGCGAGAGAGAAATTATTTCGAAACCCTAACAACATGGACCGCCACCACCACCTCTACCTGGCGCCGCACCCAGCCACCGCGGCGCCGCCGCGAGGCCACCGCCGGCGGCCAAGACGCGCGCGCGCGCGCGTTGAGATGGACCAGCGCAGCAGTAACAGTCCATGCCTTTGTTCCCCAGTGAGTTTTCTTCCTCGTCCCTTCGTCGTTTTTCAAACCGAATTATGTGTTGGAAACCTAACCTATAGACCTTCGACACCAATGAATTTTTTCGAACTAAATTGAAACGAAATTGATATAGAATCGATGCCAAAAATCCCGAAAAACTATTCGGATTAGAAACAAAAACCAGTTCAATCACCCATATTTGCAGATCGTTTCTGATCGATACAGTACCCTATTAGGAATTCTACTTAAACACCTGTTTAGACAACATATAGGAGATCACAACCTACTTTTTAGATTTGGATTTTGTTAATTATTCACGGAGAAATCAGTTTTCAAAGTTAGAGAAAAATCTGTTTTCAAAACAAGAAAATTCATCCACACGACGTGCGTCACGCCAATCTGGACGACGTGGTCACGAACCGAAGGCATCGAAAGCTGCGTAACGTCTTCGTGGTCGTGTGGGCTTTGACGAAATTCGAATTGGTCGCGTGTGCGCGACGAATTTGATGCGTATCCGTCAAAATTTACCGTATCGTGCACTTTGCAAATTCTCCAATTACTTTGTGCGCTCGTCAGATCGAGACGAAACTTGTGCCAACAGAACCGTATCGTTTTTCTGGTCATGTATGCCAAGTTTGGTCCGATTCTGAGACCATTGATAAAATCGTCGTTTTGCGGGCCCCACGGTCCCACTCAACGAGCGATTTTGTGCACGGCCCGCCGAAATCCAACTTTGGACATACGGTTGGGTTCGTATCGGAAAACTGGATCCGTAGACATGTAGTTTGACGACTTTAGAGACCGTTGACCCTGGCACATTTTTCGGTACAAAGCGGATCTAACGGCGGACATCGTTTTTGCCCGAAATTACCGTTTTGCCCCTGTGTCCAGAATTAGACTTAAGGACAGGCAATCCTAGCTAATTTGACTATTCTGAGAACATTGGTAATGTTTATTTCAGCTTCCGGGGATTGTTGTACGGGTTTTGACTATTGTGGCACATTGAGTAGTTCAGACTGTCGGTTTCACCAGCAGAGGACCACAGGCGAGTACAGTTTATTGTTTACATTTCGATATTAATTTTTACTATATTTTATTGATTAGTCATTGGTTATGTAATTTTTATACTCTATTATAAATTGTTGAGTCGGGAATGAGAAGTACCAAGGATGTGTGATCTGACCGTAGACCGTGTTTATTTTCTGCAGTAGACCTCGTAGACATTGTTTATTTTCATGCAGTAGACCTCGTAGACATTGTTTATTTTCTGCAGTAGACCTCGTAGACATTGTTTATTTTCTGCAGTAGACCTCGTAGACATTGTTTATTTTTCTGCAGTAGACCTCGTAGACATTGTTTATTTTCTGCAAGTAGACCTCGTAGACATTGTTTAATTTTTGCAAGTAGACCTCGTAGACCGTGCGGTGTAGTACCCCAGACCGATCACATATCAAAGGTACTTCTAACGGTGGAAGGTATATTGGTCTATTTATTACTATTGATTTTTCTTACGGCTTTACTGTTATTTTCAAAACTCATGATTGATGCCTAACATTTGTCTTATAGTCATTTTTTTATTGAAATTGCATTCAGTGAATTGTGCTCGTTCCATTCCTGACTGGAAACCAACATTTTCAGGTTAGCCGCGGATTCCCTTAGCTTGGGGAGTGACGGGTGTATTTGCAGACGAAAAGCCTAGAGACTAGTTAGATAGATGAGTTGTAGTCATTGTACAAGTTTATATTTTTCTGCAAATGTAAATCTTGTGATCTTTGTAAATTAAATTAATGTTGTGAATGAGTATTATTTGTGATTTTGATCTTCATGGCCGTGACAGCGTTCTACCGCCGACACTGCGGCGTAGGCTGGCTTGGACACGTCTCGTATCCGTTTAAAAAAAAAAAAACGGGTGCGGGTCGTGACATTCTCTATGAAGGATTTGGACGCAATGAAGACTATTCTTGGAATGCAGATCAGTCGAGAGAGAGAGAGAGAGTCCAAGCTGCTACACTTGTCCCAAAAGAAGTACATTCATCGGGTACTTCAGCGTTTCGGTATGGACGGGTCGAAGAAAATGAGTTGCCCCCTTGCAGCCCACTTTAAGTTTACTAAGGAGCAGTGTCCATCTACCGAGGACGAAAAAGAAGATATGGAGTGGGTTCCATATGCCTCAGTTGTGGAAAGTCTTATGTATGGTATGGTGTGTACGAGGCCAAATATCGCTCATGCAGTTGGCACAGTTAGCAAATACCTTTCAAATCCTGGAAGGGTACATTGGAGTGCGGTCAAGTGGATTCTACGATACCTTCAGAGCACTACTGATTGGAGACTTTTTTTTTGTGGTGACGAGCCGAAGCTGGTTGGGTATACCGACGCTGATATGGCTGGAGATGTAGACAAGAGGCGATCGACTTCGGGCTATGTGATGATGTTTGCTGGAGGAGCGGTATCGTGGCAGTCGCGGTCGCAAAAGTGTGTTGTCTTATCGACGACAGAGGCAGAGTACATTGCGGCGACGGAGGCTTGCAAGGAGTTGTTGTGGTTGAAAAAGCTGTTGCAGGAAATGGGGCTGAAGCAAGAGCAGTATACTTTGCTTTGCGATAGCCAGAGTGTCATTTACTTTGTGAAAAACCAAACATTTCATAGTCAGTCCAAGCACATTTAGACTCGGTATCATTGGATACGAGATGTGGTTGAGAAGAAGGACGCGATGCTTGAGAAGGTCCATACTGATGACAATGGAGCGGATATGCTCACGAAGGTTCTACCAAGGTGGAAGTTTGAGTACTGCAGGCGGATCGTCGGGATGACGAGTTCCTCCACTTATTTGTGAAGGGGGAGATTTGTTGGAGTGGGTGGGGTTTCCAACCTATGTGGAGAATACCCCGGAGAGCGACGAGCGCCATCCGTGTGTCGGAGAAGCTCGGAGAGTACATGGATCCTATTTTGGAACATATATGGTAAGGAAATATATGATTGGATTTCCATATTTAATTTGATTATATATTTATGATTGGACCCTTCATATAGTAGTTTTTCCATATAATTGGGCTTCCAATTATGGCAAGCCAATTATGATTGGATTTCCATTAAATATATGATTGATACATATTGGAAGTTTTCATATATATTGGTCTTCCATGTATGGATTACCAAGGGCTTATAAAAGGGTGATACATGCTAGTTGTAAACTCATCTCAAAACAAGAGTACTTACAATCTTTGAGAGAGAGAGAGAGAGGATTAAGGACTATTGTGAAGGAGAGATTGCTTCGAATAATTTTTCGGCATCTCTTGTTCTTCGGAGTTCGCAATCAAAAAATTTCTTCTTTCAAGTGAGTTGTGGTGATCCGTGTTGGATCGGGAGGAGCTTGTAGAGGGTGTATTCTCTCCGTATTTTTTTCCGGAAGGGTTTTCCACGTCAAAAATCTTTGTGTCTGCGATTGTGTTTGGCGTTTTTGGTTTGTGTGCTTTTGTTCGGTTCTCTCGCAGGACTTTCTGGTTTGGGGGAACGGTTTTCGCGCTTCGTTCCCAACATTTCCTTGGCTAATGAGAGTAGAACAACTGATGTAGCTGTCAAATATTTTCGATCCTTGTATGTTCCACCAGTGCTTGAAAGTTGGCTCTCGCAGTTGTGCCACCTTTGTATGCACTCATCTTTTTCGCGCGCGAGAGAATAAGGCTAAGCTTCCCTGGTTATATCTATTGGAAGTATTTGAAACGGATTCATTTGAAAATTATTCGCTGGTAACGTCTTCTTTAGGTTTCAAAGGTGCAGTATCAGCACTCCGTCATGGCTACGACAAGAGCATGAGAACAGATTGGTCTACATTAAATTTTTCAGTAAAACGAGCGTGTTTGAATAGATAAACTAGTTTAATCTAAGTAGAAAGGGAACCAATGAGCATCGGCCTTTCAGACTGCCTACATTGTGGTTGCTGGCTTCGCATTGGATGCCCCTTCGCTTGCCATGTAGCTGCGATTCCTATGACACGAGTGAAGATGTCAGCTGCACTCCGGTCCTTGGCTACCGACAAAATCAAGAACTCGATCCAGTGCCTTTCGCTCGTCAATAACTAAACGTACTAAAATCCATGGAGGACTTCCCTAGGAGGCTTCGTCTTCGACTGAAGTGCACGGATAACTAACTTCTGTCCTTGATGTCGTTCTCACCGCTGAGGTGACGATAAGCCTTGCTTGTCGCCCTGTGGATGAAGGAGCCCCCACATCTCGAGCCAAGCATGCTCCAAAGCTGTACAACCATCCATGGGTCTCGCTCTGTCTACCAATTCGTCGTGGACAACAATGTCTGTAATGTCAGGATAATGAGTAAATACTGAATCAAGAATCTTGAAATCCACTTTGAGCCAGGGATACTATAACTAAAAGTTTTGTCACACAGCAGTAACGTATTGTATATAAATATTGGGTCTAATATATCTCTATATATCTTTAGTTTTAATCACTTCAAAACCTTGAGAATACCTTCAGATGAAAGAGACCTTATTAAAGACATCTAAACCTTATTAATCAGGACCTTTTCAATGGGAAACCGGTCTGGTTTTTAGCTGAACAAGACTTACCGAGCATGTAAAACCTGTCGTTGCTTTCTTAAGCATGCAAGAGAGTTTCAAGTCGATTTCGGACCAATCTAGGTAGTCTACTTGACTCTAAAGCAACAATTTAGTGTTCTTCTTACATTTAAGTTGACATATAGTATAGGTTAAATTATCTTTAGTCTCAGGATTGCAGTGTTAGTCTCCAACACAACTCTATCAGGTAAATGTGAACTTGTTCTAACCATATCAGGTATTGACAGATACGTGCTACTTATTGGGAGATTAAAATAAATCCTCTACTGTCAAAAGCAGATTCCGAGAGAAGAAAAATTGATCACCATGTGATCTATAACTATACAAGTATTCGCTCCACTTGAACCAATAAGAAACTATAGATATTGTTAAAGACTAGAGAATGATTAGGTAGGTTAAGACTAGTAGAAAGTGCTTCCTTAATCATGCCTTGATCGAATCGTTAATGATGAGAAAGAGGTTAGAAAAATTAAGTTTGAGCACAACAAGCATTCAGGTGTGTGATGATGCGCGCACTCATGCATAGCTAACAAACTGATTTGTGTGCCTCGCGTTTGCCTGCTGCATGTGGATAAGGGAGGGACTAGTGATGATCTGCTCACAGATGCTCAGAAGAGTTTTCAGTACTCGGATCAAATGTGTATATTTTGAAAGGGAGGAAAGCGAGTTGATCATTGCCACCACCAATGACAGAGCAAAAGGTGAAAGTTGGTTCTTGACTAGTCCTGCGCCACCCTCCTTGCCTGGTAGGTTCCATGAGCATTACCTGTGGCCTTTACACTTAGATCTTTCCATCGTGAATATTTAGGTGTCCTTGCGTATCTCAATAACCAACTAGGGAAGCTTACATTTTAGATTAGAGTAGGATTCGCTTTTCCAATTAAAAGAGGGTTAACTACTCAAGGCAACAACAATAACAATGATATTGACACAAATTACCATGCTTTTAACGGGAGCGGATCTGTTGTCCCTGTTTCTTCTGTGTCAATGGTACCTCTCTCCTATAAATGAGACACATATCCTCAGTGCTTGGAATGGTTGTTTTTTTATATATAAAAAGAGATACGCATGTGGTGGCAGGAGGGGGAAGCGTTGGCACAGAAGAAACTGGGACAACAGATCTACTCCCGCTTTCAACAAAGTAGGTCTCTGCCACCACCCATGACAATTGCTGACTCCCCAAGACCCCTTCATGATGGAATCCAATTGGTGGTCAAGGTTAATGATCACATGTTCCCGACATTTTTAATGGTAGAAGACATAGCAGATTCATGGATCTTTCCTTGCATTCCCAGTTAATTAACCTACATTATTTCAATGACTTGGGAGGAGAAAAAGCAAGGTAAGTTGTACTCAGGCTTGGATATTCAAATGCCATATCTTGGGTATGGTCTTTCCATTACTTGGGCAACAAGGAAAAGTAAGCAAGCTTTTCCCAAAGCACCAAATATAGGTGATTTGAACCCCCCCAAAAAAAGCATACCCCCAAGGGAATCATAGCATGTTGAGTATCAAGTGTGGGCTCCTATATTATTCCCCAATCATTTTTAAGGAATTAATTGTCCTCTAAAGTGAAGATCAATGGGCTTCGTGCGTGTCATTAGACTACACATATTACTAGATAATGACCCACAATGTACAGATTGAGTTATATTATATTCAAACTACCAAATATTTAAGTGTGTATCACTATTTCTTGATGTAGAGTGTGGGATCATGGGCTTAATTAACAAGTGATTTAGCTAAAAATTAGTCTTCTTTCCCCACTTACCATCCTATGGCAAATCCAAGGAAAGGAGAACTATATTATAAGCACAATGCGAGTTATCCAGCTATAGAGCAAAGACAGGTGCATCTATTTCTTCTGTACATGGACTCGGCGAAGAAGATGACAAAAGCTAGAAGAGCATGCAGCTGTACTGAATGGTCCACCAGCAGCTACTCGACCCCATTTATCAGCATCACTGTCATTAACCTTCGTGCCATTAGTGAGTAAAACTTGCTTTGTGCATAGGATAGGTGAACTTTTGTTCTATATATGTGTATAGTTCCAGCTCGGTCTGTGTTGTGCTTAATGTCTAATGTCTTGACTACCGGTCTCAAGTTTGGGTAAAGGAAGATTTTTTTTTTTTTTTTTGAGATGTCCGGCGATACGCACGGTACTTAGTGCATGTTGCATTGCATGCATGTTGGGACTGCTCCCAATTCCCACCAAATAAATGAAAGGAATAATACGCCCCCGTGGCTCGATCCACTGATCTTTCATCACCCAGCCGGGGTCGTATGTTGGATAGTAACTACTAACTTAAAATATTGTTGGATCTATATGAAGTGCATAATTTAGTGAAAAGGAGTAATTCAAATAGCCAGACTATATAAATTTAGAATGAACCTTTCTTGTTTTAGTTTTGTATTTGTTGTCCATAAATGTGTATAAAGAGAGATCGATATAACAAAACAGAATGTATAAAGACAAAAGGATAATTCACATACTATAAACATTTAGAACAAATGCTTTCATGTTTTGGTTTTGTATTTCGTGATGTGTATAAAGAGATACCTATATAACGAAACATGATTGTATTTTATGAGGAAAGACAAGAGGATAAAGGACGACCAAAATTAACCGATAGGAATATTTTCGACAGAACATGAAAGCCGCGATTAAAGGAGTGATCTTTCCTGACATGTATATATGTCATCTCAAAAAATATCATTGTAGGTAAATAATTTTAAATATATTACTATTAGATAATGTAAAGATAAACAATTTAAAAAACCAATTTATGATCATGGGAAGATAGAGGCACTGGACAATTTATCAAGAAGTGTGGAGGCTCGAGGATCACTAATAGTTCACTCTGTTTTGGACGAAAATACTCATACATATTGGAATAATATAAATATTTAACTCATCATCCCGAAAACTCTAAAATTTAGTATAATGGAAGAAAAATAGCTGGATACAAATCCACCAATTTATAACCTAGGCGAATTTTATAAAAATATTATGCCACGAATGAATCTCACTCTTTGTCCGAAATGTGCTATCAACCAGTTTGAAATGTGCTAGCTTCGACTTGCTAGAACATGTCCGAAATGTGCTATTGACTTGTTTGAAATGTGCCTTCGACTTTTGGGTTTATATAAATATTTATCCTCAATCCTCATCGGATCAAAGTTTCTCCCGGCAACTGTACCAAATCTCTATAGTTACCTTGGTTGATCCTCATTGTTGGCAAAATAAAGAACTAAAATTTATTTTTTTATTTTTTGGGAGACAAACTAAAATTTATTATGATGCAATAATAATAGTTGATGTTACATATAGAACAAAACTGTACATTTGGTTATTGCTATGGTGTTTGTTAATTTTCTCTGTATACCTGCATAATCGGACTTGTATATACAAATTTTCTCATCTAAAATACTAATGTGCTTTTAGACAACAGAAATGACAAATTGATAAATATATCCTTCTATGTACACTATTTTTCAACATACATGAGAGCTAGCTTCCATATACTATTTTCATTATTAAACAATGTATAAATGTGAATCTAGCTATGATGTTTAATTGGTTTAATTTTAGGAGATCTTTTATGTTTTGCTTTGTGTGGAACAAAACAAACAGGTAAGTTAGATAAAGGTCTAATTAGCATTTAGACCCTAGACTACCAGCTTAAGTAACTATGACATGTCCAATTAAAAAGTTTGAATCCTAAATTATTTTATTAATTTCTTTATTATACCATGAATATGAGTACGAGGACAACACCAGAAAAAATGAAACCAAAAATAAAAATTCAAAGTCCAAATGTTCCAATTGAACATATCAATACTTTCTATGTTTGGTATAAAATTCAGTATCTAAATGCTAATTAGCAATAAACCATATAGAAGAAAGGAAAAGGAACAGGAAAGGGAAAAGAACTATCTGCAAAAAGCTAAAATATGAAAGTTCTTACAGCATAACAAACATCTTTGATGAGCAGAAAATGCAAACAACTATTGATGAGCAGAAAATGCAAACAACTTATATTACTGAGATGAGAAAGTAGTACAGATTAAGAGCATAACATTCATTCATTCATTCATACAAATATTTGACCTTGATATGCATGCCATACCTAAGCTGTGTACACTGCATAAGACCAGACCCCTTACAAACAAACACCTATGCACAATACTAATGCATGGAATCAAACTCCTCGAGACCAAGACAAGCGCAACTACAAGATTGAACACCATCACTGCAGGACAAACCCAAAACTCCATGTCCCTAATACTTGTTAAGCTACTAAGTTACAAAATCAATGGGGATGATGATGATGATGATGATCATGATAGGTACACGATCCCCATTTTAAGCCCCTCCCCCTCACACAACAACAACAACAAAAATATACTTAATACTAATCATTAGGTAACCTTATTCTTCTAACGTCTTGGCACGGCTTTGCAAACCAGAGGGTTCTTCATCTCAAGCGACATTTTCAGGCACTCGTCCAAGTCCACGCCGTCGGCCGACGCAGGCACCCATTCGTAGCTCTGGAGCAGCTGGGCCAGCCAGAGGTGGACGGTGGCGAGGCCCAGCGCCTTGCCAGGGCACACCCTCCTCCCGGACCCGAAGGGCGCCAGCCGCAGGTCGGAGCCCAAAATGCTGACGTCCTCCTCGACGAACCTCTCGGGCCTGAATCGGTCGGGCTCGGACCAGATCTTCTCGTCGTGGGTAATCGCCCACATGTTCACCATCGCGGTCGTGCCCGCGGGCACAAAGTGCCCCCCGACGTGCACGTCGTGGACCGCGAGGCGCGCCCACGAGAGCAGCGGGCCGGGTGGGTGCATGCGCAGCGTCTCCTTGACGACGGCCTGGAGGTAAGGGAGGTTGGCGATGTCGGAGTCGGACACGGGCCTAGAGGCTCCTCCCACGGCGGCGTCGATCTCGGCCTGCGCCTTCCGTTGGATTTCGGGATGCATGACCATTCTGGCCATCGTCCACTCCAGGAGGATGGCCACCGTGTCGGTCCCTCGGAAGATCATCTCCTGAAACATGCAAAGTTGGTAAATATAGCAACCAAACAAGTGATTGCATGCAAACAAACATTTGATAGCAAAATGGAAAATCAACGAGACTGCGGCTGCATATAAAGCCTACCCAGAGGACGGCGACCATGTCGGTGTCGGAGAGCCTCTCCTCCTTCTCGAGGTCGAGAAGCACGTCGACAAAGTCGCCAACGCCGTCACCGCGCCCACCGAGGGATCTCCTCTTCTTGTGCTCCTCTATGATGTTTCCGACGAACACATTGACTCTGGACACCAAGCTCCTGCACCTCCTCCGAACCCGCTGTAGGTCGAGCCGGCCGAGTAGAGGGAAGTGGTCGCCCCAGTTGAACACGCCGAGCAGCTCGTAACCTTCGCGGACCAGCTCCTCCAGCTCGACTCCGTCGGCCGAGCCGAAGTCGAACTTCTTGCCGAACACGTTGAGCATCACATTGTTCAAGGACCCGAAATGCAGCACCTTCTTGATCACGACCGCGCCGTCGGTCCGCATCGACTCGGCGACGTCGTGGAGCATGCTCGATCCGATTGTGGTACGGTGCGGGGCGGAGGCGGCGATGCGGCGGGGGCTGAAGAGGTAGGTGGCGGAGATGCGGCGCAAGTTGCGCCAGTACTCGCCGAAGGGGGCGAAGCCCATGGCGCGGTGGAAGAGCAGCTCGTAGGCGGACTCCTTGATGGGCCTGTCGGCAAACGCGGAGCTGCCGAGTATTTCCTTGGCAGTGTCGGGGTGGCTGGAGATTATGAATCTCGTGAAGCCGACGGAGAACGCCATGAGGTAGGCTGCGCGGAAGGTGCTCGAGAGTTTGGCCAGCGCGCGGTGCGCGAGGGAGCCGGACAGCGCGAGGGTGACGCCGGCGGGGCCCGGGATCGACGAGCGCAGCGCTCTCGACGAAGCCCAGGCTAGGCCGCCGGGGGAGAAGAAGAGGATGGAGACGGCGATGAGGAGGAAAGCCAGGACCGGGGAAGTGGTGGGAAGTGGGAGGAGGAAGTCGAGTTCCATGGGAGCCATTTGTTTGAAGTGTGTGGGGGAAGTTAACGTAACCAAAGTCCCAAAACTTGCAACGGAGTGAATGAATGAAATAAGTTTGAAGGGGGGAAGTGAACGTTATATAGGCGTTGAGAGTTTGGAAGATAATGACTATTACAGCCCTGCAATTTAAACGAAATTTATTAAGTATGACGGCATTTTGGGGAATTCGAACCGGATGGAGTCCGATCGCGTCACCGGGGGGAGGTGAGAATACGGGGGGGCGCCCAAACCGAAGCTATATCGGCGGGTCGGCGCTAATCATGCCGTAGGCCGTAAGGAACCAACACGTGGCGGAAAGGGAGAGGCTGAAGAAGATACGACGGCACGTGCCGGGCAGATGGTGCTGCCCGCGGGCAGAGGGGGTCAAACGGGGGCCGCTGACCGGAGGTACGGAACGTCTTCCCGCCGCCCGAACATAATAGCAGGTGGGACCACAACTGCTGGGATTCAGCGGCCGTACACGTGTCGCTTCCCTGGTTCCACGCCGTCAACACGTACGGGGGAGCGTCTCTTCTGTAATTGGCCGCATAGTGGTTTCTATACGGCACATGAGGCCATGCAGGCGCAGCACGTGCTTGCTTAATTGTTATTAAATGAGCATCATATATAATTATTTCACTCTCTTGCGGTAAAAATGTTTTACTGGGAGAAAAATTAATAAATACGAATAAAATAAAATAAGAATATATGAGAAACGCAAACATCTAATGAAATTTGGAAGAGCTAATATTGATGTCTCATGAAATGCTCAAAATTGCCACATTGGATCTAGATGGGGGATAGGCTTACTTCTTCCTTTTTTCTGAATAATTTATAGAGGATATGATTTACCTGTTAATTAAAAATAATAATTTGCAAATGAATTTGTAATTTTCTGTACTGTCTTATAGTTTGTTTGGTTCAATAAATTCAAGAGAGGAAAAAAAACTGTTATTTGATCTTACTGTTTAGGAAAATTTGCAAAGAAAATTTAGGAAAATTTGCAAAGAAAATTTAATAGAGGAAAAAAACTGTTATAGTCCGTTAATTTAGTAGAGAGGCAATGCAAAGAAAATTTAGGAATATTTAGTAATGGGGGCTCACATCATAGTTAAAATTAGGATTTGGATCTCCAAAATATTCGACATTAGTATTTTGATCTTAAAATTACTGTTCACTTGTCTATGTGAATAGTAATTTTAAGATCCAGATACTATCATCGGACATTTTGGAGATCCAAACTTTAATATCAACTATTATGTGAGACTCTATTACTACATAACCCAAAAATTTATTAGATATTCTGGATTCGAGTAATTAAACAGGGAAAAAAAAAGTTCCTCAATTTTTTCAACATAAAGGAATGGAGAAATATCTTGAAACAGTTCGTGATGTCTTCCCATTTGATCACCATTTTTTTAAGTCCTACATACGGAAATAACTGAACTCAACTGTCTCTTATGGTCAGTGAGGAAAGGTATAACCTCTTGGCTAAGCCGGAGGCCCCGGTAACGAACCGCGAGGGAGACATGGATGTGTCTGTGTGAAAAATTGGTGGCAGCGTTCCAAATGACATGCAACGCAAGTGTGCACAAAGTCCTGTGCGCATAGCAAAACAATAAAGCATAGCAAAACAAAATTAAAACAATTTGTGATGTCTTCCCACTAGACCATTTATTTGTGTTCCTAAAATTTCTATTACTAAACAAAACTATAATTCAACTACAAAAACTTAAATAAGAATTTGCAATATATATTTGACATGTAGATTTTACTAACATTAAAATCAGCACCAGTTCAGGGGTAAGCCAAACAAGACTTCAGGCTTGGGTAATGTCACTCCCCGTTCCCGGAATACGTAAATTTTTATTTTTTTCTGTATATGGTATCTGGCACCTGTATCTTTATTGCATGTATCCTGTATTTGCACCTAGCCATGGCATGAAACAGTATCTCGTCGCGAAATAGTATGCCATCCATTGTCCTTGTTTGGTTGTAGGCGTGGTTTACTATTTCGATGATAAGATATCTGAACCATGTTGTTGTTAGGATTTTATTTAATTAATTTGATTAATTGTTGCATGTAGCATTTAACATGTCATTAGTCATATGGTTAAGAGCATGCTTAAGCTTAGGATTTCTTTAAGTCAACCCATATATATTCTCTTCCTCACTCTCTCTCCTCATTCACTCTTTTATTTATTTTTCTTAAGCAAACATTTAGGCAAGTACACCTTGCACCAAATGGAGAGATTCTTTTATTTTTTATTTTTTGATTTTTCTTTGATATTATTTGTCTATATTGTTCTTCTCATCATCCTCTACAAGTTTAGTTCTTGGAGCTTTTGATTTTAATAACTAGATTTGTGTAGATCTAAGTTTGTGTCATTTTCGGATTTCTTGGGTTTTGATCTATCAAACTTCTTTGTTTTCAAAAATTAATTATTCCATGTTGTAGAGAATTTCGTTCTACCCCACTTTGACCTATGGAAGTCCAAATTTGAACTTATATTGAAGGTTTTATGGAGCTTGGAAGCTATGGATTCCATGGCCATTCTTCTCAGATTTCGGAGAAGATGGGTACCCATCGACCCTGCCGCATGGATGGCACCCCATCGACCCTGTCGCATGGATGGCACCCCATAGACCTTGCCGCATGGATGGCACCCCATCAACTCTGGCCGCATGGGACCCTGCCGCATGGATGGCACCCCATCGACCCTGCCGCATGGATGGCACTCCATCGACCCTGCCGCATAAATGGCACCCCATCGACCCTGCCGCATAGATGGCACCCATCGACCCTGCCGCATGGATGGCACCCCATCGACTCTGGCCGCATGGGACCCTGCCGCATGGATGGCACCCCATCAACCCTGCCGCATAGATGGGCACCCACCCACCCTTGGTCGCATAGTACCTATTTTGGCTGTTTTTGTATATTTTATGTCCTATTTGGTTGAATTGTGGCTAGAATTTCTTCCAACTCCCAACATAAAAGTTGTAGATCTTTGTCTTGGCTTCAAGGATCTTCATGTCTCACTTTAACCAGAATTCATATGTGAATTTTATGTCACGAGGGGTCCGTGTGACTTCCTGACTTGACCGTATTCCTGATTTAATTACCTGTATACGTGCCGGTACCTATTCTAAGTGTGTATTGAGATACAATATTAGTATGCATTGCGGTGCTATTTAATGAGTGCACTGAGGTGTGACTCTACGTGCTAATTGATCATTTGTATTATATATCAATATATGTGTACCTTCCAGCACAGTCATGGTAATTGGTCAGTAATAGCGTCGTGGTATATTGATTGTTGTTTGATGTATTACACTAAGCATGGATCTAGATTTGGGACTCCTTGAGTCGATGTGGATTCATACTTAGGGTACACGTACTATAGTACGACATATAGGAGGATGACCATGTGACCACGACATGTAATTCCAATATCAAGATAGGGTTAATCTAAGCAACTTAACTTGGTATATGCATTGGGTGGAAAGAATCCCGAGATCGTGCCATACTAGCCACCCCAGGTCCAGTCCTGACGTGTCGGGTTGGCCGCCACGGATATGGTTTCATTCGCCTATAGCGGATGACTATATCCGACTTCTACGTGCTATGTGTTATATGTTTTAGCACGGTGGCCTTACGGGGGACCGGTGCATAATCAAAGTGCTACGCGTATATGTATATATATAATGGTTTGGCTAGCCCTGCTGGGTTGATATGATCTGAGGATTCCTATATTGTATTACTGGGATAACCCAGGCAAACCATAGAAAGCCGTAGGATTGATTGGCCGCTTGTAAGCCGACTTGTTTGTGATATGTTTTCTTCTGTTAGCTGTTACAACCCGCACCCACTGTGAGGGTAGGAGAACGTTTTTAGTGGTGGCCCATGCAGGTCGAGTTTATGAAGTGGTATTCGAACTAGAGTATCACTACAGCCTGCAGTAGGATTAGGATATTTTTGAAGGTACTCAATCACATTAGGAAAAACTCTTAATCGGATTCATGTTACCTAAAAATTTGCTGCATTATTATTTTTCCTTAAAAATAAACCGACCTCCCTTGATGTTATCGCTTCATTCTTAGTGATTGTCCTCTCGTTTGATCTATCTTCAGGATGGTTATGGAGACGCGATCTCATCGTCTCGATCGGGAAGACACCACTGAGGGGTCTACTACTCCTCGTCCTGATCAGCAGGGCCCCGAGACTGCAGCTTCTATTATGCCAGCTCAGGCTGGGTTATCTATAACTTATGGGAGTGCACCTCTTCCTACTCTGAGACTTTCTCCAGTCGTCCCGAACGTTCTTCAGCAGCAGTCGCTATCAGGACCAGAGGACGTGGCGCGGTTGTTCTCCTTCTTCCAGCAGATAGTGGAAACTCAACGGCAACAGTTGTTCAAGAAGGGACATGACATTCATGGAGTTAGCAGCAGTGGAGGTCAGGCTAAGAGGCCTCACGTACAGATTCAACATCAGTATCAGCAGAGGCCTGTTCAGCAGCACCTTCATGGTCAGGGACGTGCATATTTCCACCAGGCATCCAGACAGCAGCAGGACACTAGGTGCAACTTCTGTAAGAAGGCAGGCCATGGGTGGAACGGCTGCAGGATGAGGCTTGGCAGGTGTTTACTTTGTGGTTCAGCGGAGCATCGGTGTAGGGAATGTCCCAGGAGCTAGACAAAAATGACTTAGGTAGCAGCAGGAGCTAGGGCTCCGACAGAGCAGCCGAGGGGACCACCGTTACAGATGCAGCAGACCCCTACACAGTAGCAGGTTACCAGTTGCCCTTTCTGTAGGAAACCAGGGCACGATTGGAGTAAATGCCGAATGAGGTTGGGCAAGTGCCTACTTTGTGGAGCATCATATCACCAGTTAAGAGAGTGTCCCAAGTTTCCTAAACGGATAGCTCAGGGAGCAGGAGCGAGGACTCCGGTGAGCCAGCAAGAGGGATTACCCTTTCAGACACAGCAACAGAGATTTGTACAGTATCAGCATCAGGCTGGAGGAGGCCAGCAGGGGCGAGCTTACGCCATGACAGTCGAGGATGCTCAGGCAGTGGGAGAGGTGCTTGTAGGTTCTGTTCTTTTCGATTCCATTCCCACCTTGCCTCATTATATCTATCTTGAAATTCAATTCCATCTGTTCTTATCTGCTTCCTTATTTGTTGATAAGTTTTGATCTGGTATTTCTTTTTTATTTGATTTTCTTCCGAGATAAGTCGTATGGGCTAGGTCGCCTAAGTTATGGGATCTAGAGTCTTCTATAGTCATGTTAGCTGGCATAGTGAGGACATATAGTCAGATTTCGGATGTATTTCTCGGATGTGAGAATTTAAGATTTTCGCGGCCAAGTATGCGACAATGCAAAAATTTTAAATACCATAATTCTAGAGGTATGTACCTTAGTCGAGGGCTCTGTGATTATCGTAGCCTTGCTCACTAGCATTACGAAGAATCTAAGTATCATGATTTTGGACAGACGCATATGATTATCGGACTGTGTGAATTGAGACTTTGATTGTGGGGTGTTTGACCTAGAAGGATTACTACCATTTTAATTTCGAGGACGAAATTTTTCTAAGGAGGGTAGACTTGTAACACCCAGTTTTCTAAATAAGAATAATTTTAAAATTTTATGTTTTTAATTATTTAATTATGATATTTAAATAATAATATGATTTTTTGTGATTTTTAATCATTTAAAACTATTTTAAAAATCATGACTTGTGATTTTGATGTGCAGATAGTGAAACCGTAGAGACAGTCTGACCTAGAGCCTAACCCTGTGATTTGGAATATCTATTTATCATTTTCAGCCTAGGGGTAATTTGGTCATTTTGACTTATTAGAATAATTTGATTAATTATTGGATTGATGGTTGTTGAATTTGACTTTGACTAGTTAAGACCTTGTAGACTAGCCTAGAAGCTAACCCTAGCTATGGTGACCCTAGTCTAACTTAAGTTAACCTACTTTTAGTCATTAGAAATTAGTTTTAAAGTAGGAAGGTTAAGTTTAAGTGAAATGGTTAATGACTTATGACTTAACTCAATGACTTATGATTTACCAATTTCAAGACTTGTAATTAAGCCATAGGCCCATGACTTAAGCCCAAAATCCAAACTAACCAACCCATGGCAGCCACAATTAGGGTTTCCCCTTGCCTATAAGTAATCTCTTAGTGTGTTCTTGCCTCTTTTGTTCTTGACCTAGATTTGGAAGGAGAGGTAATTTCCCATTCCCCTAAAATCCTATTTAATTCATTTCAACTCTTTTTTAACCCTAGTCTTTTGCATTAGGATCTAATTATTGTTTGTTTATTGATTTTGGAGGTTTACCTCAGTTTTTGTGTCATTTGGAGCTTGGGAGTTGCTATTTGGAATTATTCCATTTGAAGCTCTTCTTGAGTATTGACACTCAATAGGTAAACCATTTAAATCCATTGTTCTTCTTATTTTCTTTGCATATAGGGCTAGGTTTAAGAGTCCCCTAGTTGTCCCCGAGATTTGGGCACAATTCGTGTCTATTTCGTGTCTGTATCGGACACGTATCATAATAGGAACATAGGTGTTTGTTAAAATGCCCCTTAGGGATTTATTTTCGTATTTCTGAAATCTAATTTCATAGATCTGTAGATCTACATGTGTGTATTAATTTTTGTGAAGGATGTTATGGGTTTCGTGTCGGTTTGTGTCGAGTTTTTGGCCTTGGACATGTGGCACGAACCCTACACCTGTGTCCTGCCTATCGGGGTCCATATCTCGTGACACAGGACTCTTCGGGACAAAATTTTTTGTGGAGAGAAGGGGGCAATGTCTGACATCATGCTCTCAAAATTTGGGAGCAGATGGTTGAGTACACGCGGCGCAATCGCGCCCGCACTGGCCGTGCGCTGTCGTGCGCTAGCGGCTGAAACACGCACAGACACGCACGAACACGTGCTCGTGTCCACTGTAGACATATCGTGGATACGTGTCAGGCTGTCCCACATGTAGTCCTACCCTAGGCGACCACATGGGTGTGTGCACGTGACACGAAGTGTCGTGTGTCGTGTCCTACACTCGTGTGCATGCGTGCACGACACTGTGTTACACTGGGTGCATCCCATATGTTTGTATTGATGCGGACACGTCTGTGTTGTGATTTTTGGACACTAAACGACTCTCAGGACACCTACATATATGCTACACTAATTACCAACTCCTTATTTGTAAATTTGATGATTAATTTGATTCCAATTCTTGAATTCCCAATTTTTCCTGATATCGGCTGATACACCCTGCCGAATTAATTTTTCCTGATTTTAATCTGCATTTTAAACTAATTTTGTGATGTTAAATGATTAGGCTAAGTGTACCTACATGTTTAATGAATAATGTTCATGATTAGTTGTGATTTGTGTGAACAAATGGGTTCGAATTTACGAATTTCCCAAATGACTGATACTTCACTGATACCTTCACTGTTTCAGTTTTTTTTAATTTTAATTACATTTTCTCTAATTTAATGATGCTGAAATGATTAGTTAAACTTACCTACATATGTGTATGAATGATGTTCATATTAATTTGTGATTTATGTTGAGCTATGGGTTTTCTAATGTGGCTTGGGGTATGCTAACTGTTGGTTATTATTGAACTGTCAGTGGTTTAGCAAATTTGAGACACACACACATGGGTTTTCATACTATTTGATGTCATTATGTTGCAAATCAGAGACTGATATACACTGGTTTTCCCTCATGTGTAGCACTGTACTCACATATTTTACACACACACACTGTGGTTCACTGTCACACACATAAACACACACACACAGGCACTCATTCACTATTTTTCCTAAAATCTGAGACATGTCACTTAACCTGAGAACTAATGTCATTATCTACACATCTACACACTATTGTTTTCCCTATTACACACAGGTACACTCATGAACTCACACACACAGATTTTCCTCACACACATTGATGTTCCTGCACATCCTATACTGTCACATTACCTATTCCTATGTATCCTAATTTATACTAACACATTACACTATCAACCCTCTACACTTGTACCTTAAAACTGAACTACTATATTTAACTGTCTACACTTTTCTACCATGAACACTTGACACCCTGCATGTACACTACACTCACATATGACACATACACATCCCCATATTATTGTCATTCCTTACTTTTATCTCTCTATATATATATGCTATATACTTGCATGTTAAAATATATAGGGAATGACATGGATGAATGAATGCATGAAAGTATGTATATAAATATGATATATGCAAATGTGTTGATAGCTTATAATGATTTGTGGTTGATGTGAGAGCTTAGGATGGTTTGTTAGAGCCTATAATGGTTTGGTAGACATAGTCTAGTTGGACTTAGACTAGTTTGACCATAGTTGACCTAACTTTGACTTATAGTTGACTGAAGTTGACCAGGGTTGACTTTGGTCTAGGATTAACCTA
The DNA here is from genome assembly GCA_029216955.1 of Iris pallida. Classification (NCBI taxonomy): domain Eukaryota; kingdom Viridiplantae; phylum Streptophyta; class Magnoliopsida; order Asparagales; family Iridaceae; genus Iris; species Iris pallida. The sequence goes on from JANAVB010002199.1 coordinate 4,815,741, forward strand.
ATATCATGTAGACTGCATCATAGTATCTTACTTTATTAGCTGGACATGTTGTAACTTGTGTTGCTCTGATTAGGAGACAGACACCTCTCCTCAGGCAGTACACCCTCTTCGGACATTCAGTTATCAGGCGAGTACATTCTCTGACCGTTTCATACTTGCTAGGATTTATATTCTTGCTCTAGATTACTTTACTTGATGCTGACACATTGGTAGCACGGATTGGTACTATATGGATCTTTTCATGAGATGTTATCCCCCTCGGGAGCATCGGATACTGTATGTTTTGTGCGTTTCACGAATCATCATGTATCTTTATGCTTTCACTGATTCACGAATCGCTTGTGACACATGTACTCTCATGTTCACAAAGCCATCATGAATCACCTTCACGTATCACTCATTTTATGAGCCATGTGAAGTTTTACGAATCTTAACATAACTTGAGCAGATCCTTGTGTATCGATTAGGGATGGGGGAGTAGAAATAGGCATGTGAATAATATCCAAGTAGCTGTAGTCATGAATCACTCTTAGCTGTAGTCATGAATCTTTCTATGCCATTCACATGTCTATATTTTACTCTGACTCACTAGTCACTGCTAATTCTCTGTTTATAGTAGATATTTCCTTACAGTTATCTCCTTTACTTCATATATTCTCTTTTCAGCGTTTCATGTATCTTACTCTATTGCATGCTTTATTTTTTCTAACTTGATATGAACTGCGTGAGATGTATTTTGCTCGCTCCTATCCTGACTGGACCTGTTGAAAATATTATAGAGGATGAGGATGAGGCCCTATGCACCACCTATTACGGAGCAGGCTTAGACGACACCTGCGACCTGGTTCCTCTGGAGGACCCAGCTGCAGTACAGGATGCTACTCCCATAGTCTAGGCTAGATAGCTAGGCTTTATCTTTTTTTAGCATTGTTTATTCGACTTTCAGTTGTTGTTCTGAGATGTTGTATATATTTTGAGACTTGTATTGAGCTGGATGTTTCTTGAGTTGTTATTTAGATACTTAGATTCTCTCTCTCTTATTTGTATGACATTGTGGTTTTGATCTATCTATCTACCTTTACTATTCTGTATCTGCCTTAGATGTGATTGAGACTGTTCTGTTATGTCACCTCCTGTCACGACCCGTACCCACTATGAGGGTACGAGAACGTAACAACGTCCAGCCTACGCCGCAGTGTCGGCGGTAGAACGCTGTCCTAGGTCAATCATCTAACAATAAAAAGGTACATGTACAGTATATACACTCCGAATGGAGGTGACATAACAGAACAGTCTCAATCACATCTAAGGCAGATACAGAATAGTAAAGGTAGATAGAGAGATCAAAACACAATGTAATACAACTAAGAGGGAGAAAGTCTAAGTGTCTAAGATAACAACTCAAGAACATCCAGCTCAATACATATCTCTAAATATAACAACATCTCAGAAGAACAACTGAAAATCAAATAACACAATACTGAAAGAAAAACTAAAGCCTAGCTATCTAGTCTAGACTCTGGAAGTAGCATCCTGTGCTGCAACTGGGTCCTTCAGAGGAACCAGGTCACAGGTGTCGTCTAATCCTGCTCCGTAATAGGTGGTACACAGGGCCTCCTCCTCATCCTCTGTAATATTTTCAACAGGTCCAGTCAGGACAGGAGCGAGTACAGTACATCTCAACATATCATAGCAGGTTAGAAAATATGATCATGCAGTAAAGTAAGATACATGAACTGAAGAAATATAGTATGTAAACAGAGAGAGAAACTGTAGTAAAAATATCTACTATACATAGAGAGCTAATAGTGACTAGTGAGTCAGAGTAAAATATAAACATGTGAATGGCATAGGAGATTCATGACTACAGCTAAGAGAGTGATTCATGACTACAGCTACTGGGATAATATTCACATGTCTATTTCCACTCCCCCATCCCCAATCGATACACAAAGATCTGTTCAAGTTATGTTAAGATTCGTGAAACTTCACATGGCTCATAAAATGAGTGATACGTGAAGGTGATTCATGATGGCTCTGTGAACATGAGAGTACATGTGTCACAAGCGATTCGTGAATTAGAGGAAGCATAGAGATACGTGATGATTCATGAAACGCACAAAACATGCAGTATCTGATGCTCCCGAGGGGGATAATATCTCATGAAAAGATCCATATAGTACCAATCCGTGTGACCAACGTGACAGTATCAAGTAAAGTAATTTAAAGCAAGAAAATAATTCTAAGCAGGATATGAAATGATCAGAGAATGTACTCGCCTGGTATCCTGAATGTCCGAAGAGAATATACTGTCCGAGGAGTGGTGTCTGTCTCCTATAGAACAGTACAAGTCACAACAAGTCTAAAATAAGAAAATAGACTGCTATAATGCATCTATATGAAGTTTGGGATCAATCTAGGCTAAAGTCAACCTTTGGTCAACTCTAGTCAACCCTAACAGTCAAACTAGGTCAATTCTAGTCTAATCAAGTCAAACTAGGTCAAACGAGGTTAAACTTGCCAAACTAGGTCTAAACAAGTTAATCTAGGCTCATCAAGTCTAAACTAGTCTATCTAGTCCAATCTAGACTCAACCAAGTCTTGCCTATACCAAGCCTATGCTAAACCATATATCAATATCAATATCAATATCATATATCAATATCAATATCAATATCAATATCAATATCAATATATCATATCAATATCAATATATCAATATTTACATACATTCATATAGCACACATACATATATATTTACATGTATTTATACATAGAGAAATAGAGAGGGGTTAAGGGGTAACATATGAGGTGTGTAATGTGTGAGTGTATCAAGGAACTTGTGAGTGTGGTAGTGTCATTAGAGGGTGACATGGTAGTGATGCAAGGATGTGTGTGGATTGTAGAGTAGTGTGTTGGTGACATGAAGTAAAAGGAATGTGTCAAAAGAGTGTCAATGTGATGCAAACATGTGTGTCTGGCATGTGCAAGAGTGTTAGAGAGATACATGATTGTGTGGCTCTAATGGGAATAGGAAAAATCAGTAAACATTAGGCTATACAGTGAGGGGTAAGATGCAGTGGATATTAGCTAATACAGAGAATGAATACATGAAAGTGTGATGGCAATGGACAGATATTTGGACAGCTATAGGACTGTTGTAGGGTGCTTGGAAGGGCTATGTTAGGACAGCTATGTTGGGGTTTTAAGGACAGAAATTAGGCAGCTAAAGGCTGTGTATAGTGGTGGTTTTTGGACTGATTTAATGGCAGTTATGTGCTGGGTTTAGGGGAGCTAATGACAGGTTAAAGGACTGTGACAGTGTCAAGTGAATTGTGTGTGTGATACATGTAAGGATGAATGTGTATGTGATAGAAATTTTTAGGAACAACACAATGTAAAGGGGCATCTACCTGTTCTCAGGATTTCAAAACATTGAATGCATGTATCAGGTTTATATAGGAATGTGGGTGTGTGCAACACATGTGTGAAAACTGGTTCTCAGGTTTATGTGACTCCGGTAGAGGGAAAAATCAGTGTAGGTTAGAGGAATAGGAGGTCAGTGTTCAGTTAAGGAGAGGAACCAACTCATGATCCCCCATACTCTCAGGTATCAAGAACATAGTTTGAGTTCCAATTAGTATGAGTATTCAGGAAATGGGATTTCAGTGTGCAGGAAGGCCTAACTCAGGTTTATAGTATTAAACAGTGTTCAAAAGTCTCAGTAAAACAACCCCAAATTTAAACTCAGATTTACAAATGTTAATCATACAGTTTTAATAACTCATGTCAACACAAAAAAAATCAAGTAAACAGTCCCTAAATGAAAACCCAAATTTATGGATCCATACCACATCCATTTGACCCCAATTCCAACATACAATCAGATAATACATAGATGAACATATTAGGGGTTTAATAACATGCTATTAACAGTTTAAAATGGGTTAAAATGATTGTCTAAGTTGAATTTCGAAATCTGGGTTTAAACAGTAAATAGGGGCAGTAAGTGTATCAGAAATTATAGGGAAAAAGGGAAATTAATAATGAAATTTAAATTAAACACAAATACAGAGGTTGGTAAAGATTGAACATAATGTACACGTGCTATGTGAAGTGTTTGTGTCCACAAAAGTGGACACAAACGTGTTCAATCAATAAAAATCCAAAACAGCAAACACAGGACACAGTATTCAGAAATCAGCGTGCACGTGTTCTCCTCGATCGTGTGCACGACACAAAGCGACACAACCCACGAGATTGTGTCCACGTGTCGACCTAGACTAGGGCTAGTGATAGGACACCCTGCCCCGTGTCCAAGTCGCGTGTATGCGACACAAGACACGCGTATCAGTGGCCGATTTCAGCAGCCACTGAAACAGTGTAAAACCAGTGCGCGTGCTTGTGCGTGTCCGACACGCCACGTGGGCCTGTGCAACTTGGCACACAAGGTGGCAGACATTGCCCCTTGGTGTGTGTCAAGTCCCACGTGTCGGGGTGGCGTGTCCGTGTCGCAGTGACCCCCGAAGTGCAGGGCACGCACTGTAGCTGCGCGCGCGCGTGTCCGAGTGTGTGCACGAGTGTCCAAACGACACGACACAAGCACGAAATCAACTCAGTCAATTAAAATTGTGTAAGCGACATCAAAACACAATTTTCCATTCAAAAACATTTCGAAAATATCACAAACTAATCCACAGTGGCATTTCATCAAACACAAGGAAATAGGTACTAATACGTGTCCAGTTTGGACACGAAAGGACACGAAAACCTAGGGTTTCCTATTCCTATAGTTAGGTTAGGTCTAGGGCTCCCTATTCAAGCAATTAAACCAGAATTTCATGGTGGAAATGGAGAGTTACCTCTATGTATCAAAACCCTCCAAAAAGCTCAAAGAGTGAGGTTCTTCCCAATGGTAAAACTCCTCCAAATCTTCCCAAATCTGAGAATACTCATAGCCAATAGAAAGTAGGAAGAATTTAGAACCCAATGCAATTTGTTTGGGTTAAAAAGGAGAAAAAATGGATTTATTAGAGATTTTTGAACATGAAGACTCACCTCTTTCTTCACTTGAAAGAAATTCCTAAAGAAGAGGCTAGCCCTAGATTTTAGGAGGGATTATATAGTGGGAGAATCCCTAGGTTGGCTGGACAAAAATGTTTGGGTTAGGGTTTGGGCACTTGACTAATGGGCTTTGGGCCTATTTGGCTAACTATTGATTTATTGGTTAAACACAAGTCATGGCTTATGACTTAAAACTCTACTTAAGTCAAATAACCATACTTTTAGTCAACTATAGTCTAACTAGGGTGGCATGACCTAATCAAGACCAAACTCAACTAGGGTTAGCTCCTAGGTTAGTCTACCATGGTCATTGCTAGTCAAAGTCAACCTAGTCAACCCTCATCCAAACAATTCCAAAATAAATTCTAAAAATTCCCATAAATCATAATAAATTCAAATAAATCCTAAAATGCCCAAAATACCCTCTAGGCTTGAGTGTACTAGTCAAATATCCTAATCACATGACTAGGCTCTAAGATTACACTAGTCAAACACCAAAATCATAAGTCATGATTTAAACAGTTTTAAAAATAATTAAAAATTACCAAAAATCATATTATTATTTAAATTAAATAAATTAAAAAAACAAAATTTCAAAATTACCCTTATTTTAGAAACTGGGTGTTACAAGTCTACCCTCCTTAGAAAAATTTTGTCCTCGAAATTAAAATGGTAGTAGTCTCCTAGGTCAAACACCCCACAATCAAAGTCTCAAACATACCGTCAGATAATCATATGCGTCTGTCCAAAATCATGATACTCAGAATCTTTGTCGTGCTAGTGAGCAAGGCTACGATAATCACAGAGTCCTCGACTAAGGCACATACCTCTAGAATTATGGTATTTAAAATTTTCGTATTGTCGCATGCTTGGCAGCGAAAACCTTAAATTCCCACACCCGAGAAATACGTCCTAAATCTGACTATATGTCCTCACTATGCCAGCTAACACGACTGCCGAAGATTCTAGATTCCATAACTGGGTGACCTAGCCCATATGATTCATCTCAGAAAGAAAAAAAACAAATCGAAAAAAAATGCCGGATCAAAACTTATCAACAGATAAGGAAGCAGATAAGAACAGATGGGATTGAATTTCAAGATAGATATAATGAGGCAAGGTGGGAATGGAATAAAAAAAACAAAACCTGCAAGCACCTCTCCCACTGCCTGAGCATCCTCGACTGTCATGGCGTAAGCTCGCCCCTGCTGGCCTCCTCCAGCCTGATGCTGATACTGCACAAACCTCTGCTGCTGCGTCGGTAACGGTCCCCGCTGCTGACCTACCGGAGCCTTGGCTCCTCCTCCTGGTGCTGTGCCTATGTACTGGGAACACTCCGTCAGCTGGTGGTCCGCTGCACCACATAGTAGGCACCTGCCCAGCCTCCTCCTGCACTCACCCCTTCTATGCCCCGGCTTCTTGCAGTAGGGGCAACTGAATGCCTGCTGTCTGGGTGCCTGATGCTGTCTGGGCTGCTGCTGTCCCTGCTGATGGCCGTGACCCTGGAACTGCTGCGGAAACTGATGCTGAACGTGCGGCCTCTTGGCCGATCCTCCGCTACTGCTGCCTCCCTGGGAGTCTCGCCCCCTCTTGAGCCTAAGCTCAAGATCATCCTCTGCAGCTAAAGCGTCCACCAGGATCTCCTCAAATGTAGTGCTGCGGGCATTCTTGGTGTAGGACTTGACCTCCTTTACCAAGCCCTTTCGGAACCTCCGGGCCTTCGTCGTCTCTGACAAGTCATCCATAAATCTGCTCAGGTGTCACCCTCATTTCTCGTATTTCGTATTTTGCCCGTATTCTAATTTTGCGTATATTTTAAATCTTGCCTAATTGCGGTATTTCGATATTTCTCGTATTTTTCTTATTCGGATTTTCGGTTTGGTTTAATATGACTTGGTTTGGTTTATAGGAATGAGAACACCTTTAGCTATCTTGCACCCTCATGAACACCACAACAACCCCCATTAAAATCCCACCAACTTTTCTCTCTCCCCATAACTTCCATTTATTTCTTCTTCTTCTTCTTCCTCCTACCACCACCAACATCCCCACCATAGGCAAGTTGCATCTTGCCATTTAATAAGGACCCATTTTATTTGATATTTAGTTAGATTAGAGCTCTAGGACCAATGTTAGAGCTTGGCATTTTGGGTTTTGAAGCTTGGATTTCTCTAGATCTACACTTTGTTCATTTTCGGATTTCTTTAGATTTGATCTATTAAACTTGAGTTTTGGTTGGTTTTATTGTTTCCATGTTGTAGAGGGTGGAATTTTACCCAAGTTAGAGCCTTGGAAGTTCGGATTTGGAGCTTGGATGGCCGACTTATGGTGTTCCAAAGTTTTGGAACCCATGGGTTCTTCTCCTCGGCTTGAGGAGGAAGACGACCCCCAGGCGCGCCTACTTTCTGGCCTCCTTGCCCGATTGCGCTTACTTTCTGGCCAGGCGCTCTTTAGCGCACTGCGCCTCCTTTTCTGGCCAGGCGCTCTTTAGCGCACTGCGCCTACTTTCCTGGCCGCGCGCTGTTTAGCGCTGCGCGCCTCCTTGCGGGCCACGCTGTTTAGCGCTTGGTCCGATTGCGCCTGCTCCCCTGGCTAGGCGCACTTTGACCCTTGGACCCAGGCGCATTCTAGCGCACCCTGGCTAGGCGCACTTTGTTGGTTCCGGCTTAAGCGCACTCCAGTGCACTCCAGTGCACTTGGATCCAGGCGCACTCTGGTGTGCTGCCTCAACCAGGCGCACTCTGGTGTGCTGCCTCAACCAGGCGCACTCTGGTGTGCTGCCTCAACCAGGCGCACTCTGGTGTGCTGCCTCAACCAGGCGCACTCTAGTGTGCTGCCACCAGGCGCACTCTAGTGTGCTTGTTCCCTGGCACACCCTAGTTCACCTACACCCTAGTGCCTTAGTGCCTGCTTTACAACTTGGTTTTCTTTGATATGATTGGAGCTTTTGAGATTTTGATTGCTCACATGCACAACTTGACTTGGTCTGACACGTCTTGACACTATTTTCTATGATTTGACATGGTTTGGCCTGCAGCTAGTTTTCTCCTATCTGTTGAATATCTTGTTAATAACTGAGACCGGTAACTTGATAACTCAACTTGACTTGACTTGGTATGACTTGGCTTCACTTGATAGTGGCCCGTGGCGGCGCACTCTTGACTCGACTTGACTTGTCTTGACACCGTGGGTGTACTACCTGTTGCTCTGTGCAAATCACTTGTCTTGTCTTGCATCATGTCTAAGGGGTGACTCCCCTGGGTACCACGGCCAGGGACTCACACTAAAATTGGACTAGGTAATGAGTAGACCAAATTAGAACATGGAGAATTCCCGGTCACAGGCGGTCTCGTTATCTGGAGGCATTATTGGACTTGTAGCTTGCCGACGAGTAGAGCACATTTCCAGCACACTGTCATGTGTTGCACCCTCTAAGTCACCTAAGGGTACATTTGTCTCCCGGGTAATGTACCCACCTATAACTTTCAACCCGCGAAAGGATAACTGGATGGTCTGCAGGGCTTGGGACTAGGAGTTTCTCACCTGTATCTTGTTAGTAATTAGGCTTGTGATAACCCTAGTTAGTTAAAATAGTAAGCCGTAGTACTTGCTTGGCCGTTGTGAAATGGATGTTGTCCAGCCTTGTCTAAGTCTTGTCTAGCCCCTGTACCTGGAACTCTTGGTCATGATTGTTTTAATTATCTCTAACGATAAATGGGTAGAGACAGTGAGCTATTCAGGCGAAGGGGTACAATCCCGGTCCTTGTTTGGTTAAGGATTGTAACCTGGCTCCCGGAATGGTTCCACGTCCCTAGTCATTTATCGCTCTGTGTACTTTTACTACTTGTACTTTCTTTTATTCTTTATGTTCTGATATGCTGGCTTTGTTCTTATTTATGTCCTCCTTTGTGGCACTTGCTCTTTCTGGGATTTGACCCAGCTGGTTTTGTGTGGCCAGATTTCGGAGCAGCTCCCGAGGATCTACCAAGCTTCCAGGCCAATGGTGAACACTAGACGGAACCCGGGCTACGAGTGGGTCTTCCCTTTTTGTTTCACCCACTCATATGTAAATTTATTCTTTTGAGGCGTTTGCCGACGAGCACCTGTTAGCTCGATGCACATTTACTTACTGTCTGCCTACGGGCTGTAACATGATTAACAAATCCTAGGGTTGATCATGTATGACTGAACTCTTGCTAGTCCTATCATTTTGTACGACTAGCTTCATGATCATCCAATATGTAATATTTGGGACGCCTTATATATATATATTTGATGCTCTAACATCTTGTAACTCTGTTAATTGCTTGAGATTGAGACAATAGGCTTGACCTTAAGAGACTGCTGGCTTGTAGTAAACCCTCATATCTAGACAGCCGTGACCGTATAGTTGAGATGTATTCTATTTCAATATACGTAGCTGGCTGTGTCTGCCCCCGCTCTCCAGTATTCTGGTTCTGGGGCGTGACACGGTTTAAGTGGTGGCCCATGCAGGTCTTGGCATTCAAGAAATGTGAGGGTTTACCAAATAGATGTCTCAATCAATATTCGCCCTTGATCTCTGCTCGTATCTTCAAATCCCTGAGATTCTTGACCTGATCCTATTGCTTGTATAATTGATCTGTCCTGGACCTTTCCTTATTGTTCCCTATGTCATCTTCTTCAGCGGCATTACTCCCGGACCTGCCATCCAGCCAGAGGAAGCTCGACAAGCACTCCAGCGCCAGGAGGATCAAGCTCAGCACTCTGGAGTAGCCTCTCGAGTTATGCCTTCCGGAGGCCCGGAACCTCCAGTTCAGGCAGCTCCGCCCGTTCAACCAGCTAGACAGGACGAGGGGCCTTTGGTAGGGCTTATCAGAGAACTGCTTGCATCCCAGGATCGTCGAGGTGACGCCTTGCACCAGGAGGTTCATGATGCACTAAACCGAGGAGGTCCCCAAGGGAATCAGGCGGCCAACAGTTTCAAGCGCTTGAACCCTCCCTTCTTTGACGGCAATGAAGATGCGATTGCCGCGGATGCTTGGCTTCAGGATACCGAGGTGGTCCTGGAAGCAGCTAGGACACCTGAAAATGAGAAGGTGGCGGTGGTACGCCTACAGTTGTTAGACTTGGCTCGCGATTGGTGGGCAGCTCAGGCCATGGGATTAGCAACACCAGTCACTTGGGCGACGTTCAGAGAGAGGTTCCAGACAAAGTACTTCGATGCGGTGGCACGGTACGACCTGCAGACCAGATTCACCAACTTGAAGCAAGGAGGCAGGACGGTCGATGGCTATGCGACCGAGTTCTCTAGGCTGAGTAGGTTCGCCCCCACCTTGGTGGCAACCGAGTTCGATAGGGCTCAGCGGTTCCAGCAAGGACTGCATTTGGAGATATTATTGGCTGTGGAACAGTTCGAGCACCAGACGTTCGATGCAGTATTGAAAGCAGCAAGGAGGCATGAGTATACCTCCCGGAGAATTGTGGACAGGACCGGAGGCAGGAAGCGGTCCCACAACCAGATGCACCAATCTTCAGCTCCAGCCCCGGCAGCTAGGGGTATAACCATTGGAACTCCGAGGCGGGCGGCCTCAGTGACGTCGGTTCAGCATTCGACCCCGACGTACCCGCAGCAGCAGAAGCAGAAGCAGTCTTCCGCGGTGGGATGTTCTCATTACGGAAAGCCGGGCCATGTAGTGGCAGAGTGTCGTAGGGCACGAGGATTGTGCCTGGCTTGTGGAGGAGCAGACCACCAGATAGGGACCTGCCCGAATAGGGGAGGTCCATCATCATCCAACCTTTCTAGTTCTTCGGTGAGGGACCAGCCCCAGTTCCAGTCCAGCAGCAGCAACAACAGCAGTACCCGAGGCCATTGGCGCCCCAGGCCCAGGCCTTTCAGCAGCAGAACCAGCAGCAGTTCACCCAGGCTCCAGCACAGAACCGACAGAGGGGTTTCCAGCAGAGGGGACCCGCAGCTAGAGGTCAGGCTATGATGATGACCATGGAAGAAGAAGTTGCACCAGGTGAGGTAGTGGCAGGTACTATTCTCGTCAACACTTTTCCAGCATCTGTATTATTTGATTCTGGTGCATCGCATTCATTCATGTCTGCACGATTCGCGACACGGATAGGGTTGGAGCCCGAGTCATTATCAGTGAGGCTTAATATACTTACTGGTAACGGTCTTGTGGGAGTAGATCGAGTGTTCTCCTCGTGTCGGATCGTAGTTAGCGGTAGGGAGTTCCCCGCTAGATTCATAGAATTCCCTATGGCAGACTATGATGTAGTCCTAGGCATGGATTGGTTGAGGAACCATTATGCTAGGATAGACTGCCATGTTGGCAGAGTTGTCTTTAGTATTCCCGGAGAGCCAGAGTTTTTATTTTCCAGAGGCACAGTAGAGCCATCTCCTTCAGTATTGCAGATGGCAGTAGCAGCAGTGCAGTTGCCCCGGATAGTTGAAGAGTTTCCAGATGTCTTCCCAGAGGAACTTCCAGGGATGCCACCAGAGCGGGAGATCGAGTTCACCATTGACTTGATTCCCGGGACAGCACCAGTATCAGAGCGAGTCTACAGAATGGCGCCTTCAGAGTTGGAGATTTTGTACAAGATGATTGAAGAACTCAGGACCAAGGGATTCATTCGTGCAAGTGGATCGCCTTGGGGAGCCCCGATGCTTCTTGTGAAAAAGAAGGATGGTACGTCCAGGCTATGTGTTGATTATCGTACCTTGAACTCAGTGACAATCAAGAACAGATACCCTCTTCCAAGGATAGATGACTTATTTGATCAACTCAAAGGGGCTTCAGTTTTCTCGAAGATAGACTTGCGGTCAGGATACCACCAGATCAGAGTTAGAGAGCAGGACATCCCGAAGACGGCGTTCAGATCTAGGTACGGGCATTGGGAGTTTCTAGTTATGCCCTTTGGAGCGACCAATGCGCCGGCAGTGTTCATGGATCTCATGAACCGTATTTTTATGCCTTACTTGGATCAGTTTGTGATAGTATTCCTTGATGACATCCTGGTCTACAGCAAGAGTGAGGCGGAGCATGAGCAGCATCTCCGTGTGGTTCTTCAGATTCTCAGAGAGCACCAGTTGTACGCCAAGTTCAGTAAATACGAGTTCTGGCTCGATCGCATTTCATACTTGGGTCACATCATTACCCGAGGAGGAGTGGAAGTGGATTCCCAGAAGATTGTGGCCATCGAGGCATGGCCAGTACCCAGTTCAGTGGCAGAAGTTTGCAGCTTTCTTGGATTGGCCGGCTACTACCGGCGGTTCGTCTCTGATTTTGCAAGGATTTCAGCGCCGATGACCCAGTTGACCCGCAAGGATGTGCCGTTCATTTGGACAGCAGAATGTCAGGAATCATTTTAGAAATTGAAGCGAGGTTTGATAACGGCTCCCATTCTCACCCTTCCAGATGGGACCGGAGGATTCACAGTTTATTGCGACGCTTCAGGCAGAGGATTGGGATGTGTTTTGATGCAGCATGGGAAGGTAATTGCTTATGCGTCACGTCAACTCCGTGATCATGAGAAGAATTACCCGACCCACGACTTGGAGCTAGCAGCAGTAGTGTTTGCACTTAAGTTATGGAGGCACTACTTGTACGGAGACAGAGTGGAGATATTTACTGATCACAAGAGCCTGAAGTATGTTTTCACCCAGAAGGATCTTAATATGCGGCAGAGAAGATGGCTCGAGCTACTTGTGGACTATGATGTGGACTTGCAGTATCACCCAGGGAAGGCCAATGTGGTAGCAGATGCATTGAGCCGGAGAGCCGGAGTCTACCTTCTAACAGCGCAACCAGAGCTATTGGCAGATCTTCAGAAGATGGGAATTGAAGTGATTCTTCCTTCCAATGTGGTCTTGATGGCCAGCCTACAGATACAGTCCACCATAGTTGAGAGGATCCGGACAGCACAATTAACAGATTCCAAGATTCAGCAGCTCAGAGCAGAGTGCGAGGCAGGGAGAAGGCCAGAGTTATGTATTCATGAGGATGGTACACTTCGACACGGCACGCGTCTTTGTGTACCCAGTGGAGATATCAGACAGGAAGTCATGGCAGAGGCTCACAGTTCGCAGTATTCCATTCACCCAGGCGGCACGAAGATGTACAGAGATATTCGTCAGCACTTTTGGTGGAATGGTATGAAGAGGGAGATAGCCCGGTATGTCTCTCGATGTTTGGTTTGCCAACAAGTCAAGGCTGAACATCAGAGGCCGGCTGGACTTCTTCAACCTTTACCGATCCCAGAATGGAAATGGGAGCACATAACCATGGATTTCGTGACTGGGTTACCCAGATCTCCGGCAGGCAGAGATGCTATTTGGGTCATTGTAGACAGGCTTACCAAGGTAGCACACTTTTTTCCCTTTAGAGTTGGACAGTCGACGACGCAGCTAGCAGAGATGTATCTCAGGCAGATCGTCCGACTTCACGGAGTGCCAGTCAGCATAGTATCAGACAGGGATACGAGATTCACATCACACTTCTGGCGCAGTCTTCATCAAAGTTTGGGGACTCGTCTTAAGTTCAGCTCAGCGTATCATCCGCAGACAGATGGGCAGTCAGAGCGTACTATACAAACTCTCGAAGATATGTTGAGATCGTGTACCCTCGATTTTGGTGGTTCATGGGAGGATCACCTGCACTTGGTGGAATTCTCGTACAACAATAGTTTCCAGGCCAGTATCCAGATGGCACCCTTCGAGGCTCTGTATGGCAGGAAATGCAGATCTCCGTTAGCATGGGACGATATCGGAGAGAGGCAGATGCTCGATCCAGAACTGATTTCTCAGACGGTTGAAGTGGTCAGAAGAATCAGAGATCACCTCCGAGTTGCTCAGGATCGCCAGTGCCATTGGGCCGATGCTCATCGGCGTCCCTTAGAATTTGCTGTCGGCGACCATGTATTCCTTAGGATCTCGCCTACCCGCGGCGTCATTCGTTTTGGCGTACGGGGAAAGCTTAGTCCTAGGTATATAGGGCCGTTCGATATTCTGGAGCGAGTAGGCGATGTGTCCTATCGTCTCGCTCTTCCGCCATCGTTAAGTGAGGTACATGATGTATTCCATGTGTCCCAGTTACGACGGTATATTCCGGACCCGAGCCATATCCTAGATCATTCGGAATTGGTGGTTGGTACCAACCTTTCGTATGAGGAGAGGCCCGTGTCTATTTTGGACCGGAGAGAAAAGATACTCAAGAACAAGACTATTAAATTGGTCCGTGTTGCTTGGGGTCATCACTCTCTAGGTGAGTCAACGTGGAAGCGTGAGGACGACATCCGATCGCGATATCCCTATCTGTTTGACTCGTGAGGTATAATGTCTTTCTTATGCCTTACGCCTTCCCTTCCTTGCTTGCATTGCATGATTGTATGATTGAACTGCTTAGTGTAGCTTGTCGTGGCAATCTCTAGCTCCTTGATTAAATTCCGAGGACGGAATTCTTTTAAGGTGGGTAGAGTTGTCACCCTCATTTCCCGTATTTCGTATTTTGCCCGTATTCTGATTTTGCGTATATTTTAAATCTTGCCTAATTGCGGTATTTCGATATTTCTCGTATTTTTCTTATTCGGATTTTCGGTTTGGTTTAATATGACTTGGTTTGGTTTGTAGGAATGAGAACACCTTTAGCTATCTTGCACCCTCATGAACACCACAACAACCCCCATTAAAATCCCACCAACTTTTCTCTCTCCCCATAACTTCCATTTATTTCTTCTTCTTCTTCTTCCTCCTACCACCACCAACATCCCCACCATAGGCAAGTTGCATCTTGCCATTTAATAAGGACCCATTTTATTTGATATTTAGTTAGATTAGAGCTCTAGGACCAATGTTAGAGCTTGGCATTTTGGGTTTTGAAGCTTGGATTTCCCTAGATCTAGACTTTGTTCATTTTCGGTTTTCTTTAGATTTGATCTATTAAACTTGAGTTTTGGTTGGTTTTATTGTTTCCATGTTGTAGAGGGTGGAATTTTACCCATGTTAGAGCCTTGGAAGTTCGGATTTGGAGCTTGGATGGCCGACTTATGGTGTTCCAAAGTTTTGGAACCCATGGGTTCTTCTCCTCGGCTTGAGGAGGAAGACGACCCCCAGGCGCGCCTACTTTCTGGCCTCCTTGCCCGATTGCGCTTACTTTCTGGCCAGGCGCTCTTTAGCGCACTGCGCCTCCTTTTCTGGCCAGGCGCTCTTTAGCGTACTGCGCCTACTTTCCTGGCCGCGCGCTATTTAGCGCTGCGCGCCTCCTTGCGGGCCACGCTGTTTAGCGCTTGGTCCGATTGCGCCTGCTCCCCTGGCTAGGCGCACTTTGACCCTTGGACCCAGGCACATTCTAGCGCACCCTGGCTAGGCACACTTTGTTGGTTCCGGCTTAAGCGCACTCCAGTGCACTCCAGTGCACTTGGATCCAGGCGCACTCTGGTGTGCTGCCTCAACCAGGCGCACTCTGGTGTGCTGCCTCAACCAGGCGCACTCTGGTGTGCTGCCTCAACCAGGCGCACTCTGGTGTGCTGCCTCAACCAGGCGCACTCTAGTGTGCTGCCACCAGGCGCACTCTAGTGTGCTTGTTCCCTGGCACACCCTAGTTCACCTACACCCTAGTGCCTTAGTGCCTGCTTTATAACTTGGTTTTCTTTGATATGATTGGAGCTTTTGAGATTTTGATTACTCACATGCACAACTTGACTTGGTCTGACACGTCTTGACACTATTTTCTATGATTTGACATGGTTTGGCCTGCAGCTAGTTTTCTCCTATCTGTTGAATATCTTGTTAATAACTGAGACCGGTAACTTGATAACTCAACTTGACTTGACTTGGTATGACTTGGCTTCACTTGATAGTGGCCCGTGGCGGCGCACTCTTGACTCGACTTGACTTGTCTTGACACCGTGGGTGTACTACCTGTTGCTCTGTGCAAATCACTTGTCTTGTCTTGCATCATGTCTAAGGGGTGACTCCCCTGGGTACCACGGCCAGGGACTCACACTAAAATTGGACTAGGTAATGAGTAGACCAAATTAGAACATGGAGAATTCCCGGTCACAGGCGGTCTCGTTATCTGGAGGCATTATTGGACTTGTAGCTTGCCGACGAGTAGAGCACATTTCCAGCACACTGTCATGTGTTGCACCCTCTAAGTCACCTAAGGGTACATTTGTCTTCCGGGCAATGTACCCACCTATAACTCTCAACCCGCGAAAGGATAACTGGATGGTCTGCAGGGCTTGGGACTGGGAGTTTCTCACCTGCATCTTGTTAGTAATTAGGCTTGTGATAACCCTAGTTAGTTAAAATAGTAAGCCGTAGTACTTGCTTGGCCGTTGTGAAATAGATGTTGTCCAGCCTTGTCTAAGTCTTGTCTAGCCCCTGTACCTGGAACTCTTGGTCATGATTGTTTTACTTATCTCTAACGATAAATGGGTAGAGACAGTGAGCTATTCAGGCGAAGGGGTACAATCCCGGTCCTTGTTTGGTTAAGGATTGTAACCTGGCTCCCGGAATGGTTCCACGTCCCTAGTCATTTATCGCTCTGTGTACTTTTACTACTTGTACTTTCTTTTATTCTTTATGTTCTGATATGCTGGCTTTGTTCTTATTTATGGCCTCCTTTGTGGCACTTGCTCTTTCTGGGGTTTGACCCAGCTGGTTTTGTGTGGCCAGATTTCGGAGCAGCTCCCGAGGATCTACCAAGCTTCCAGCCCAATGGTGAATACTAGACGGAACCCGGGCTACGAGTGGGTCTTCCCTTTTTGTTTCACCCACTCATATGTAAATTTATTCTTTTGAGGCGTTTGCCGACGAGCACCTGTTAGCTCGATGCACATTTACTTACTGTCTGCCTACGGGCTGTAACATGATTAACAAATCCTAGGGTTGATCATGTATGACTGAACTCTTGCTAGTCCTATCATTTTGTACGACTAGCTTCATGATCATCCAATATGTAATATTTGGGACGCCTTATATATATATATTTGATGCTCTAACATCTTGTAACTCTGTTAATTGCTTGAGATTGAGACAATAGGCTTGACCTTAAGAGACTGCTGGCTTGTAGTAAACCCTCATATCTAGACAGCCGTGACCGTATAGTTGAGATGTATTCTATTTCAATATACGTAGCTGGCTGTGTCTGCCCCCGCTCTCCAGTATTCTGGTTCTGGGGCGTGACATCAGGCGGCAGAACTCTCCTGCGTACTCCTCCACAGACTGGTTCCCTTGGACTAGGGCCTCGAACTGGGTCTCGAGGGCTCCCAGCGCTGCGTCTGGAAAGAACTTCTCCTTGAACAGCTTCTTGAATGCTGCCCAAGTCTGTCCTGCTGTACCGACCCTCGGGTCGGTCTGGTACCATGTACGGGCCAGATCCTGCATCATGCTGGCCGCTGCCTCTATCTGAAGCCTCGTCGGGATCTCAGCCAACCTGAAAATCTCCTCCATATGCTCGATCCACTCATCGGCATACAAGATCCCCTCTGTCCCTCGGAAATCTCTCGGGTGCATCTTCTGGAAATCTTGGATGCCCTTCTCCCGTGGCTGGTACGGCTACGGGGCTGCCGCTAGCTGAGCTATGACTCTCTCTACCACAGTCATTGCCAGCTCAATGCCTCGTGTGAGCTCTGCTGTCTGGCCCTGCTGTTGGGTCTACTAACCCTCCATGTACTGCCGGAAGAAGGCTAACAGCTGAACGGCGTCAATCGTCCCTGCAGGTGGCTGTTGCTGCTGAAGAAGTACATCCGGAATCACCGGACTCGGCTCATGCCTCACTGCTGGTGGGGCTCCTCCAAAAGCTGCTGAAACGCCTACCCCAGCTGGCATGATGGGGCTGCGGCACCAGGGGCTGACTGCTGAGCATGAGAGGTGGCAGACCTCTCATCGACGTCCCCCTGGCCCTGGCGATGCGATCGCGTCTCAAATATCCTGGAGACACAGATCAAAAGGAAACAATTGCTGAGAATGAGTCGAAATACCAAAGAAGGACAGTTTAAATTCAAGGAAGACAATAAGCGGCAAAATATAGATATATGGAATCTGAATAAGAGTTTTTCCTATTTGTGATTGAGTACCTTCAAAATATCCTAATCCTACTACAGGCTGTAGTGATACTCTAGTTCGAATACCACTACATAAACTCGACCTGCATGGGCCACCACTAAAAACGTGTCACGACCCGCACCCACTGTGAGGGTACGAGAACGTAACAACGCCCAGCCTACGCTGCAGTGTCGGTGGTAGAACGCTGTCCTAGGTCAATCATCTAACAATAAAAAGGTACCTGTACAGTATATATACTCCGAATGGAGGTGACATAACAGAACAGTCTCAATCACATCTAAGGCAGATACAGAATAGTAAAGGTAGATAGAGAGATCAAAACACAATGTAATATAACTAAGAGGGAGAAAGTCTAAGTGTCTAAGATAACAACTCAAGAACATCCAGCTCAATACATATCTCTAAACATAACAACATCTCAGAAGAACAACTGAAAATCAAATAACACAATACTGAAAGAAAAACTAAAGCCTAGCTATCTAGTCTAGACTCTGGAAGTAGCATCCTGTGCTGCAGCTGGGTCCTCCAGAGGAACCAGGTCGCAGGTATCGTCTAATCCTGCTCCGTAATAGGTGGTACATAGGGCCTCCTCCTCATCCTCTGTAATATTTTCAACAGGTCCAGTCAGGACAGGAGCGAGTACAGTACATCTCAACATATCATAGCAGGTTAGAAAATATGATCATGCAGTAAAGTAAGATACATGAACTGAAGAAATATAGTATGTAAACAAAGAGAGAAACTGTAATAGAAATATCTACTATACATATAGAGCTAATAGTGACTAGTGAGTCAGAGTAAAATATAAACATGTGAATGGCATAGGAGATTCATGACTACAGCTAAGAGAGTGATTCATGACTACAGCTACTGGGATAATATTCACATGTCTATTTCCACTCCCCCATCCCCAATCGATACACAAAGATCTGTTCAAGTTATGTTAAGATTCGTAAAACTTTACATGGCTCATAAAATGAGTGATACGTGAAGGTGATTCATGATGGCTTTGTGAATATGAGAGTACATGTGTCACAAACGATTCGTGAATCAGAGGAAGCATAGAGATACGTGATGATTCGTGAAACGCACAAAACATGCAGTATCTGATGCTCCCGAGGGGGATAACATCTCATGAAAAGATCCATATAGTACCAATCCGTGTGACCAACATGACAGTATCAAGTAAAGTAATTTAAAGCAGGAAAATAATTCTAAGCAGGATATGAAATGATCAGAGAATGTACTCGCCTGGTATCCTGAATGTCCGAAGAGAATATACTGTCCGAGGAGTGGTGTCTGTCTCCTATAGAACAGTACAAGTCACAACAAGTCTAAAATAAGGAAATAGACTGCTACAATGCATCTATATGAAGTTTGGGATCAATCTAGGCTAAAGTCAACCTTTGGTCAACTCTAGTCAACCCTAACAGTCAAACTAGGTCAATTCTAGTCTAATCAAGTCAAACTAGGTCAAACGAGGTTAAACTAGCCAAACTAGGTCTAAACAAGTTAATCTAGGCTCATCAAGTTTAAACTAGTCTATCTAGTCCAATATAGACTCAACCAAGTCTTGCCTATACCAAGCCTATGCTAAACCATATATCAATATCAATATCAATATCATATATCAATTTCAATATCAATATATCACATCAATATCAATATATCAATATTTACATACATTCATATAGCACACATACATATATATTTACATGTATTTATATATAGAGAAATAGAGAGGGGTTAAGGGGTAACATATGAGGTGTGTAATGTGTGAGTGTATCAAGGAACTTGTGAGTGTGGTAGTGTCATTAGAGGGTGACATGGTAGTGATGCAAGGATGTGTGTGGATTGTAGAGTAGTGTGTTGGTGACATGAAGTAAAAGGAAT
The DNA here is from genome assembly GCA_029216955.1 of Iris pallida. Classification (NCBI taxonomy): domain Eukaryota; kingdom Viridiplantae; phylum Streptophyta; class Magnoliopsida; order Asparagales; family Iridaceae; genus Iris; species Iris pallida. The sequence goes on from JANAVB010002199.1 coordinate 4,835,755, forward strand.
GTGTCAAAAGAGTGTCAATGTGATGCAAACATGTGTGTGTGGCATGTGCAAGAGTGTTAGAGAGATACATGATTGTGTGGCTCTAATGGAAATAGGAAAAATCAGTAAACATTAGGCTATACAGTGAGGGGTAAGATGCAGTGGATATTAGCTAATACAGAGAATGAATACATGAAAGTGTGATGGCAATGGACAGATATTTGGACAGCTATAGGACTGTTGTAGGGTGCTTGGAAGGGCTGTGTTAGGACAGCTATGTTGGGGTTTTAAGGACAGAAATTAGGCAGCTAAAGGCTGTGTATAGTGGTAGTTTTTGGACTGATTTAATGGCAATTTTGTGCTGGGTTTAGGGGAGCTAATGACAGGTTAAAGGACTGTGACAGTGTCAAGTGAATTGTGTGTATGATACATGTAAGGATGAATGTGTATGTGATAGAAATTTTCAGGAACAACATAATGTAAAGGGGCATCTACCTGTTCTCAGGATTTTAAAACATTGAATGCATGTATCAGGTTTATATAGGAATGTGGGTGTATGCAACACATGTGTAAAAACTGGTTCTCAGGTTTATGTGACTCAGGTAGAGGGAAAAATCAGTGTAGGTTAGAGGAATAGGAGGTCAGTGTTCAGTTAAGGAGAGGAACCAACTCATGATCCCCCATACTCTCAGGTATCAAGAACATAGTTTGAGTTCCAATTAGTATGAGTATTCAGGAAATGGAATTTCAGTGTGCAGGAAGGCCTAACTCAGGTTTATAGTATTAAACAGTGTTCAAAAGTCTCAGTAAAACAACCCCAAATTTAAACTCAGATTTACAAATGTTAATCATACAGTTTTAATAACTCATGTCAACACAAAAAAAAATCAAGTAAACAGTCCCTAAATGAAAACCCAAATTTATGGATCCATACCACATCCATTTGACCCCAATTCCAACATACAATCAGATAATACATAGATGAACATATTAGGGGTTTAATAACATGCTATTAACAGTTTAAAATGGGTTAAAATGATTGTCTAAGTTGAATTTCGAAATCTGGGTTTAAACAGTAAATAGGGGCAGTAAGTGTATCAGAAATTATAGGGAAAAAGAGAAATTAATAATGAAATTTAAATTAAACACAAATACAGAGGTTGGTAAAGATTGAACATAATGTACACGTGCTATGTGAAGTGTTTGTGTCCACAAAAGTGGACACAAACGTGTCCAATCAATAAAAATCCAAAACAGCAAACACAGGACACAGTATTCAGAAATCAGCGTGCACGTGTTCTCCTCGATCGTGTGCATGACACAAAGCAACACAACCCACGAGATTGTGTCCACGTGTCGACCTAGACTAGGGCTAGTGATAGGACATCCTGCCCCGTCTCCAAGTCGCGTGTATGCGACACAAGACACGCGTATCAGTGGCCAATTTCAGCAGCCACTGAAACAGTGTAAAACCAGTGCACGTGCTCGTGCGTGTCCGACACGCCACGTAGGCCTGTGAAACTTGGCACACAAGGTGGTAGACATTGCCCCTTGGTGTGTGTCAAGTCCCACGTGTCGGGGTGGCGTGTCCGTGTCGCAGTGACCCCCGAAGTGCAGGGCACGCACTGTAGCTGTGCGCGCGTGTCCGAGTGTGTGCACGAGTGTCCAAACGACACGACACAAGCACGAAATCAACTCAGTCAATTAAAATCGTGTAAGCGACATCAAAACACAATTTTCCACTCAAAAACATTTCAAAAATATCACAAACTAATCCACAGTGGCATTTTATCAAACACAAGGAAATAGGTACTGATACGTGTCCAGTTTGGACATGAAAGGACACGAAAACCTAGGGTTTCCTATTCCTATAGTTAGGTTAGGTCTAGGGCTCCCTATTCAAGCAATTAAACCAGAATTTCATGGTAGAAATGGAGAGTTACTTCTATGTATCAAAACCCTCCAAAAAGCTCAAAGAGTGAGGTTCTTCCCAATGGTGAAACTCCTCCAAATCTTCCCAAATCTGAGAATACTCATAGCCAACAGAAAGTAGGAAGAATTTAGAACCCAATGCAATTTTTTTGGGTTAAAAAGGAGAAAAATAGATTTATTAGAGATTTTTGAACATGAAGACTCACCTCTTTCTTCACTTGAAAGAAATTCCTAAAGAAGAGGCTAGCCCTAGATTTTAGGAGGAATTATATAGTGGGGGAATCCCTAGGTTGGCTGGACAAAAATGTTTGGGTTAGGGTTTGGGCACTTGACTAATGGACTTTGGGCCTATTTGGCTAACTATTGATTTATTGGTTAAACACAAGTCATGGCTTATGACTTAAAACTCTACTTAAGTCAAATAACCATACTTTTAGTCAACTATAGTCTAACTAGGGTGGCATGACCTAATCAAGACCAAACTCAACTAGGGTTAGCTCCTAGGTTAGTCTACCATGGTCATTGCTAGTCAAAGTCAACCTAGTCAACCCTCATCCAAACAATTCCAAAATAAATTCTAAAAATTCCCATAAATCATAATAAATTCAAATAAATCCTAAAATGCCCAAAATACCCTATAGGCTAGAGTGTACTAGTCAAACATCCTAATCACATGACTAGGCTCTAAGATTACACTAGTCAAACACCAAAATCATAAGTCATGATTTAAACAGTTTTAAAAATAATTAAAAATTACCAAAAATCATATTATTATTTAAATTAAATAAATTAAAAAAAAACAAAATTTCAAAATTACCTTTATTTTAGAAACTGGGTGTTACACCTCTATTCGGAGTGTATATACTGTTCAGGTACCTTATAATGTTAGATGTTGTGACCTAGGACAGCGTTCTACCGTCGACACTGCGGCGTAGGCTGGGCATTGTTACATTCTCGTATCCTCACAGTGGGTACGGGTCGTGACAGTTAGCAACTGAGCAACATGGACTATCGTGGTGTGTGGTCCAACCCATGTCCTTGTTTGGTTGTTGGGTTGGGCTATTGTGCTGCGATAGGCTATGGACCGAAGTTGTAACGTCCCAGTCCCAAAATACGTAGGACTAAGAACGTAGACATGCCAGCCGTATAAGAAAATATACGTAAGCTGTAAAATGGAGTAGAACAATAGCTAATCTCATCCACACAAAAATAAATGAATAAATTATATCATATAATGAAAATGATTTATCTTGATACAATATGTTGGACGGAGACAAATTCACTACCAACAAAATAAGGAAAAACACATGGAAAATGAAATGAGTTTGGCGAGCGAAGCGAAGACGATCCAAGTGCAATCATCCTCGAATAAATAGAGAGGTTCACGGCTAGAGCTAGAATACCTGCGAAAGACAAGAGCACACACCTGGAGAGATAACCAGGTCCTCAGAGGGACGTAACAAGACACATAATATCATGCCATATAAACTGAATAAATATTGCTCAAGTAAATAAGTCAATTGAATTATAACATGGTCCAATACACACCTATTGAACTAGCTTACCATCCCCTCCAACCAAACAAGGACAGGAGGTGGTAAACTAATTCACGATGACGTATCTTTCCATGCTATGAATCCAATATGGTATCCGGGCCCCAACAAGGTTCAATACCTTCTCATCGAAGTAGTAAGTCACACCTACAACCAAACAAGGACAAAATGTGACGAACTAATCCGCGACAAGTTGTTGTTCCAAGCTACGGTCAGATACAAGTACCCAAACCAAAAGTACTCATACCTAACGGATAAGGTAGTCTAACCGTTCTAAGTGAATGTAATTTTAAGAATAGTTCATGGTTGCATGACTACCGGGTCAAGTCAAGAAAATACCAATGCAGTACCTCAGTAGCGAGTCCCAACACCATATACTATTCCTCAGTATCGAGCGAGTCTATAGCATATACTGTACCTATCGTTCCTCAGTAGCGAGCGAGTCTACGATAGACAGGGTGGTAGTCAACTTCCAATCATGTTCTCCCCGCCCAATGCAACTCATAACTGCTAAGTCTTCTAGCATGCAATTCTATTAGCAGTTATTTCCTAACGCACGGCTTATACGTACTGGTGGCCAGCCAATCACGCATGTCTGAGTCCTATATATGACTCACAACAACGTGGTATAAATGTGTCAAGGCCTATGAATGCAACACACAAAGGTGGTCCCTTAACTCTAAGTTTAATGTGTAAGAAAAATAATACATAGCAGGAAATATAACTGAACAGTAAGTTCTAACAGATTATGCCATGTATCACAGTTTATTTTGCATAAAAAAAATGAATAATGTATGAGATATGAGCTAAAATAAATAAACAGCAAATGGCAAGGTGTCTTGCCTGAGGGTGGTGCGAGATGTAGCAAAATCCAACAGTCAGAATCGTCAACACGAGAGTCAAAATCTACAAGAAGCTCTGGATGCTGAAACAAACATCACGAACGAGTTTGGAATAAAAGATATGCCTAGAAAATGCCTGTCCAAAAGTTAAATTCTGGAACAGGAAGAAAATTGAAATTTTGGGTCAAAACGATGTCCGCCGTTGGACCCATTTTGCACCGAAATACGTGCCAGTACCTACGATCTCTAAAGTCGTCAAACTACATGTCTACAAATCCAGTTCGAGGAGACGAACTTATCGGTATGTCCAGTTTTGGATTCCGATGAGCCGTGCACAACTTCGCCCGTTAGTGCATGTCGCGGGCCCGCCAAATAGGCGTTCCATTCGACCTTCTCAGAATCGGACCAAACTTGGTATACAGAACCAAAAAAATTCAGTCCTGTTGGCGCAAGTTTCGTCTTGATACGGCGAACGTACACGAAGTTATGGCCAAGTTTGCAAAAGGTCGATACGGGGGTATCTCGACGGATACGTACTGATTTCGTCGCGCACATGCAACAAAATTGAGTTCCGTCAGTTCCCACACGTCAACAACATCCATACGCGCCTTTTGATGTGTATAGTGCGTGACCACGTCGCCCAATTTATCGGGGCGCACGCCGTATCGATGAGAATTATTGAAATTTACTATTTAAAAACCAAATTTTTTCTAAACTTTGAGACTGAATTATCGATGATTTACTCCATAAAAATTTAAACTATCAGTGGGGTATCCATCTGGTTTAGGTTGTTAATAACCCTGTTAAACCATATTTTCTAAAGTGTCAAAGGATAGACAAGTAACTGCCTTCCAAAACAGTGTCTGTGTTATTTTCATACCATGTCACGATATTTCGAAACTGTAGTTTTTTGACGATTTAGCCAATGATTTACTGGAGAATTCGAAGTCTTCGTAATAAACTAAATTACATGGATCTAAAGAGGGTTAATTGGTCTTCCTGTAGGATTAATTAGATCAAAATTTGATTGATTATAGGGTGAGAAGCATGGGGCCAAAGTTGAATACCTCAAAGCTCGTTACTGCCTGAGAACAGGGGATCGCCTCTGTTCGTGGTCCTCTTCGGCGATCACCGGCGATGGCGGCAGCCCCGAGCGTGTGCAGTGGGATCGTGGGATGTGGGGGGACTTGGCGAACGTCTCTGGGTGACTTGGAGGGGTGTAGGGATGGAGGAGATGAACCTCTCGATGGTTGTTCATATATATATACGAAAATTTCAAATCTGACTTTAATTTCAAATCTGGATCGATCCTAGATTTACTATGGGTTTAGATCAAGGAGAATTAGGAGAGGATCTACCCAAAAATTTGAAAAGATTTGGCCAATTCTTGGTCGAATTTTATTCACTAAATTCTCGAGTTCTCCTACAATAACTGGGCGCTCGGGAACCCGAAGTCCCTGAACAGTACTCAAGGGGGAAAGAAAGGAAATATATTTGTGTATTTTATTTTTCTTCTAATTTATATATATAACATATATTTTTATATATCTATATGTATATATCTATACATACCCCAAAAATCTATTTAAATCCAAGTAGCAATTTAAAATATTATCTTTCCAAATATCTAATATAATTAAACACATGTACATGTATATAAATTTACTTGATAATACAATCAATTTTAATAAATAACTAAAAGTAGATATTGAAATAATTCCCAAGGATATAATAAAAATAAAATAATAAAATAATTCCATGATGATTTTGGCGGACATATACTGCACCCCTTATCTGGGCCCAAATTTTTTTACAATTATTAAACATTATTTACTAATAATAAAAAAAACAATACTTGTATCAATAATTTAAAATTTTAGAAATTGTACATAAAAATCTAAAATGCTTTAGAAAATATTTTTACATATACAAAATATGCCTACATGGCCATATTTCGTCTCCCACGTGCCTGCATGGGCTTGGGCTTGGTTCGAGTCCAATCCGGCTAAATTGGTTTAACCGAGACTCTTAAAAGTCAAAAGTCAATTTAATAAATAATTAATTTATCGGTGGAGATTAAGTCGTAACTTGGCCTAGTTTTTCTAGTTAGGACCTACTTATGGCTAGGCTCCCCCCGACATGACTAGTACACTAGTCAAGACACACTGCTACATCTTCTGTGCCAAAATTCATGGTAGTCTTGTGCTCCAAAATTCAACAATGGCTAAGGTCATTCCTAATAAAAACCATAAATTGCATAAATTTATTTTTAGGTCTTTTTAAATAAAAAAATTACCAAAAATGTAGGGGTTTTACATCCTACCCAACTTACAAGAATTTCGTCATCAAAATTTAGGAATATTAGGGTAGATGGGGTTGAGGGGTAGAAGGAGTAGTTTAAGGCGAGGATATAGCCACATGACTAAAGTGATACCTTGGATCCATTTCTCAAGTACAGTGCATTGTCTCTCTAAGACAAGAACAATAAAGGGTTCAAGATGATGCTATTGAGTACGAATAAGAAGTTCATAGGTGACAGAAATAATTCAAAAGAGAATTGCCAAGGCTGTCACGGATGAGACTCTAGGGACAAGTTTTACTATGTCTCCATCCACGTAGGGTAATATAAGTACAGCGAACCAAAGTGCAATAGGTTGATCAGACCATCATACACCGGTTCTGATTAGACAATATGTTAGTGAGTGCACCCAATAACACATATGTCATGAACAAGCTCGATAAAAGAATAAACTTGCAAAACTAAGGCTAAATTAGCAGCATAAGGTAGTCAAAATATATCGGAGGTAATGATGAAGGAAATTAAGTAGTCCAAGATCTTTTAAAATCAAGTCTTGTCCGAAGTATGGGCCTATACAGTTGGCTTGGTTGGCTAGCTAAGTTAGTGTCATCTGAATTTATAGTCTGAGCAAACTTATCGACATGGGTCATAAGGACAAAGGCTTTGTTAGGCCATGAGGTATTCTACCCAACTTACAAGAGTTAAGCTAGTAGTGTGATGGGACAATAGGTCAAGTAATCAAGATAAAACACAAATTTAAGCATTTAAGGAATTAAGTAGAACACAATCACATATAGCGTCAAAAGACTTAGTCAAGGTTGGATCTCTAATTGAAGTCAAAAAGTATTTTGGTATCATGGTAGAGGTTATAGTTTAGTCATTTTGACCAGAAAGTCATATAAAAAAATAGAGTACAAAAAGACGTGTTTTAGTGGGACATGATATACCTAGATGATGGCGAGCTCGTCTAGATCTTGTATATAAAATTTCTTTGAAGGTAACAGCTAGTCTCGTGCTCCGAATAGCAAGGTCACGTTCGAGGACACCAAATAATCTAAATAGAAAGTGGGTGTTCACGAGGCACCAATTTATCATCTAGTAGAAACCAATTTATCCTAATCAATTGGTAAAAGAAGTCTAGAGGGCATTCAATCTATAATCTCCAGAAATTCATCTCTCAAAATTAAAACCAGGGCATGATTTTATGATTGATAAAGTTAGAAATATTCCAAGTCATGGTATCATACCTTGACTTGATATCAACGAGTAACAGAATCATGATGCGGCAGATATGAATCAAGGATGAAGTGATTACGAATAGATGGAAGAATATTGTGTATGTCATACTTGTGTTCCAGTGGGAATTCTCCTGGCACGAAACAAACATGGGCCATTTCACATATACAAGGTCTACAAAAAGGTATCTAACTCTAAGGCTTGTCTTGGAAATTCTTTTTGACCAAATCCTTAATCGTTATTTTACGCAAGTCTGGCTATGATACGGTTTATGGGTTTACTAAAGATGTTTATAGGTAGTACCCTACAATGCAATTGCTAACTCTTAATTCCAATGTGTTTAGGAAGAACGAGATAACTATTCTATGCATGGATTATGACACAAATGAAGGTACATCAATAATGCATTAACTAGAATAATACCTGTGGTATCTGTCAACTCGAAAAGGGTGTCTAGCACTGTCATGGTGAATGATTGTCCTTGCCTCAGATTATTCATCTCTTCTCTAGCAGGCCTATACTCTGGTGTCTGACCCACCAAGGCTGGTCCCTCTTGATATTCATCTAGGGAAAGTGGTTGTGGTACACCTGGTCCAAGAGTTTTTGGCCCTTGTAACTGCTTCTATGATGGTACAGGAGCTAAACTGTGTGTGGCATGTCGGTTGGAATAATCTCGAAGTTTATGCTCATTGGAACCGCAATTGAAGCAATACTTTAGTCGTCGACGACAGTCCTTCTGCTGGTGCCCTCTCTTTCCACAAAACTGGCAGGTTATTGTACTTAGAATTTGGTAGGGCACGACTTGTTGTTGATATTGCATAGTAAGTCATCGTTCGGGGCCTCCTGAACCAAGTTGAACTGGAAAGTCTATCAGGGCATAGTATCTTTGAGTTTGTTGTGCTTTCTTGTGAAGGATCTCCTGACTTCTGGCTTCTTCTAATACTACAGCGTACGAAATTCTGGATTGCACAGTGGTGTGTGTATTAAGCTCGGGCCTTAATCCATTATGAAACCTTTTTACTTTCTCCTTCTCCGTTGGCATTAATCCCTCGACAAATCTGCCTAGTCGGCTAAATTCTGCATCATACTCGTCAATCGACTTGTTACCTTGTTTGAGGTGGAGGAACTGATCATACAATACATTCCGAGCAGCAGTTAAAAATTACCTCTCATTGAAGAGTTTGTAGAACTCTTCCCATGACTGATTGGTACCCAAGCGCCTCTCTTCCGCTTTCCACCAATGATGGGCATTGTCCTCGATTAGTAAATCAACTGCGGTAATCCAATCTTCTTTAGGCAACTGTGAAGCCCTTAACTTCTTCTCTGTGCTGATAAGCCATGAAGAAACTTCTAGTGGGCCTTCGGTACCTTTGAAGGTCTTCGGCTTCATTAGGGTGAAATCTAAAATAGCTCATTAAGTGGTGGTGGAGATGGGGGTCTATTAAGTGGGACCATCACGTCTTGTCTCAATAGCTCATTTTGCTGCCACTGAGTCCGTAATAAAGTATAAAGGAACCGATTGGTATCATCTCCACCAATCGGGGGCATAAGCATCTGTGGTCCAGCTTGAGGTAGATTTTGATGAAGGGGTGGTGGAGTATACCCTTTCTGGGGTGCAGGGGCCTGCTGAACAGGCTGAACAAACTGGGGTTCAGAGGCTTGGGGATGCTGGTGAGTAGGTAGGGTCGTCTGGTCTGGCTGAGAAGGCATAGTTGAGGTTGCTATAGGATATTGTGAGTGAATTTGCTCTTGGGCTACCGAGTTTTCTGGTATGATGGCAAGTGGTACAGTACTACCGCTATGAGGATTCATTTTCTGGCACGAGATATAGAATTTTCGTTAGAACAATTTCAAGCTAGATGTAAGTCAAGCAATCAAATGAGAGTTTGATGAGGAATCAAGGAAGGTATCAAACATGTGGATGAGATTCCTAATTTCTAATCCTATATACAGGCTCGTATCAGCACAGTTATGTAGCCGATACGATATGCTCTGACCTGCATGGGCCACCACAAAAACATGTAATGCCCCAGTCCCAAAATACGTAGGACTAAGAACGTAGACATGCCAGCCGTATAAGAAAATATACGTAAGCTGTAAAATGCAGTAGAACCATAGCTAATCTCATCCACACAAAAATAAATGAATAAAAGATATCATATAATGAGAATGATTTATCTTGATACAATATGTTCGGCGGAGACAAATCTACTACCAACAAAATAAGAAAAAATACATGGAAAATGAAATAAGTTTGGCAAGCGAAGAGAAGACGATCCAAGTGCAATCATCCTCGAAAAAATAGAGAGGATCACGGCTATACCTAGAATACCTGCGAAAGACAAGAGCACACACCTGGAGAGATAACCAAGTCCTCAGAGGGACGTAACAAGACACATAATATCATCCCATATAAAATGAATAAATATTGCTCAAGTAAATAAGTCAATTGAATTATAACATGGTCCAATACACACCTATTGAACTAGCTTACCATCCCCCCAACCAAATAAGGACAAGAGGTTGTAAACTAATTCACGATGATGTATCTTTCCATGCTATGAATCCAATATGGTATACGGACCCCAACAAGGTTCAATACCTTTTCATCGAAGTAGTAAGTCATACCTATAACCAAACAAGGACAAGATGTGACGAACTAATCTGCGACAAGTTGTTGTTCCAAGCTACGGTCAGATACAAGTACCCAAACCAAAAGTACTCATACCTAACGGATAAGGTAGCCTAACCATTCTAAGTGAATGCAATTTTAAGAACAGTTCATGGTCGCATGACTACCGGGTCAAGTCAAGAAAATACCAATGCAGTACCTCAGTAGCGAGTCACAACACCATATACTATTCCTCAGTATCGAGCGAGTCTATAGCATATAGTCTACCTATCGTTCCTCAGTAGCAAGCGAGTCTACGGTAGACAGGGTGGTAGTCAACTTCCAATCATGTTCTCCCCACCCAATGCAACTCATAACTGCTAAGTCTTCTAGCATGCAATTCTATTAGCAGTTATTTTCTAACGCACGGCTTATACGTACTGGTGGCCAGCCAATCACTCATGTTCGAGTCCTATATGTGACTCACAATAATGTGGTATAAATGTGTCAAGGCCTATGAATGCAACACATAAAGGTGGTCCCTTAACTCTAAGTTTAATGTGTAAGAAAAATAATACATAGTAGAAAATATAACTGAACAATAAGTTCTAACAGATTATGCCATGTATCACAGTTTATTTTGCATAAAGAAAATAATGAATAATGCATGAGATATGAGCTAAAATAAATAAACAGCAAATGGCAAGGTGTCTTGCCTGAGGGTGGTGCGAGATGTAGCAAAATCCAACAGTCAGAATCATCAACACGAGAGTCAAAATCCACAAGGAGCTTCGGATGCTGAAATAAACATCATGAACGAGTTTGAAATAAAATATATGCCTAAGAAACGCATGTCCAAAAGTTAAATTCTGGAACAGGGGCGAAATTAAAATTTCGGATCAAAACGATGTCCGCCGTTGGACCCGTTTTGCACCGAAATGCGTGCCAGTACCTACGGTCTCTAAAGTCGTCAAACTACATGTCTACGGGTCTGATTTGAGGAGACGAACACATCGGTATGTCCAGTTTTGAATTACGATGAGCCGTACAAAAATTCGTCCGTTAGAGCGGGTCGCGGGCCCGCCAAATAGCGTTCCATTCGACCTTCTCAGAATCGGACCAAACTTGGTATACAGGACCAAAAAAACGATACGGTCCTGTTGGCGCAAATTTTGTCTCGATACGACGAACGTACACGAAGTTATGGCCAAGTTTGCAATAGGTCGATACAGGGGTATCTCGACGGATACGCACTGATTTCGTCGCGCACACGCAACGAAATTGAGTTCCGTCACTTCTCATACGTCAACAACATCCATACACGCCTTTCGATACATATAGTGCGCGACCACGTCGCCCGGTTTGTCGGGACGCATGCCATATCGATGAGAATTGTTGAAATTCACTATTTAAAAACCAAATTTTTTTCTAAACTTTGAGACTGAATTATCGATGATTTACTCCATGAAAATTTAAACTATCAGTAGGGTATCCATCTGGTTTAGGTTGTTAATAACCCTGTTAAACCATATTTTCTAAAGTGTCAAAGGATAGAAAAGTAACTACCTTCCAAAACAGTATCTATGCTGTTTTCATACCATGTCACGATATTTCGAAACTGTAGTTTTTCGAAGATTTAGCTAATGATTTATTGGAGAATTCGAAGTCTTCGTACTAAAATAAATTACATTGATCTAAAGAGGGTTAATTGTTCTTCCTGTAGGATTAATTAGATCAAAATTTGATTGCTTATAGGGTGAGAAGTATGGGGCCAAAGTTGAATACCTGAAAGCTCGTTACTGCCTGAGAACAGGGGAACGCCTCTGTTCGTGGTCCTCTTCGACGATCACCGGCGATGGCGGCGGCCCCGAGCGTGTGCAGTGGGATCATGGGATGTAGAGGGACTTGGCGAACGTCTCTGGGTGACTTGGAGGGGTGCAGGGATGGAGGAGATGAACCTCTCGATGGTTGTTCATATATATATGCGGAAATTTCAAATCCTACTTTAATTTCAAATCTAGATCGATCCTAGATTTGCTATGGGTTTAGATCAAGGAGAATTAGGAGAGGATCTACCCAAAAATTTGAAAATATTTGGCCAATTCTTGGTCGAATTTTATTCACTAAATTCCCGAGTTCTCCTACAATAACTGGGCGCTCGGGAACCCGAAGTCCCTGAACAGTACTCAAGGGGGAAAGAAAGGAAATATATTTGTGTATTTTATTTTTCTTCTAATTTATATATATAACATATATTTTTATATATCTATATGTATATATCTATACATACCCCAAAAATCTATTTAAATCCAAGTTGCAATTTAAAATATTATCTATCCAAATATCTAATATAATTAAACACATGTACATGTATATAAATTTACTTGATAATACAATCAATTTTAATAAATAACTAAAAGTAGATATTGAAATAATTCCCAAGGATATAATAAAAATAAAATAATAAAATAATTCCATGATGATTTTGGCGGACATACTGCACCCCTTATATGGGCCCAGAAAATTTTACAATTATTAAACATTATTTACTAATAAAAAAATAATACTTGTATCAATAATTTAAAATTTTAGAAATTGTACATGAAAATCTAAAATGCTTTAGAAAATATTTTTACATATACAAAATATGCCTACATGACCATATTTGGTCTCCCACGTGCCTGCATGGGCTTGGGCTTGGTTCGAGTCCAATCCGGCTAAATTGGTTTAACCGAGTCTCTTAAAAGTCAAAAGTCAATTTAATAAATAATTAATTTATCGGTGGAGATTAAGTCGTAACTTGGCCTGGTTTTCCTAGTTAGGACCTACTTATGGCTAGGCTCCTTCCGACATGGCTAGTACACTAGTCAAGACACACTGCTACATCTTTCGTGCCAAAATTCATGGTAGTCTTGTGCTCCAAAATTCAACAATGACTAAGTTCATTCCTAATAAAAACCATAAATTACATAAATTCATTTTTAGGTCTTTTTAAATAAAAAAAATTACCAAAAATGTAGGGGTTTTATATTCTACCCAACTTATAAGAATTTTGTCCTCGAAATTTAGGAAGCCCTTCACTTGCCCTTGGTTATAGGATATATCTTATTTCGGCATGATATTGGCACCGTTTGTCCTTGTTTGGTTGTAAGGGTGTCGTACTGTCTCGATGATATGGTATAAGCCTATAACTCATGAATCAGGTCTTATTTTACTCATTGGATTTTATCTCACTCTTTTGTGCTCCCTATGGTACTTACTATTCGGGGCCTGACCCCGCCGGTTTTGTTTGGCCAGATCTCGTAGCAGCGCCAGAGGATCCAGCCTTCTACCCGAACAATGGTGCAAACCAGGAGTATGGACGCCAGGGACCATGAGTGGGTTTCTTCTTCACTGCTCTGATATCTTCTATTTTATACTTGGCGTTTAGCCACCGGCACCTGTTTAGCCGACAGTTCTGGACATTCAGTTCCTTACATAATTGTAATTAAATCAGACTGCAGCTGACTACGGTTATGTACTATTGACTCTCGGTACTAGCTTATCATTTTGTATAGCTAGGCTCATGAATCATTTTGATGAAGCATCGGGGACGCCTTACTACTTTGTCTTATATGATCATTATTTACTGCTTCTTGTTTTGATTGATTGAGACATAGATGCTCTGTAAGACCATAGGAGACTTGATTGTAGCATGCACCCCCTAGTCTCTTGACAGCCACGATCGCCGTATGACGTTTATATACCTCATATAGAGTAGCTGGCCTAGTCCATCTCAGTATTTCGGTACTGGGGCATGACAAGGTTTTATTGGTTGGCCCATGCAGGTCTGTTTTTTAGACTTGTGGGGTGTTGCGATTATAGGAGTCTCAATCAAAACATGTTCCCTTTGATCTCCTGATTCGTCTTCTCTTTCTCCTACCTTGATTGCTAACTTGATTATCATCCTCGATTCCTTCCCGTCCTGTCTTTTGATACCATGTATCCTTTCCTTTAGGGGCACATTATTCTCAGCTATTGGAGGAGCCGGCATGAGAGAGAATCCAGTAGAGCAGGGACCAGTTGGAGAACAGCAAGGGGTAGCCCCTCTACATGTACAGATTCATATCGAGAATGTTACCGAGCATGAGCCAATTGAGCTGCAGAGGCTAGAGGTTCCCGTACCTCCAGTGGTGCCGGTAGTACCAATAGCACTAGATGCACCGGTACTGTTGCAGATTATCAAAGATTTATTAGAGACCCAGCAATACCAGATGGCAGCCCAACAGCAACAACAGACCCATCAGCAAGAACATAATATATTACTGAATCAGGGATTACAATTAGCCCTTGAGAGAAGCGTCAGGAATGACTCAGGAGCGTCGGAGAGGTTTTATCGACTTAACCCGAGGTACTTTGATGGCACAGAGGATGCCATCACGGCGGATGCTTGGCTTCAGGATATTGAGGCCATATTGACCGCAGCGAAGATTCCAGCAGAAAAGAAGGTTGACCAAGTTAGACTGTTACTTCAGGATCTCGCCCGCGACTAGTGGGCATCAGAAGAGGTTGGAATGAGGCATCATATTCCTTGGGATAGCTTCAGTACCAGGTTCAAGGCTAAGTACTTTGGTATGGTAGCTCGGTATGAGCTTCAACAGAGATTTATCAGCCTCAAGCAGGCTGGTAGGACGGTGGATGGTTATGCAGCAGAGTTCTGCAGATTGAGTAGGTTTGCTCAGACGATGGTGGCGACGGAGTCAGAGAAGGCTACGAGGTTCCAGCAGGGACTTCACTTAGAGATTATGCAGCTAGTAGAAGGGCACGACTACCAGACATTCGATGCAGTATTGATGGCGGCTCGGAGGCACGAGCTTACTATTCAAAGGTTATCAGCAAGGACTGGAGGCCAAAAGAGGTCTCATACGCAGAGTACGGAAGGAGAAGGAGAAGTGTAACTCCACCTCCCTGTTTTGAGAAAATAAATTTGATTTTAAAAGCATTTTTAATATTAATAATAGTTGATGATTAAGTTTCAAATAATAAGTTTTTGGTTTAAAATAATAAATATGGTGATTGATATTTTTAGAGGGAAATAAATTAGGAGCAATTTCAAATTTAAAAGGTTGTTACAACCAACTTAGTGGTCCCCTCATTTTTCAAAAAGTTTCTAACTAATTTTTTCAGCAGTTACTGTAAATAATAGAAAGGAAGAGGGGGTTTCTGAGTATTTTCTAAGCTTTTCATAAATTCCTGTGAGCGGGGGGGGGGGGGGGGGGTGTTAAGTGAAAAATTGCACTTTTTGATAATAAAAATTAGAATTGGTGAATAGAGTTCATTTCATTCTGTTCGCTCTTGGCCATTCGATCCTTTCTTCCCCGAGCTTGACGCCGACGACTTCGACGCCGACGACCTCGACGCTGACGACTTCGATGCCGACGACTACGACAGCAACAACGATGAAGGCTACTCCGGCGATGGCGAGAAGCAACTAATTGACGATGACGCCGGCGATTAGATTCTCGACCGGCGAGCAGGCGGGCTACGACGGCGACTGAAGTTTTCCAAATCCAGCGGCGATCTACTCCAGAATCTTCGACCAACTCCTCGCATCAAACCGTGAGGATCGAATGACTTCGAGCAAGATCTCGATTGATCGGTGCGAGAGGGACTGTTCGATCAATTCTTCCTGGCGAATTGGAGATCCATCGAGCGTCTCAAGAATCAATTGGTTGCAAAGGTGAGATATATTTGATCGGTTCACTATTCTTTCAATTTCAACCGGATCGATTTGATTATCCTGATCTAAATTCTCAGATCGAGTTAGAGTTGACCGATCGATCGAAGAATTATGAGGAGAAGAGGATTTTGACTTCGACTCGGATTGATCTGTGATAGAAGAGTTTCGATTCGTCGGCGAGTCCTCATTCTTGCAGCGTTGGATTGTTGATCGATTTCTTAAAATTCTTTTGATTTTTCGTTTTCATTAGTGAAGTGCAATTGAACGAAAATTTGTGGATTTGAGCTGGAAGTGTTTTAAATCCTCTTTTTGATTGGTGAGGTTGGTTCAATTGATGATTATTGGTCTGATTTTCTATGAATTCCTCAAGAGAATTTTGGGAAAATCATCCTTGAATCCTTCTTCTAATGCATCTTCAACCTGTTCGTCATAATGCCTCAGGGGACTCTGGGTTTGAATTCGGACACGAAGCTTACGTACCCGACACGTAGGAGTGAACCTCTGTTTGATCTGGGACTCTGTTGCAGGTAAATCCTAATTTTCTGATCATTACAGATTGTTTAATTATAATTAGCATTGATCGTGGGCTATATTGTCCAGTTTGTTCATGTCAAGTGTAGCTGTGTCCGAGTTTGGGTTCGTGTCCAGCTTGTTGATGAGGTCGGGTGTAGTGAGACGGCTAGACACAGTATGGTGTGGAAGTTGAAGACAGTAGGGAAACTGCTAGCTGCGTAGAGGAGTTGTGAAGTAGCCGTGGTTTCAAATGTTAGGCTTCAATGGGAACTAGCTCTGTTGGCTGAACTTGGGTGATGTTGTTTTTTTTTAATTGGTATAATTTGCTAAATTAAGTTGTATTAAGTTTTACTAAGCAATAGTTTTGTGTGTGTAATTTAAGTGATTGAGTTATGGATTGGATATGGGAAGGAGCAGTATTCATGAGAGGTTTGGGCAGATAATTGAATGTTCTAATGAACATTCAATGTTGTATAGCTAATTGAACGTTGGGTTCTACATATGTGCTGGGTTGGTTTTACTGGGATATAGATGTATAATAAATTGCTTGGATTTTTAGTATTCGGATGTGTTGCTAGGTCGTGAGTAGTTCAGGTTGGTCCAGTAATAGTTTGCTAGTGATCGGGTATGGATTGAACTGACAGCAAGTTGGGTTGAGTTTTATTAATCAAGGAACTGTGCGATGGACCAAGTCAATGATTTTTTAATGTTAAAGCAAAGTTGGTGAGCTAAGCTTTGGGAGATATTGGGTATCCTTTTCAGGGCTTCGGCTTGATAAAACTTTGGTATAGGTGTTGCTTGGTTTGGCCAGCAATAGTATGGGTTTTTCTTTATTTTCTTCATAAATGTTGGTAGTAAATCCTATAGTATGTTGTTAAAATATATTTGCTAGGAATTAATATCCTAGTTATTAATTTTTCTAAAACTATTACTTGACTACTATATTCTACTCTAAATATTGTCTCTACTTTAAATACGAGTACATATGTTTAAACTCATTAAACTAGTTATATACATATAGATATGTAATTAGCTTATAGTAGATTTGGATCATTAGCTAGTATATAAACTAGTTAGCTATGTTTAGCTAAGTTGTCATCATTTAGATTTTGATCTTTTCCAAATCATATATAACAGGAGCACATCCAGCTCCGTTCATTACCCGAACTTTTCCGGAGCAAGGCAAGTACTTTTCTACGGTCTTGTGCATTTACATATCTTGTACTATTCTTGTGACACGTCATGACACGATATCATGTACCCCTGTACTCCTGTATTCCTGTTCTTGTACTTACTTGTGTCGGGTGGGGAAATACACTAGCCATGTGACCAAACCCCGGTTACTATATTCATGTAGATAGCTTAGGCCTCGCACCGTGCGCGCGGGCCCTAAGCCGTACCATTTATGTGCTTTCATGTACTTATCCCCAGTCGGTCACATGAGCTAGTTGTATTTCAAACATGGTGCACTTGTCATGTCTTATACTTCTGGTTCATAGTTATATTCATGTACTTTACATTTCCTGTACTTTATTTCCTGTACTTTCATTCATGTACTTTCATGTTCTTTCCTGTACTTTATAGTTCATGTTCTCCTGTACTCATTTCCATATCATGATGTTCTTGTTCATTACCTAGAACTGTACTTTGCTCCGCTCCTGACTAGATATGTTACAGGTATACTTGTAGGATATCATTCTACCATATGGGCCAGAGCCCGGGACATTAGCTAAGCAGTATGGAGACATGACTTAGCTAGAGACTTCAGGTTTAGACTGTTAGCTTTACTCCTAGATATTGCTTTAGAGTTCATAGTACATTTCATTCCTTATGACTAGTAAGTACATTTATGATATATAGAATTATGGATTATGGTGATCGTTCTGGAAACGTTTATAGATGCTGCGATTGTATACTTTCATGTTTATCTGGTTAGATTTCCCTACCTTGGTACAGCTTACTTCGTCGTGTCTAACGACGAAGGCTGGGCGTGTCCGACTCGTATCTAATTATTCGGAAGCAGGTCGTGACAAGAAGTACCTCAGACGTCGACACCAGCACCTAGCGTTCGTATTTGTGATACAGCTTCGGTCACAACAGTTATGACGACACCAGTTCGATAGCAGCAACCGAGGCACCAGCAACGTCAGAAGGCACCAGTAGGTTTTATTTATTGTGGTAAGAGAGGGCACACTCGGGAAGTGTGTCGGTCAGCGAATGGGCAGTGCTTGAAGTATGGAGGTTCAGACCATCGTATAGCTACGTGCCCATAGATACAGAGGCCAGGAGGGCCAGCTCAACACTTTTCAGCGTTGCCAGCTCCAGAGGTAGCACCGTATCAAGGGCCAGCACTAGCAGTGAGGCCACTAGCCCAGCACCCATTACTGATGCAAGCTCAGATGTACCGACAATCGCAACATCAGGTAGGACCGCATCAGGTTGGACAACAGAGGCCACAACAGCAGGACCAGGAAAGGCAGCAGCAGAGAGTCCAGCAGGGACAGAGGCTGTGAAACCCGTAATTTTAAAAAATTATTTTTAATTATTTTTAATTGTTAATTTGGGAAGTTGAATTTTTGAAACTGGGACTTATCAAAACATTTTCTAATTAATTAAAAATTTTACAATTATTATTTTCAAGAAAATAAATTGACTAGATTTTTGTATGTCAGCCTAGATATGAACCCGGTTTGATTTTAATTGAACTTAAAATATTTTTTAAGAATTAATTAAGATTTTTCTTAGAAAACAAAATTATTTTCTCAAAAGCCTTATAACCATTTTCTTGTTATTGTTGTTCAGCCCATAAAATTTTATGTTAGTTCATTACTTAAAACAACTTAGAACCATAGCCCTTAGGCCCAAACCCAATAAGCCTTTTGACCCACAACCCATTATAACTTTGTTCCTAAACCCATTTAGGATCAATGGTCCATTTAGTTCATTCCTACAACAGATCATTCATTAGAGTGGATGAGTTAAAACTCATTCATTGATGAATGGAATATTTCCATGGTTGGGGGCTTTCTGTGTAAACCGAAGGCTTTTCGGTTTCCTTCCCGACCAACTGACGGCCTCCTCCGTTCCTTTTCCGAACGGCCATGGCCGTTGGCCTTCTTTCCATGGTAACTTCCTTTCTCCATCTACTATATAAGGCCCTACTCCCAACCATTCTCCACCACTTTCCCATTTCCAAATCCCTAATCGTGCCCTAGCCCGATTTTTCCGGCGAACCCCGTCCCCGGCGCCACCTTCCCCAGGTCGCGCCCTTTCCGGCGATTACCCCGCAGTAGCCGGCCGCCTCCCGAGTTCCCGAGCCACCCCGTGCGGCTTTCCCCGTCGCCGGACCCGCGCCTCCAGCGCCGCCGGTCCCTCCCGCGCGTCCTAGCCCCGGCTTTCCGTCGGCGCACTTCCCCGGCTCTCCGCGGTTGACCCCTGTTTCCGATTTGCTGTCCAGCACTTCTGTGTGCGTGGCGCTGTCCCGAGGAGTCAGTTTCCGCGAGTTTCTGAGTTCTCTTCTGGACTTCCTCTGTTCGTTGGTGCTGTACACGTAGCCGTATTCCGGCGAGGCGAGTTCCGAGGCATCACTTCAGATTCCTTCAATTTCGGTAACTTCTGGATAGTCCCATAGTTCTCTTAGTCTATGATGAAAACTGGTCCCCCGATTCCTTCGAGAATTTGGATGTTGGTTACGTTTTGATTTCGTTACCATTTCCGAAGTTTCTTCGGAATTAGTATGCTGTGGTTTTTGTCTTTGCGATTTCGGATTTTTCGACTTCTTCACAGTTCTGTGGTTATAGATTTATATACATATTATTTGGGTTCTGTGATTTCTTGGATTTTTCGAGAATAATATCGGAAGTGACGTTGTTAGTTTTTCGATTTACTTTGGAAGTTTCGATATCAATTCTGGACTTCGAATTTATTTCGGAAAAATAGTTTTTGTGGTTATATTTGGTTTGGGATTTATTTGCAGGAAAAATCGGTGCGTTTCCCAGTTTTGGGTTATCCCAAAAATAGAGGGAATGCTGCCGAAATTTCTATAAATTTGATTTTATGATTTTAAAATGATTTTCGGAAATGATATTATTTTTTGGCGACGACCTTATCGGTCAATGGGCCCCAGTGAAATGCAAACGCACCGGTCTGTCCGGACGTTGAGGCAGAGTAGCTGTAAATGAAGATTGGACCAGTTCTGAGACTCATTTTTATTCTCAAATTAGAATTATTAGTTATTATTGTTATGTAATTTTGTAGGTAAATTTACAAGACTAACATTTTCTTTCTCTTATTTTAATTCATGAAAATGTAAGGGCATAAGCCCATTAATCTATTTTTGTAAAATGTAATAAGTAAGAATTAGCTGTAGATTTGCTGGGATTGTGAACGTGTAGAATTAATTAATATTATTATTAATTATTAGTTAAAAATTCATGATTTTCTCACTTAAAGAAAAGAAAAAAATATATTTATATATATAATTATAAAATACTAACTTTTTCCCAATAAATTGATGAAAACAAGTTTTTTCGGAATAAAACATAAATTTGGATTTCCTAAATTGTAACGCACTAGAAAAACGTGTTTTGTTTGTGTTTGGTTAATACAAGACTAAAATTAACTAGGAAACAAAATCTAGAGATTGTAACTAGATAATTCTAGAGTTGTGGTTTCTGAGACAAAATTCCCGAAAATGTAGGACTTCAAAGAAGAGTGTGACTGATCAAATCCCGAAGTACCAAACTCGTCCAACTTGAGAAATTTAAGGCAAGTACATTTATGTGGATTTATAATTATTTTAACAATCATTTCATTGCAATTTTAAACCACTGTTATACACGAACTCTTTCGAGAGTATTGACTGTACTGTTGGGGACTGGGGAAATAGAGTAGTGGATATGACCAAATCCAAAATTAGGATAACTGACTGTATTAGCTTTCCCCTCTTCACACGGGGACAAGCCATACCGTATCGCTAGGATACTACTGTAACCCAATCCGGTCATATTCATTACCTATTCATATCACTATACTGTATTTCAAAACTGTTTCATCTTTAAAACTGTTTAAAAGTGCATGATATTAATTGTCATTTTAATTGTTAAAATTTGCATGAACTGTACTTTGCTCCTTTCCTGACTGGATAACCGTAGGTACTACTGATGACCTGGAGATGCTGATCAATACCTACTATGATCCTGATATGTACCCGACAGTACTTCCACCTGACGAGGATGTTGTGGCATCACCATAGATGCTACTTTTGTTTGGGAGTTTATTTGTTTTATGATTTCAAGTTATGAATCTTTGTAACAGAACAAGTTTTAAATTATCGTTTAAATAAATGTTGTGGCAAATTTAGTTTCAAATGTTGTTGATCACCTGCATATGGATTACAGCTTACTGCCGCCGTCTCATCAACGGTGCAGGCTGGGCATGATCCGATTCGACCCAAGTATTTGGGGACCGGGTCGTGACAGAGGCAAATAGAATTTGGAGTATTATAGCAGAGGTTGGCTGAAGGCGGTCAGATTGTGGGTAAGTTTTGAGTATTATTCATTATAATTTCTTGGGTTCTATATTCGAAGAGTGAAGGCAACTTTCTCGTCTCACTCATCTGCTCTCGTATTATGTGATACGTAAAATTCATCATGTGTCTTGATTACGAGGAACAACAACAACCATCCTCCCTACCAGCAGGCGAGGAACAATGACAAGGCGCCTCAGAGGCAGATCCCCATTTGCGACTTTTGCAAGAGGTCGGGACATCTGGCAAACATCTGCAGAAAGAGGCTAGGGCATTGCCTAGTCTGTGGGTCTTCCACCCATCAAGTGAGGGACTGCCCTTTGTCGACTAACCGGACTGGAGCAACTTCACAGAAAGGACCTCTGCCCACTCAGCAACAATAGTTTGGGCAACATCAACAGAAGACGGGGCGAGCTTTTGCCCTGACAGCAGAGCCAGCTCAGGAACCTGTAGCGGATGTCATATCAGATTTTATCTATGTGCATTCCTACCCTGCCTTAGCTTTATTTGATTCGGGAGCATCACATAGTTTCATAGCCACCAAGTTCATATCTGTACATCATATAGTTACTGGCTTTAGCAAGAAGATCTGTAGAGTTATGACTAGAGGAGGACCCCTACCTATTACTGAGATCTGTAAATGCCCTATCACCATAGCTGGCCATAACTTTATAGCACCTTTGCTTGTCATGCCCTTACCTAACTATGATGTAGTCCTAGGGATGGACTGGTTAAGTAAGCAGCATGCGCTGATAGACTGTCATCAGGATGTGTAGTTTTCAGTCCACCTGGAGAACCGGAGTTTGAAATCTCTCGAACTCCGGAGGAGATGGAATGTGTTACCTATACCTCTATCACTGAAGAGTCCAGACCTCCGCACCCTATCATAGCGGAATTTATGGATGTTTTTCCTGATAGTCTTCCCGGATTACCCCCAGACCGAGACATAGAATTCACTATTGACCTAGTCCCCGGCTCTTCCCCTATTTCTAAGGGATGCTACAGAGTCAACCCGAAGGAGGCCAAGGAGATGAAGGACCAGATCAATGAACTGAAGGCTCTGAGATTCATTCGAGACGGAGCTTCACCCTGGGGAGCACCAGTCTTGTTTGTACACAAGAAGGACGGAACTGTGAGGATGTGCATCGACTACTGGGCATTGAACAATATCACAATCAAGAACAAGTACCCTTTGCCCCGGATCGACGACCTGTTTGACCAACTCAGTGGAGCCAAGGTGTTCTCAAAGATTGATCTCAGATCTGGCTACCATCAGATCAAGGTCAGAAAGGAAGACATTCCCAAGACGGTGTTCAACACCAAGTATGGGCAGTTTGAATTCTTGGTCATGCCGTTTGGACTGACAAATGCTCCTGCGGTGTTCATGAACCTTATGAACAAGGTTTTCCATGAATACTTAGATTAATTTGTTGTTGTCTTCATTGATGACATTTTGATCTACTCGAAGACTGAAGAGGAGCATGAGGAGCACCTCAGGAAAGTTCTGGGAACTTTGAGGAAAGAGAAGTTATATGGTAAGCTATCCAAATATGAATTCTTTCTAGACAAGGTGGATTTTCTTGGCCATGTTGTCACAGGAGAAGGAATTTCGGTAGATCCTAAGAAGATAGCTGCTGTGGAGAAGTGGTCTACCCCAAGCTCAGTTGCTGAAATCAGAAGTTTCTTGGGCTTGGCTGGCTACTACCGGAAGTTTGTGAAGGATTTTGCCAGATCTAGTTAGCCAATGATCTTTATTTTAAAACCCTAACAAACGTGTACCAAATACTAGGTGATCATTCACATCCATGCAGTACTACTCCCGTGCTTCCAAAGCGAGGCAAGTACGCCGACTCAGACTTTTACTTTGTTTTCTGTCTTGCATCCATGTTCTCATATCGAACACATGATACACACGATTGCATCGTCCTTGTTCGTCATTGCATTGTAAGTCATTGTTTATTGCAGGGATTGGGGAAAATATTAACTTTTGTGTGACCACACCCAACATAGGTATTGTGGATAGCCTAATCGTACACCTCACATACGATTAAGCTGCACCTTGTAGAATTATGAATTGATTGATTGTGGATTGTGGTCCTTAGCCGATCACACATTAGGTTAATATTTCAAAAAGGTCATACTTGCATTGATTGCTGAACCGATGACGAAGCTTACTCGGAAGAATGAAGAGTTCATCTGGATGGAAGATTGCCAGGCTGCATTCGAGGAGCTGAAGAAGAGGCTTACCACTGCACCAATCCTTGCGCTACCCGCAGGATCCGGTGGTTTCACAATCTACAGTGATGCCTCTGGAAAAGGACTGGGATGTGTTCTTCAACAAAATGGTAAAGTGATTGCTTACGTATCTAGGCAATTACGGAACCATGAGAAGAATTATCCCACACATGACCTGGAGCTGGCGGCAGTTATCTTTGCGTTGAAGCTATGGAAGCACTATTTGTATGGAGAGAGAGTGGAGATATACACAGACCACAAAAGTCTGAAGTATGTTTTCACTCAGAAAGAGTTGAACATGAGGCAAAGAAGATGGCTGAAACTAATGAAGGACTTTGACATCGACCTGCAATACCACCCGGGTAAGGCTAATGTGGTCGCTGATGCACTTAGTCGATACCCAGTGGCGATGTTCTTGACTAAGGAGCGGCATCTGCTAGAGGACATCGAGAAGCTTGGATTAGAGATCATATTGCCTGGAGATAGAAGAATGGAGCTGGATGCTGATTCAGTACTGATGAAGTTGCAAGTGAGCTCGTATCTGATGGACAAGATCAAGGAGACTCAGTTTCAAGACGAGGCACTTTGCAAACTGAGAGACCAAGTGTTGGCGAGAACACTTGAGGGTTTCTCAATCGCCAGCGATGGAGCTCTGAAGAATGGTACGAGGCTTTGTGTACCATCTGGCGAACTGAAGAACGAGCTGATAAAGGAAGCGCACCAGTCGCAGTATTCCATACATCCTGGAGCTAATAAGATGTATCGAGATATGCGCACTATTATTTGGTGGTATGGAATGAAGAAAGATGTGTCCAGATTCGTGGCGAGATGTTTGATCTGTCAGCAAGTGAAGGCCAGTAGACAGAGACCCGCAGGACTTCTACAACCATTGGACATTCCGGAGTAGAAGTGGGAGCACATCATAATGGATTTCGTGTCAGGTTTGCCTCGTTTCCAAGGAGGGAAGGATGCCATCTGGGTTATAGTGGACCGGCTAACCAAGTCAGCTCACTTTATTCCCTTCAAGGTTGGTTTATCCACCGAGAAGTTGGCGGCACTATACATGCGACACATCTACCGGATTCATGGAGTACCGGTAAGCATTGTATCTGATCGAGACACTCGTTTTACCTCTCACTTTTGGAAAAGTTTGCATGACAGCCTGGGGACACAGTTGAAGTTCAGTACTGCTTATCATCCCCAGACAGATGGACAATCAGAGAGGACGATTCAGACACTGGAGAATATACTGAGATCGTGTGTCATGGAGTTCGGAGGATCGTGGGAAGACCATTTGCACTTGGTAAAGTTTTCTTATAATAACAGCTACCAAGCCAGCATTGGTATGACCCCATTTGATGCTCTGTATGGACGTCATTGCCGTACACCTTTGGCATGGGACGACGTAGGAGAAAGAGTACTGCTGGGTCCAGAGATGGTGACCGACGCAACAGAGAAGGTGAAGCTAATCAGAGACAAGCTCAGAATTGCCCAGGACAGACAGAAGCATTGGGCAGACAGCAGTCGTCGACCACTGGAGTTTGAAGAAGGAGATAAAGTCTTTTTAAAGATTTCTCCTACCAGAGGCACAATCAGATTTGGCAGAGCTAGGAAGCTGAGTCCTAGGTACATTGGACCATTTGAAGTTCTGAGCCGGATTGGAGAAGTGGCGTATAGGTTAGCTCTACCAGCTAATCTAGAAGGCATGCACAACGTCTTTCATGTCTCACAGCTCAGGGGCTATGTTCCTGATGAGAATCACATTTTAGACCACTCAGAGCTGGAGATTGGACCGAGCCTCACTATGCCTGAAAAGCCAGTGGCAATTTTAGACCGAGGAGAGAAGAAGACCAGGACCTCGGTGACTCCGACAGTTCGAGTAATGTGGAGGCATGATTCCCCAGGCGAGTCTACCTGGGAACGAGAGGATGAGATGCGGGAGAAGTACCCGTATTTGTTTGAGACCTGAGGTAATTTCTAACCCAACTCTTTAAATTTCGAGGACGAAATTTCTTAAGGAGGGAAGGTTGTGAAACCCGTAATTTTAGAAAATTATTTTTAATTATTTTCAATTATTAATTTGGGAAGTTGAATTTTTGAAACTGGGACTTATCAAAACATTTTCTAATTAATTAAAAATTTTACAATTATTATTTTTAAGAAAATAAATTGACTGGATTTTTGTATGTCAGCCTAGATATGAACCCGGTTTGATTTTAATTGAACTTAAAATATTTTTAAGAATTAATTAAGATTTTTCTTAGAAAACAAAATTATTTTCTCAAAAGCCTTATAACCATTTTCTTGTTATTGTTGTTCAGCCCATAAAATTTTATGTTAGTTCATTACTTAAAACAACTTAGAACCATAGCCCTTAGGCCCAAACCCAATAAGCCTTTTGACCCACAACCCATTATAACTTTGTTCCTAAACCCATTTAGGATCAATGGTCCATTTAGTTCATTCCTACAACAGATCATTCATTGGAGTGAATGAGTTAAAAATCATTCATTGATGAATGGAATTATTTCCATGGTTGGGGGCTTTCTGTGTAAACCGAAGGCTTTTCGGTTTCCTTCCCGACCAACTGACGACCTCCTCCGTTCCTTTTCCGAACGGCCATGGCCGTTGGCCTTCTTTCCATGGTAACTTCCTTTCTCCATCTACTATATAAGGCCCTACTCCCAACCATTCTCCACCACTTTCTCCTTTCCAAATCCCTAACCGTGCCCTAGCCCAATTTTTCCGGCGAACCCCGTCCCCGGCGCCACCTTCCCCAGGCCGCGCCCTTTCCGGCGATTAGCCCCACAGTAGCCGGCCGCCTCCCGAGTTCCCGAGCCACCCCGCACGGCTTTCCCCGCCGCCGGACCCGCGCCTCCAGCGCCGCCGGTCCCTCCCGCGCGTCCTAGCCCCGGCTTTCCGCCGGCGCACTTCTCCGGCTCTCCGCGGTTGACCCCTGTTTCCGATTTGCTGTCCAGCACTTCTGTGTGCGTGGCGCTGTCCCGAGGAGTCAGTTTCTGCGAGTTTCTGAGTTCTCTTCTGGACTTCCTCTGTTCGTTGGTGCTGTACACGCAGCCGTATTCCGGCGAGGCGAGTTCCGAGTCCGAGGCATCACTTCGGATTCCTTCGATTTCGGTAACTTCTGGATAGTCCCATAGTTCTCTTAGTCTATGATGAAAACTGGTCCCCCGATTCCTTCGAGAATTTGGATGTTGGTTACGTTTTGATTTCGTTACCATTTCCGAAGTTTCTTCGGAATTAGTATGCTGTGGTTTTTGTCTTTGCGATTTCGAATTTTCGACTTCTTCACAGTTCTGTGGTTATAGATTTATATACATGTTATTTGGGTTCTGTGATTTCTTGGATTTTCCGAGAATAATATCGGAAGGGACGTTGTTAGTTTTTCGATTTACTTTGGAAGTTTCGATATCAATTCTGGACTTCAAATTTATTTCGGAAAAATAGTTTTTGTGGTTATATTTGGTTTGGGATTTATTTGCAGGAAAAATCGGTACGTTTCCCAGTTTTGGGTTATCCCGAAAATAGAGGGAATGCTGTCGAAATTTCTATAATTTTGATTTTATGATTTTAAAATGATTTTCGGAAATGATATTATTTTTGGGCGACGACCTTATCGGTCAATGGGCCCCAGTGAAATGCAAACGCACCGGTCTGTCCGGACGTTGAGACAGAGTAGTTGTAAATGAAGATTGGACCAGTTCTGAGACTCATTTTTATTCTCAAATTAGAATTATTAGTTATCATTGTTATGTAATTTTTGTAGGTAAATTTACAAGACTAACATTTTCTTTCTCTTATTTTAATTCATGGAAATGTAAGGGCATAAGCCCATTTATCTATTTTTGTAAAATATAATAAGTAGGAATTAGCTGTGGATTTGTTGGGATTGTGAACGTATAGAATTAATTAATATTATTATTAATTATTAGTTAGAAATTCATGATTTTCTCACTTAAAGAAAAAAAAAATATATTTATATATATAATTATAAAATACTAACTTTTTCCCAATAAATTGATGAAAACAAGTTTTTCCGGAATAAAACATAAATTTGGATTTCCTAAATTGTAACGCACTAGAAAAACGTGTTTTGTTTGTGTTTGGTTAATACAAGACTAAAATTAACTAGGAAACAAAATCTAGAGATTGTAACTAGATAATTCTAGAGTTGTGGTTTCTGAGACAAAATTCCCGAAAATGTAGGACTTCAAAGAAGAGTGTGACTGATCAAATCCCGAAGTACCAAACTCGTCCAACTTGAGAAATTTAAGGCAAGTACAATTATGTGGATTTACGATTATTTTAACAATCATTTCATTGCAATTTTAAACCACTGTTATACACGAACTCTTTCGAGAGTATTGACTGTACTGTTGGGGACTGGGGGAATAGAGTAGTGGATATGACCAAATCCAAAATTAGGATAACTGACTGTATTAGCTTTTCCCTCTTCACACGGGGACAAGCCATACCGTATCGCTAGGATACTACTGTAACCCAATCCGGTCATATTCATTACCTATTCATATCACTATACTGTATTTCAAAACTGTTTCATCTTTAAAACTGTTTAAAAGTGCATGATATTAATTGTCATTTTAATTGTTAAAATTTGCATGAACTGTACTTTGCTCCTTTCCTGAATGGATAACCGTAGGTACTACTGATGACCTGGAGATGCTGATCAATACCTACTATGATCCTGATATGTACCCGGCGGTACTTCCACCTGACGAGGATGTTGTGGCATCACCATAGATGCTACTTTTGTTTGGGAGTTTATTTGTTTTATGATTTCAAGTTATGAATCTTTGTAACAGAACAAGTTTTAAATTATCGTTTAAATAAATGTTGTGGCAAATTTAGTTTCAAATGTTGTTGATCACCTGCATATGGATTACAGCTTACTGCCGCCGTCTCATCAACGGTGCAGGCTGGGCATGATCCGATTCGACCCAAGTATTTGGGGACCGGGTCGTGACAGAGGCAAATAGAATTTGGAGTATTATAGCAGAGGTTGGCTGAAGGCGGTCAGATTGTGGGTAAGTTTTGAGTATTATTCATTATAATTCCTTGGGTTCTATATTCGAAGAGTGAAGGCAACTTTCTCGTCTCACTCATCTGCTCTCGTATCATGTGATATCATGTGTCTTGATTACGAGGGTACGTCCTGGGCAGAGTCTCGTTCTTGATTAAGTCATTGGTACCGACTTATCTCAAGTGTTAACCCTTGTCCACTTTGGAAGTCAGTGTAGGACCTCGAGGACGAATCCTTACCTAACTGACTTGGGAGGGATATTTTATTCGTATGTCTCCGATCACTTTCCTTCTAGGGTATGATTATTGTTTGTGCTTTTACTTGATTTTTATTTCTTTCGTAATTTGTTCATGTGTCATGTGTTATTTGATAATTGTGCTTGCTATATGTCATGAGTGTATTTTGTGATCTGAGAGCGCGCTCGACTAGCCTTAACAAAATTTCGAGGAAAGAATTTTTCTAAGGAGGGTAGAGATGTCACTTCCCGTTCCCGAAATACGTAAATTTTTAATTTTTTCTGTATATGGTACCTGGCACCTGTATCTTTATTGTATGTATCCTGTATTTATACCTGGCCATGCATGAAATAGTATTTCGTCGCAGAATAGTGTGCCACCCCTTATCCTTGTTTGGTTATAGGCGTAGTTCACTATTTCGATGATAAGATATCTAAACCATGTTGTGGTTAGGATTTTATTTAATTAATTTTATTAATTGTTGCATGTAGCATTTAATATGTCATTAGTCATATGGTTAAGAGCATGCTTAAGCTTAGGGTTTCTTTAAGTCAAACCAACCCCTATATATATTCTCTTCCTCACTCTCTCTCTCTCTCTTCATTCACTCTTTCATTTATTTTTCTCAAGCAAACATTTAGACAAGTACACCTTGCACCAAATGGAGAGATTCTTGTATTTTTCATTTCTTGATTATTCTTTGATATTATTTGTCTATATTGTTCTTCTCATCATCCTCTACAAGTTTAGTTCTTGGAGCTTTTGATTTTAATGGCTAGATTTGTGTAGATCTAAGTTTGTGCCAATTTTGAGTTTTTTTGGTTTTGATCTATCAAACTTCTTTGTTTTCAAAAATTAATTGTTCCATGTTGTAGAGAATTTTATTCTACGCTATTTTGATCTATGGAAGTCCAAATTTGGACTTACATTGAAGATTTTATGGAGCTTGGAAGCTATGGGTTCCATGGCCATTCTTCTCATATTTCCGAGAAGATGGGTACCCATCGACCCTGCCGCATGG
Organism: Iris pallida; assembly: GCA_029216955.1. Lineage (NCBI taxonomy): Eukaryota > Viridiplantae > Streptophyta > Magnoliopsida > Asparagales > Iridaceae > Iris > Iris pallida. The sequence goes on from JANAVB010002199.1 coordinate 4,866,517, forward strand.
ATGGCACCCGATCGACCCTGCCCATGGATGGTACCCCATCGACCCTGCCGCATGGATGGCACCCTATCGACTATGGCCGCATGAGACCCTGCCGCATGGATGGCACCCCATCGACCCTGTCGCATGGATGGCACTCCATCGACCCTGCCGTATGGATGGCACCCCATCGACTCAGGCCGCATGGGACCCTTTCGCACGGATGGCACCCTATCGACCCTACCGCATGGATGGCACCCCATCGACCCTGCCGCATGGATGGCACCCCATCGACCCTACTGCATAGATGGCACCCTATCGACCCTGTCGTATAGATAGCACCCCATCGACCCTGTCGCATGGATGGCACCCCATCGACCCTGCCATATGGATGGTACCCCATCGACTCTAGCCGCATGGGACCCTACCGTATAGATGGCACCGCATCGACCCTGCCGCATGGATGGGCACCCATCCACCCTTGGCCGCATAGTGCCTATTTTGGCTGTTTTTGTATATTTTATGTCCTATTTGGTTGAATTGTGGCTAGAATTTCTCCCAACTCCCAACATAAAAGTTGTAGATCTTTGTCCTGGCTTCAAGGATCTTCATGTCCAACTTTAACCAAAATTCATATGTGACTTTTATGTCACGAGGGGTCCGTGTGACTTTCTGACTTGACCGTATTCCGGATTTAATTACCTGTATACATGCTGGTACCTATTCTAAATGTGTATTGAGATACAATATTAGTATGCACTGCGGTGCTATTTAATGAGTGTACTGAGGTGTGACTCTACGTGCTAAGTGATCATTCGTGTTATATGTCAATACATGTGTACCTTCCAGCACAGTCATGATAATTGGTCAGTAATAGCGTCGTGGTATATTGATTGTTGTTTGATGCACTACACTAAGCATGGATCTAGATTTTAGACTCCTTGAGCCGATGTGGATTCATACTTAGGGTACACGTACTATGGTACGACATATAGGAGGATGACCATGTGTCACTCTCGTTTCCTGTTATACGTGTTTTCATATGCGTATACGAGATTTCTGACATTTATTAGGTGGACCGTAGTTAGACTTGTTTTACTTAGCCTAGTCTTCATTTAATCTTGACTTGGTTTAGCTTACTTGGTTTATTTTGGTTTGGTTTGAGATGGTGAGGATTACTATATTGTTTGCCATGAAATATAAAAGAACAGAACAATTATCGGAGGACGGGACTTTTACTTCACAATACAAACTCGCTTGTACAAAGAAAGCCTAGGGACAAAAACCTAGGTACAGCAATCTAAGTACAATTGTTTATTTTAGATTCTGGGGGGTGACGGTAGAGGCTCGGGAAAGCGACGGCCGCTCTACCTTACTCTTTGGACGATCGGGTGCAACCTTGGCTCTGTAGAAGAACTGCTTGGCGTTGAAGAAATGCTCTCTCTTCAGGCTCTCTATGTCTCTATGTACGTCTGTCTTTGTCTTCCTCTGTCTTCGTATATGTCTCTGTATATATCGGTGTGTGTATCTCTGTGTATCTTTGCAAGGGAATGGCACCCTGCTATTTATAAGAGTGGAGGGCCTCATTAGGGTTTACAATGATTGCCCCTTCTTGAAAGTCGGCGGCTAAGGATCATTAAATCTGAGCCGTTCATCGAGATTTGATCAATAAATGTGATTGCATCAAATCTTTTGTGGGTAATTAATGCTGATTGACATAAATCCTTCCGATTTGTCATGCCAACCTCGGATTCCTCGACACGTGTCTTTAATTGGCTTATTTGCAAATGATCTGATTTGATCCCAATATTTTATTGGGATTTGTTGAGAGATTTCGATCAATCTGATGCCACATGCTATCATGCCATGTGTCAAAACAGCAGAAATCTGAGCCGCAGGAAAGTTGGACCGCATGGTAATGATTTGGACCGCATGAGTATGAGTGAACCGCATGGAGATAGTCCTCGTGAGCCGCATGGAGCTAGTCTTCATGAGCCGCATGGAGCTAGTCTTCGTGAGCCGCATGGGGCTGGTCTTCGTGAGCCGCATGGAGCTAGTCTTCGTGAGCCGCATGGGGCTGATCTTCGTGAGCCGCATGGTGCTAGTCTTTGTGAGCCTCATAGGGCTGTCCACGTGTCAAGGCCGTATGACAGTTTCTGACTCTCGGAGGATCGTGTCAGAGATTTTCTTTGCTTCCCAAGGAGTCCGTCATTATGAAGGAGTCATAATGATATCTTCGTGTCAGAACTGTCACTTCGTCCAAGCTGTCAGCCGTCAGGGCATTTAATGCAAAACGAGAGCTGTTTGCAGGCCACGTGGCTTCTCTTTGAGTCGCATATGACTGGTTTGAACCGCATAGATCCTCGAGCCGCATGAATACTCGAGTCGCATGAACTCTCTGAGCCGCAGGGGGCTCTCTGGCCGTATGGATCTTTCTTTATTCTTTTCCATGCTTCTACAAGACCCCCTTCAAAGTTTTCAATTTTGCAAAATTGAAATACTTTGAATAAGAAGCATGGCCCTGTATTCTTCTTGCCGCATATGATGTCTCGGCCGCATTGGTGTCTCAGCCGCGTGGATGTCTCGGCCGTATGGAAGACTCGGCCGCGTGGATGTCTCGGTCGCATGGATGTCTCGGCCGCATAAGTGTCTCAGCCGCAGGGACTTTCGGGCCGCATAGCTATCTCAGCTGTGGGGACTTTCCGCCACGTCATCTTGCCACGTATGGAGATCTTTTGCATTAAATGCTGTTGATTTGCTGTCAGTTTTGAGGTCACTTTTCGGGGCGGGATCCCAGGAGTCTGGCCTTCATTTTAGGCGGCTCGCCTCGACAACCGAAGAGTTGGTTTTCGTTCTGCACGAGAATCGAAGCGCCTTGGTTTTGTTTATAAATATGGACGAGTTCAGTCGGAGGGATTTCTTTACTTTCTCCTTCGTCCCCAACTGTTGCTGTCTTTCCTTTCTTTTTCTATTTCCATTCTCCGACTGTCGAAAATGGCCCCCAAATCTTCCAAGGTCGTCTTCGCTTCTGTGAAAGGCAAGAAGGTGGCTTCCTCGTCGGCCGCCGTGCCCGAAGTGCATCCTGATGTTCGCCCCGCTTTCAAGGGTAAGAAATGGATTTGAATACTTTGAACCCCAAAGACTCATGGCTCTGTTGCATAACATATGCACAAGCCTTCCTCCTTCGTTTTTATTGAACCGCCCAAACTTGACCGTGATGGAGCCGCATATGTTGTATGGGCCGTATGACCCTCTCATATTCGAGCCGTATAGGGCATGCCCTATGTTTGAGCCGTATTGAGAAAGATTTGAGCCGCAGGAGTGCTTCTGTATTTGAACTGCATGGGACCTCCTTTGAGCAGAACCGCATACGTTTCTGACAAACTGGCCCGCATAGAACTTTGCCGACTCACGCCGCATAAGCTCCTCTGCGAGATAGAACCGCATAAGTTTTAATCTGAGCCACATAAGCTATCGAATCAGTGTCACATGGAACTCCCAACTGAATTGGGCCGCATGAAGCTGTGTTGACCCGAGCCGCATAGGCTCTATTAAAGCTGTACCGTATGAACCCCAGCTGAATTGGGCCGCATATGGTTTCGTCGATCCGAGCCGCATAGGCTCATAGAAACTTCTTTTTGAGAAACTCTAAGTGGTTTCGTTTTAACCTATTTTTTAATCCTGTTTCTTTTGTCGTTTTCCAGTGAACCTCCCAACCAACCCGGCCGGAGAGCTTCTAGTGGGTTCAGCTCAGTTTGCCATGGGTGTGCGGCTTGACGATCTAATTCGACATATGACAGATCAACTTCCCTCTAATGAGCCTTTGGAGAGGGTGGCTGCCATCAACAACCAGCCTTTCCATTTTCTTTGCACTATGATGAATTCGGGGAAACTGGACGGAGCATATCTGAAACCAGCTTTTCTCTTCGGGAATGCTTTCTCCGTAAAGAACTCCCGAATGCTGGACGTTTCTGAGAACTGGGACTTCACTGTGGACGGGGTGGATATCCATGTTCCCGAGATGGAGCGGCATTTCCCCCTCTCGTGGTTTAATATGGTGCCGTTAGGCAGGAAAATGGCAGGTTCTCTGACTCCAACCCAACAGGGAATGTTCGTGGGCAACATCCACTATAATATGAGTATTAGGTCAGCATGTGCAAGTAGGGAGTCAGTCAGCCGGACTGTGATGGGGCTGATTCCTGGTACTTTTATAAATGTATCTGGTCCTAACTTCACTTTTACCCGAGCTGATACCTTTCTGAATCAGCTCGCTCGTAAGGGGTCCTATCCTGTGGACAGGTTGTCGCTGCTGAATTGGATAAATCCCATTCCCACATGGGCCAATCTTTTTTCATAGATCCTGAAGAACTACGAGGAACTCCTTCGGGAGGTTGACCTTTACTACGCCATCCGGGGCACCTGTTACGGATTGCCCATTAACAAGCCGCTGTTCATGGCCCTTTTGGAGATGTATAGCCGGCGTACGGGGACTTTCTTCGCGCCCTTGCTCTCCATGAAATGCATGCTGTTTCTAAGCTGCCGTGGAGAGGCGAGGCCTTTGAAGTATATACCCCGACGAACGAGGAATTCGATGACCTGGATCGACGATTTCCTAGTTTCGTCGCTGTGTACCGAGAACTGTTGTGCCACCATGGCATCTGCCACCAGACTGCTATCAAGAAAGAAAATAGCTCAGAAGGGAACGCCCTCCATACCACGGCCTGGGTCGCGTATCTTTTCAAGTTACGTCCTTCCGGTCGGGTTTCGTCTCGAGGTCCTCAAACCCCGGAGGAGGTAAAGGACATGATGTTGAAGGCCAAAAGGTCGAGGTCCATCCGTGACAGGTTTGGAAGTCGCACCGACTCCTTCAGTTATTTCCACTACGGTACCCGGCAGATGTCGGAGAAAGCAATCTTGGCCGGGTTTTTGATGGTATGGCTACGAAATTGCGTAGTCTCGGGAGGGACAGGTTCTATGGAAAGGATCAGCCGCCACTTCATTCTTCCGGCTGTGAAGCTGGTCTTCAAAGTAAGACTGGCCCTTCTTCCGGCTATGGTGTGTAGCATACACCACGGCCTCCGTGCATTTTCATCTAAAGTCATTGCTCGTGAGACGACGCTGGACTTCGAGCGGATAGAGCTACTATACCACTATCTCATGGGGTGGTTATTGATGCATTACCGGTCATTGATGAGGCCCGAGACAGAGGATGATGTCACCGCTGATGACGCCTTCCTTTTCCGATACCGCTGGGTCAATGTCACACCCCAGAACCAGAATACTGGAGAGCGGGGGAATGACTCAGGCAGCTACGTATTACGGGTAGATGAATACCGTATAATACGATCAATGCTGTCTAACCAGACGAGGGGGGGTGCATACTACATAAAAGTCTCACTATGGTCATTTTGCATCTATTATCTCAATCATTCAAACAAGAAACAGGAAATAGAGAACATGCAAGATAAAGCAGTAAGGCGTCCCAAACGCTCAGTCAAAATGTTCTTGAGATCTGGCTTTACAAAATATAGCCAGATGGTATAGCAAGGTATACACAATTGTTATCAGCTGCAGTCTGACTTTAGTTACAATTATGCAAAAGTAAGTACAAGACGATCCGACCAACATGTCGGTGCCAAACGGCTAAGTATAAAGTAAATAACAAAATGAGCGGTGAAGTAAAAAAACCCACTCGAGTCCTCTTGCGATCATTTCCCTAGTATTGACCATCTTGGAGGTAGAAGTAAGCTGGATCCTCGGGGACCGGCTCTAAATCTGGCCATGCAAAACCAGAGAGGTTAGACCTCTAATAGCAAGTACCACAAGGGAGCACGATATGAAGGACTAAACCAGTATGTAAGAGAATATAATAATAGATCTCTGCTTTCCACTAGGATTCACATAACATCACGACACTTCGAACCAACCTCCCAACCAAACAAGGACAGAAGTTGGCCCGTCATGTCCTGACATTCTGATCATCTCAGTTAGGCACAGAGTAGATACAGTACACAAAAAAATCATCTTGAACGGCCAATCAACTCTTACGGCTTGCTATTGTGAGTCCCAAGTTATCCTGGAATTATGCAATTAGGGATCCCTCAGTTCTTACTATGTGCGAGCAAGGCTAGTCTATCCAATCAATCAATTGTGCCAATCATGTAGTTAGACGAGTCCCAGTGGGACGCCCGCCGTTATAGCATGTACAATAATAATAAAGACAGATACTGTTCCCTGCCCGTATGGCAGATCTACAGTATCTGTGGGAACCAGCCGGCCTGTTGGGCACTTAATAGTCCCAAGAGGGCTGCCATGTAAGAACTCGGGGATCTATTCTCTCCATGCCATCATTATTTTATTTGACTTAATGGTCTCTACGTTGAGTGAAATCCCATGCCGTGGATCATGGTCATTCAATGAGTACTTTCGTACGGGGTACGATATGCGCAACTCTACAACGATACCCGTGCGGCTAGGTTGTAGGTCTTACATAGCGTGATGCAACAATCAAATCTGACCACGGAGTAATCATGCCTTGACCATAAAGTACACATGCTATTTTTGTAAGATAAATAAATAATAATTTGAAACCTGCATGTGCCTGTATGCCAATATTCGGAATCGGCTAATCGAGTACAATAGTTCATTACATGAACGTGTCTCATTCATTTAATTTAATAAGACGACTAGCCAGTCTCTTAGTTCCAACTAGGAACGCATGATCAATAATTAGTCCATGTCACAATCATTATCAATGGTGACAAGGCATGAAAGTCAATTATCATTAAACGGGGTCGAGTCAATAACTCTCAAGGTCAAGTTCTAGTCATACTGGGTATCCATGGATCAATCAGGACACAAGGCGCATTCTACATAACAATCCATTTTAACAAATTTAACATATCACGATTTATCAAGAAATTCATGCAAAAGGCGTAAGGATATAATAGAAGAATTATCATGCCATCAGTAAATGAATAATTATAGGACAAATAAAACACCCAGATCAAGAACTCACGCCAAGTCTAGCTGGAGTGAGCGTGGAAAATGGGCGTGAACAGTGAGCGTGAAAAGTGATACACGCACGCACAGCGTGACTAAAAATACCCACACTCATACAAGATGTGTGCGTGACAAGAAATCCACGCACTCATGGATGTGTGCGTGACTAAAAATACACGCAGACTCGTGGATGTGTGCGTGACTAAAACTACACGCAGACTCGTGAGAACGTGAGCGTGACTGAAAATACACGCAGACTCGTGAGAACATGAGCATGACTGAAAATACACGCAGACTCGTGAGAACGTGAGCGTGACTGAAAATACACGCACACTCATGAGAACGTGAGCGTGACTGAAAATACACGCACGCTCATGAGAACGTGAGCGTGACTGAAAATACACGCACGCTCATGAGAACGTGAGCGTGACTGAAAACACACGTACGCTCATGAGAACGTGAGCGTGACTGAAAATACACGCACGCTCATGAGAACGTGAGCGTGACTGAAAATACACGCAGACACGTAGAGACGTGTGCGTGACTCAAAATACACGCAGCCACGTAAGAACGTGTGCGTGACTCAGCCTTCGTCCCAAGCTAGAAGATGGAGTTCCCAGCCAGAAAATACGCTAAGTTGGGAGATCAAAACCCATGAACAGCCAAAATATAATAACTTAGATCTAGGAAAAAATCAGCCATAGAAATCAAAAATGCCAAGAACTAAACTCTCTCAGGATCATGAGAGGAAGAGTAATGATCCACAAAAATGGATGAAGGAGAAGCAAGTTTACACTTGTCTGCTGTGGTTGGTGGAGAGAGATGAGAGGAAGAAGAAGAAGTAATGGTGAGAATGAGTAATGAGGAGAGAGAATGAAGAAGAATGCTTAAATAGGAAGGTGGTGGTAGGTGGGAGTTAATGGGCCGGGTTGAGGGGGTTCGGCCAAGGCCAACCCGAAAGCAAGCAGGGGGTTAAAAGCAGGAAATAAAATACAGAAGTAAATTACAGGAAATAAAATACAGACAATAAAATGCAGATAATTAATTAACATAAAATTAAAAAGCAGATAATTAACATGAACTTATAGGAATTTAAATACAGAATAATACATGATAAATATTAAATAAATCTATATGAGTTGCACATTTATAAAAATATGCATTCTGGGAACGGGGAGTGACATCTCTACCCACCTTAGAAAAATTCCGTCCTCGGAATTTCAAATCCAAGCAGGTAGAAATATCGGGGCTAAACTAATACAAGCAATCCTAGTGAGCAAGCAATCATTTCTACCATATCAAAAGCAAGTACTATATATTTAAATCCATCAATCCACGATATCAAGTAGCTCTACCCATAAAGCGATAAGCATGAAGAATCAGAACAATCAAGATATACAGAAAGAGATATACCTTGTGAGTCAAACAGGTGTGGATACCGTGATCGGATATCATCCTCACGTTCCCACGTTGACTCTCCCAAGGAGTGATGACCCCAAGCAACACGGACAAGACTAATTGTTCGGTTCTTGAGTATCTTCTCTCTTCGGTCCAAAATGGACACAGGCTGTTCCTCGTAAGACAGGTTGGTACCAACAACCAGCTCAGAATGATCGAGGATATGACTTAGGTCCGATACATACCTTCGTAATTGAGATACATGAAACACGTCATGCACCTCTCGTAACGAAGGCGGGAGGGATAAACGATAAGCAACATCGCCTATCCGATCAAGGATAACAAATGGGCCCACGTACCGCGGACTCAATTTCCTGCGAATGCCAAATCTAATGACCCCACGAGTAGGTGAGATCCGCAAGAATACGTGGTCCCCAACAGAGAACTCTAACGGCCTACGATGCTGGTCCGTCCAATGACGATGCCGATCCTGCGCAACTCGAAGTCGCTCTCTAATTCCTTTAACCACTTCAACCGTCTGAACAATCATCTCTGGGCCTAACATCTTCCTCTCTTCGATATCATCCCATGCAAGCGGTGACCTGCACTTCTTACCATATAGTGCCTCGAATGGCGCCATCTGGATACTGGCTTGATAACTATTGTTGTATGAGAACTCGACCAAGTGCAGGTGGCTCTCCCAAGATCCTCCAAAATCCAAAGTGCAAGCTCGCAACATGTCTTCTAAAGTCTGAATCGTTTTTTCTGATTGCCCATCCGTCTGCGGATGGTAGGCCGTGCTAAATCTTAACTTGGTACCCAGACTATGATGTAAGCTCTTCCAGAAATGTGATGTAAAGCGGGTATCTCGATCTGACACAATACTGATAGGGACTCCATGCTGCCTGACTATCTGTTGTATATATAACTCTGCCAACTTTTCTGTCGATTGCCCTACTCTGAAAGGAAGAAAGTGTGCTACCTTCGTAAGTCGGTCCACTATCACCCAAATAGCGTCCTTACCACTTGGTGACCTCGATAAACCGGTTACAAAGTCCATTGTAATATGCTCCCATTTCCACTTCGGAATAGGAAGCGGTTACAAAAACCCAGCTGGCCTCTGTTGTTCTGCCTTCACTTGCTAACATACCAAGCAACGGAAAACAAATCTAGCTATCTTTCTCTTCATCCCGTTCCACCAGAAATGCTGCTTGATATCTTGGTACATCTTGGTCCCTCCAGGATGAATAGAATACTGATAACTGTGAGCTTCTGCCATAATCTTCTGTCTGATATCTCCACTAGGCACACATAGACGTGATCCAAACCTAAGTGTACCATCTTCATGAATTCTCATCTCTTTTCTGAGTCCTGACTCACATTCTGCCCTAAGATTCTGAATCCTTGGGTCTTGTGCCTGAGCTGCCTTGATCCTGTCTACTAAGTCAGATTGAACTTGCAGACTTGCTAGAACTTCTACATCACTAGGAAGTATAACTTTGATGCCCATCTCCTGAAGGTCTTCTAAGATATGCTTCTGTGTTGTCAACATAAATGCGCCGCCTCTCCTACTGAGCGTCTGCTACTACATTAGCCTTGCCTGGATGATACTGAGCTCTACGCCATAATCCTTGATCAGCTCTAACCATCTTCTCTGCCTCATGTTTAGCTCCTTCTGAGTAAAGATGTACTTCAGACTTTTATGATCTGTGTACATCTCCACTCGGTCACCATATAAGTAATGCCTCCATAGCTTCAGAGCAAACACTACTGCTGCTAACTCCAAATCATGAGTTGGGTAATTCTTCTCGTGGTCCCGAAGCTGCCTAGATGCATATGCTATCACCTTCCCATGCTGCATAAGGATACATCCAAGTCCTTTACCTGACGCATCATAATATACTGTAAAACCTTCGGGTCCAACTGGAAATGTAAGAATAGGTGCTGATATCAACTTTTGCTTCAAAGTTTCAAATGATGCCTGACATTCTGTCGACCAAACGAATGGTACATCCTTCCGGGTCAAGCGGGTCATGGGTGCTGAAAGCCTCGCAAAGTCTGACACAAACCTTCTGTAATATCCTGCTAATCCCAAGAAACTCCGCACATCTGCTACGGTCTTGGGTACTGGCCAACTTTCTACTGCTTCTATCTTCCGGGGATCTACTGCTACTCCAGCTCCTGATATAATGTGACCTAAAAATAAAATGTGATCCGACCAAAACTCACACTTGCTGAGCTTGGCATACAACTGGTTCTCTCTCAGAACCTGTAACACTGTCCTGAGGTGGTCTTCATGCTCCTCTTCACTAGCAGAATATACGAGTATGTCGTCAAGGAACACAACGACAAACTGGTCAAAGTACGACATAAAGATGCGATTCATCAAATCCATGAATATTGCTGGAGCATTGGTCAAACCAAACGGCATTACTAAGAATTCATAATGCCCATATTTTGACCTGAACGCTGTCTTGGGAATATCTTCCTTCCGAACCCTCACCTGATGGTACCCTGAACGAAGATCTATCTTGGAGAAAACTCTAGCCTTGCTCAACTGATCAAATAAGTCGTCGATCCTGGGTAATGGGTACTTGTTTTTCACTGTTGCCGCGTTAAGCTTTCTGTAGTCAATGCATAATCTGGATAACCCATCCTTCTTTTCCACAAGTACCACTGGTGCTGTCCATGGTGACACGCTAGCTTGGATGAACTTCTTCTCCTTCAGTTCCTCTATGTGCTGGTATACCTTGGCCTGCTCTGAATCCGCCATTCTATAAACTCGATCTGATATCGGTTTAGTTCCTGGTGCCAATTCTATACTGAACTCAATATCTCTAACTGGTGGTAGACCTGGAAGTTCTTCGGGAAATACGTCTAGAAATTTTTCAACTACCTTCGGAATCTGAACTTCTTCCATTGCCGCTACTATTCCCTGCTCTTGCTGAGTTGCCTCTGATCTGACTAAGGTGAACCGCTCCATGCCTGGAATATCAAAAGATACACTCCCTCTACGACAATCTATTGTCGTATGACTGTCTTTCAGCCAGTCCATGCCTAAGATAACGTCGAAATTTCCGACAGGAAATTCTATCAACCGGGCGGGTAAAAAATGCCCGCAAACTACAATGCTATACGCTAGAATAACTATACTAACTCCTACGAGCCCATTACCAGTGAGTATATTCAACCTCCCTGGCAATGCCTCGAACTCCATTCCTAGTCGTGTCGCAAATTGTGCAGATATAAATGAATGGGATGCTCCCGAATCAAACAATGCTACTGCGGGATATGAGGCGACGAGAATGTTACCTGCCACAATATCTCCCGATGCCAATGCCTCCTCCAATGACAGAATGAATGCTTGCCCTCGACCTCCTTGCTGGTTTCCATGCTGCGGCCTAGCCTGATGCTGCTGTTGGCCTCTTCCTTGATGATGCTGGAGTGGTCTATGCTGGTGTTGCTGCATCGGCGGTCCCTGCTGCCAAAACATCTGAGCCTGCGGACGTTGTGCCAATGGCCTAACTGCCACTGCTGGTCCTCGATACTGTCCTGTCCCTGGAGCTGGCAGAGCGGAAAACTGCTGCCCTGGTCCTCCTGTCCTCGAATTCATGGGACATGTGGTAACCCGATGATCTGGATTCCCACATATCAGACACAGTCCATTCAATGTCCGACACACATCTCTAGTGTGTCCCATCTTCCCACAATAAGTACAGCCCACCGGGGGTTGCTGGTTCTTCCTCTGTTGCTGTTGCTGCTGCCTGGGTGGTGCTGGTCCTCGTATCGCCACATCGTGGATACAAATGCCAGTGGATGGTGCTGTTGTTCGGGGGACTGCTCCCCCTCCTCCTTCAATCTGACTGTGGGATCTCTTCTGACCCCCAGTCCTTACTGCAAGCCTCTGAATGGTGATCTCATACCTTCGAGTCGCCGTCAATACTTCGTCAAAAGTTGGGTAATTGTGCCCCTCTATCAATTGCAAGAGTTCAAGATGAAACCCTTGCTGGAACCTCATGGCCCTCTGGCTCTCTGTTGCTACCATCTCTGGGGCGAATCTACGCAATCTGCAGAACTCCGCTGCATAAGCATCTACAGTCTTGTCGGCCTGCCTGAGGCTGATAAACTTTTGTTGTAGCTCAAACTGTGCCACAACTCCATAGTACTTGGTCTTGAATCTTGCTGTAAAATTGTTCCAAGCCAAAGGACGTCTGATGCCCACTTCTTCTGATTCCCACCAATCACGTGCGAGATCCTGAAGTAACAACTTCACTAGATCCAAACGTTCTTCTGTCGGTACCTTAGCTGCCGTCAGAATAGCCTCCATATCCTTAAGCCATGCATCTGCTGATATGGCATCCTCCGTGCCCTCGAAACGGCGGGGGTTGTACTTGCAAAACCGGGCTGATGCTCCTGAATCTGGCCTTGCCCCTCTTTCCAATGCCGTATGCAATCGTTGGTTGAGTAGCACATCCTGCTCTTGTAGCTGAGTGTGCATGCGTTGTTGGGCCAACATCTGATGTTGCTGAGTAGCCATCATTCCTCTCATGATCTCCAGGAGGGCTGGTGTGTCCATTTCCGTTGGGGTAGGTGGAACTATGGTTGGTGGTGGAACATCCGGATACTGCGGTCCAGCTGCTGGTTCCACTATCACTTCTTCTTGGGTAGCCTCCTGAGGTGAGACTGGCCCTTGTTGCTGACCAACCGGGTCAGGTTGTCCATGTTGCTCCTACTGTTGCTGCCCAGCTCTGACCGATGCGGACGAAGTTCCCCTAAGAAAAGGGATAAGTGAACAATCAAACAACCGGACATGAAGGATCAATGAAGCCAAAGGATACCGGAATGTCAAGCAAGGGTTGAGAATAACGAATCATGAGATCAAGGGGAAACATGTGTGATTGAGACATCCTATAAATCAAAACACCCCACAAGTCTGAAATCAGACCTGCATGGGCCACCACTAAAACCTTGTCACGCCCCAGAACCAGAATACTGGAGAGCGGGGGAATGACTCAGCCATCTACGTATTACGGGTAGATGAATACCGTATAATACGATCAATGCTGTCTAACCAGACGAGGGGGGTGTATACTACATAAAAGTCTCACTATGGTCATTTCGTATCTATTGTCTCAATCATTCAAACAAAAAACAGAAAATAGAGAACATGCAAGATAAAGCAGTAAGGCGTCCCAAACGCTCAGTCAAAATGTTCTTGAGATCTGGCTTTACAAAACATAGCCAGATGGTATAGCAAGGTATACACAATTGTTATCAGCTGCAGTCTGACTTTAGTTACAATTATGCAAAAGTAAGTACAAGACGATCCGACCAACATGTCGGTGCCAAACGGCTAAGTATAAAGTAAATGACAAAACGAGCGGTGAAGTAAAGAAACCCACTCGAGTCCTCCTGCGATCATTCCCCTAGTATTGACCATCTTGGAGGTAGAAGTAAGCTGGATCCTCGGAGACCGGCTCTAAATCTGGCCATGCAAAACCAGAGAGGTTAGACCTCTAATAGCAAGTACCACAAGAGAGCACGATATGAAGGACTAAACCAGTATGTAAGAGAATATAATAATAGATCTCTGCTTCCCACTAGGATTCACATAACATCACGACACTTCGAACCAACCTCCCAACCAAACAAGGACAGAAGTTGGCCCGTCATGTCCTGACATTCTGATCATCTCAGTTAGGCACAGAGTAGATACAGTACACAAACAAATTATCTTGAACGGCCAATCAACTCTTACGGCTTGCTATTGTGAGTCCCAAGTTATCCTGGAATTATATAATTAGGGATCCCTCAGTTCTTACTATGTGCGAGCAAGGCTAGTCTATCCAATCAATCAATTGCGCCAATCATGTAGTTAGACGAGTCCCAGCGGGACGCCCGCCGTTATAGCATGTACAATAATAATAAAGACATATACTATTCCCTGCCCGTGTGGTAGATCTACAGTATCTGTGGGAACCAGCCGGCCTGTCGGGCACTTAATAGTCCCAAGAGGGCTGCCATGTAAGAACTCGGGGATCTATTCTCTCCATGCCATTATTATTTTATTTGACTTAATGGTCTCTACGTTGAGTGAAATCCCATGTCGTAGATCATGGTCATTCAATGAGTACTTTCGTACGGGGTACGATATGCGCAACTCTACAACGATACCCGTGCGGCTAGGTTGTAGGTCTTACATAGCGTGATACAACAATCAAATCTGACCACGGAGTAATCATGCCTTGACCATAAAGTACACATACTATTTTTGTAAGATAAATAAATAATAATTTGAAACCTGCATGTGCCTGTATGCCAATATTCGGGATCGGCTAATCGAGTACAATAGTTCATTACATGAACGTGTCTCATTCATTTAATTCAATAAGACGACTAGCCAGTCTCTTAGTTCCAACTAGGAACGCATGATCAATAATTAGTCCATGTCACAATCATTATCAATGGTGACAAGGCATGAAAGTCAATTATCATTAAACGGGGTCGAGTCTATAACTCTCAAGGTCAAGTTCTAGTCATACTGGGTATCCATGGATCAATCAGGACACAAGGCGCATTCTACATAACAATCCATTTTAACAAATTTAACATATCATGATTTATTAAGAAATTCACGCAAAAGGCGTAAGGATATAATAGAAGAATTATCATGCCATCATTAAATGAATAATTATAGGACAAATAAAACACCCAGATCAAGAAGTCACGCCAAGTCTAGCTGGAGTGAGCGTGGAAAATAAGCGTGAACAGTGAGCGTAAAAAGTGATACACGTACGCACAGCATGACTAAAAATACCCACACTCATACAAGATGTGTGCGTGACAAGAAATCCACGCACTCATGGATGTGTGCATGACTAGAAATACACGCAGACTCGTGGATGTGTGCATGACTAAAAATACACGCAGACTCGTGAGAACGTGAGCGTGACTGAAAATACACGCAGACTCGTGAGAACGTGAGCGTGACTGAAAATATACGCAGACTCGTGAGAACGTGAGTGTGACTGAAAATACACGCACGCTCATGAGAACGTGAGCGTGACTGAAAATACACGCACGCTCATGAGAACGTGAGCGTGACTGAAAATACACGCACGCTCATGAGAACGTGAGCGTGACTGAAAATACACGCAGACACGTAGAGACGTGTGCGTGACTCAAAATACACGCAGCCACATAAGAACGTGTGCGTGACTCAGCCTTCGTCCCAAGCCAGAAGATGGAGTTCCCAGCCAGAAAACATGCTAAGTTGGGAGATCAAAACCCATGAACAGCCGAAATACAATAACTTAGATCTAGGAAAAAACCAGCCATAGAAATCAAAAATGCCAAGAACTAAACTCTCTCAGGATCATGAGAGGAAGAGTAATGATCCACAAAAATGGATGAAGGAGAAGCAAGTTTGCACTTGCCTGCTGTGGTTGGTGGAGAGAGATGAGAGGAAGAAGAAGAAGTAATGGTGAGAATGAGTAATGAGGAGAGAGAATGAAGAAGAATGCTTAAATAGGAAGGTGGTGGTAGGTGGGAGTTAATGGGCCGGGTTGAGGGGGTTCGGCCAAGGCCAACCCGAAAGCAAGCAGGGGGTTAAAAGCAGGAAATAAAATACAGAAGTAAATTATAGGAAATAAAATGCAGACAATAAAATACAGATAATTAATTAACATGAAATTAAAAAGCAGATAATTAACATGAACTTATAGGAATTTAAATACAGAATAATACATGATAAATATTAAATAAATCTACATGAGTTACACATGTATAAAAATACGCATTCTGGGAATGGGGAGTGACAGTAAAGTTCGGGAGCCTTGGTGATAGCACAGCTGGAGCAAGGGACGACGCTTTCCGTGCCCTCTTCTGCGAATAGGGTTTCGGGAGTTAACCTTTCTGCTCTACCAAGTATCCAGGCTCTTTGGGCGGCGGAAGAGGAGCTAGCTGCCATCCTTGCAACTTTTTGCACAGAATTCATTTCTCTGGTGACAGGGACGGCAAGTTCTGAGGCTACTCCTTCGGTACTGCCTGTCACACTCCCTTTGACGCCGTCCTCTACGGAAGTTTTGGATAAAGTGTCCCAGGACGTGGTCGACAGTTTCTACCGCCACCTGAAGAGGGGGATTGAGGCAGCTGTGGAGAGGGGGACTCCCTTTGCTATGGCCCATCAATGCGCCGGTGGTCAAATTAATATCCTTAGAACACTTCCCGGTGGGGTGGGACTAGCGGCGCTTCTGGAGCCTAAGCTGTTAGAGGCCGATCGTCTCGTGGCCCAGTTTCGCATACTACGACAAGCTGATCTATCAGTGGCAATAGATCAAGAACGTACTTTTCTCGCAACCGTGGTAGAAAAGGTGAGGATTGCCCGAGAACCGCTCAAGCCAGCTATATTAAAGGATCGCCGAGATCTGACTGAGTTGTACGACCAATGGAGCCGCCGTACTGAAGATTGCGCGGCTAGGGAAGCGACTGCCTCTCGTAGGGTAACTGACACCCGGGAGCAGATTCTTCAGCTTCAGAGAAAGCTGGTCTTCCTGGAGTTCGAGCTTGAAGCTGCTCGTACTGAGAAAGGGGTTGCTATTCAGGAAGCTGACAAATATAGTAGAGCTTCTGCCAATTTTGGAACTTGCTTTAAAGAAGATGGAAAATGATTGGCAGGCATATATGTACTTGAATGATACTGAGCAGTTGTCCCAGATGGCCGAGCGCCGAGCTAGGCAGCGGCTTGAGCGAGGGACTACCTTGGTGAGAAATCGCCTTTTGGAGTTGTGTAATGCCGAACTATAGTCGGCCTTTTTCTGGTTTTGTTCCTGTTTTCCTTTTATTTTTTCTTTGAGAGGGACGTGGTTCCAAAACATGTAATGCTTTTTTGTCTATCAAATAAAGAGTACTTTCCATTCTACCCTTCATTTGTATTGCTTGTTTTGCCTGTGGTATTGTGGTGATGTTTGCCCCGTATGGGGGACTTGTTTGTGGACCTGTTACCCATGGCATACCTTGGTTTTAGGTACAGGTAACAAGTTTGACTGGGGATACTTAGAACAGTTCCACGGTAAGGTGGTCGTGGACGTTCCAAGTATCGGAAGATAGAGTGCCATGGAGCAGCTGGGTTCCCGGGGCATGATGAGGAATGGTGGGCCTGTACTAAGAGACTTAGCAATGGACATTTGTGGGCCTTTTATCCTTGGCGTACCCCGACTTAGGATACGGATAATAGGATGAAGGGGAACCAACATACTTACTCAGAGGTAATGAGGACATGGCAAGTATGAGGGTTTTACCGTGGAGTCTTTCTACTAAGAGGTAATGAGGACATGGCAAGAGTGGACCCAACAGAGGATATTTATGGTCAACAGAGGACATTTGTGGACCTATTACCCTTGGCGTACCCTGGTTCAGGGTACGGATAATAAGACGAGAGAGGACCAACATACTTACTCAGAGGTAATGAGGACATGGTAAGTACGGAGGGTTTTACCGTGGAGTCTTCCTATTCAGAGGTAATGAGGACATGGCAGGGGCGAACTCAGCGGAGAATATTTATGGACCTATTATCCTTGGTGTACTCCGGTTGTGGGTACAGATAATAAGTCGAAAGGGAATTATCATACTTACTCAGAGGTAATGAGGACATGGCAAGCATGAAGGTTTCTTCGACGGAGCCTTTCCATTCAGAGGTAATGAGGACATGACAGGAGTAGGCTCAATGAAGGAGGGTACATAGAACGACTCAGAGGTAATGAGGACGTGGAAGTTCGATGTAAAGGGGTAATTTGTTTTTGGCGGAAGTGAAATGACTCAGAGGTAATGAGGACATGGCCGTTTTGGAAATTTGTGGATCGGTTACCCTTTTTATGCACTGGGAGTGCAGGTAGTGGATCATGAGGGAGGATCTCTTCCAGGAAGAAAATTCAGAGGTATGGTCATACATGACTTACTATTTGAAAGAGTGATCGGAATGTGAGTTTCGAGGCACCTGCGGGTACATGATTCGATAATCTGGAATGTTGTGAAAATGAGTTCAGCGGCACCAGCGGGTACATGACTCGATAATCTGGGATAGTGTAGGTGTGAGTTCAGCGGCACCAGCGGGTACGTGACTCAATAATCTGGAATGAGTGGTTGTGAGTTCAGCGGCACCAGCAGGTACATGACTCGATAATCTGGAATGAGTGGTTGTAAGTTCAGCGGCACCAGCAGGTACATGACTCAATAATCTGGAATGTGTCATTTAGACATAATATTTCTTCAGGAACTTGCCGTTGACGGGAAACATGAGCAAGTCTTCATTTTGTTTTGCGAGGCGATAAGCACCATTGGAGAATACAGCCTCGATAATAAAGGGGCCTTCCCATTTTGGCTGGAACTTGTCGGTGGTCTTGTGAGTCATGACCATCGGCCTCCAGACTGCCAGAACAAGATCGCCCACTTGGAATGTTCTGATTTTAACCTTCTTGTTGAAGGCTCCAGAGATGCGTGCTTGGTATAGCTCGATCCGTTGCTGGGCCAGGAGGCGCTTTTCATCTAAGGCCTCCAACTCTTGTAACCGGCGACGGTAGTTATCATCCGTCGTCAATTGATAAGTGAGGGCAATGTGGAGTGAGGGTATTTGAGTCTCCAATGGGAGAACTGCCTCACTCCCGTATACCAGAGAGAATGGTGTGTTCCCTGTGGCCGTTCGGACTGTGGTACGGTACGCCCACAGGCATTCACCAAGCTTCTCGTTCCAGTCGCGTTTGTTGGACGACACAAACTTCTTGAGTAACTTGATGACGGTTTTGTTGAATGCTTCTGCTAACCCATTCGCTGCTAGATTGTATGGCGTTGAAGCAATATTCTGGATGCGGTGCTTGTTGTAGAACCGATAGAAGGCGTGGCTTGTAAACTGCAGACCATTATCGTGGATGATCCTTCGGGGCAGTCCAAAGCGATAGATGACGTGATGCTTAAGGAAGCTGATCACGTTTGAAGTCTTTACTTCTGCAAGCGGGACAGTCTCCGTCCATTTGGAGAAGTAATCCGTGATGGCGAGTATGAAGCGATGTCCTTGGAAGAAAGGTGGAGTAATCGGACCGATGATATCCATTCCCCATGCTTCGAATGGCCAGGACGCCACTGTCGGATGTAGCAACTCGGATGGTTGGTGAATAAAGTCCGCGTGGACTTAGCAGGCTTTGTACTTTCTAGCATAGTCTATCACATCTGCTACCATCGTGGGCCAGTAGTAGCCCATTCGGCAAAGACGGTCTTACAATTTAGGGCCAGGCTGATGGGCCTTGCAGACACCGTCATGAGCTTCTCGTACGGCTTCTTTGGCTTCTGTGTTTGACAGACAACGAAGCAATAACCCATCATAGGATCGCCGATACAGCATTTTCGTCTCTATATCGTAGAAGAATCTGAGAGAACGCCGTCTGATGGAGGTGGCTTCCTTTGGGTTCTCGGGCAGGATATCGTAGACGACGAAGTCAATGAATGATTGTCTCCAGTCTGGGACTTCGTCGATCGTCTGAACGAAATAACGTGCCATGAATTGGACGTTGTTCTTGGGGCAGACCAGTTCGTGGCCTATCACATCTACCGATTGATGAGTATGATTTGGCACTGCTAGGGAAGCGGCCAAGCCTGCTAAGGCATCGGCTTCGATATTTCAGAGTCTGAGAACATGTTCGATGAAGAACCCCTCGAATGACGAGATGATGTTGATCGCTATTTGGTGATATGGGATCATGTCTTCGTGGCGAACTTCGTATGAGCCCTGGATCTGATTGACGATTAACTGAGAATCGTCGTATGCTTCAAGATATTCTATCCCCAGTTCTCTTGCAAGTTGGAGGCTATTGACCAAAGGGTTGTACTCGGCCACATTGTTAGAGCAGGGTTCTGTGAGAGAATAAGCGTGGTTAATCCCCAATCCGGAAGGGGAGACCAGCACCACCCCGACTCCGACGATGATGTTGCCCTTGGGTCCAGTTCTTGAAGCACCGTCGAAGAACATTTGCCATATATCACCGTGAGAGGTTGCATGCGAGTCGGCGACCTCATCTGGGATTTCTTCATATATTCTGGACGACTCCGAGCCCGAATTGGTTGCCAAAAAGTCTGCCAGGACTTGACCTTTAACAGCCTTTTGTGGGACGAAGATCATATGATAAGGGGACAGCAATATTGCCCATGTAGCGAGGCAAAAGTTGAGTGCCCCTGGTTTAGTCATGAGGAACCTGAGAGGGTTGACTCGTAAGATCACATGTATGGTTTGTCCAGTGACATAGTGCCGCGTCTTCTGAATGGCGAACACCAGGGCGAGGCATTCCTTCTCCACAGCGGTGTATCGGTGCTATGGCCCAACCATCATTCGATTGAGGTAATATATGGCTTGTTCGTGGCATGCATCATTGTTTTGTGCCAGCAGAGCCACGAGGGAATGTTCCATTGCTCGTACGTAGAGCAGGAATGGTTTTCCAGCAACCGGAGCCACCAGGACTGGAGGGTTCGATAAATATTCTTTGATGCTGTCGAAGGCCCGCTGACATTCTTCGTCCCATACGAATGAGACGTCTTTCTTCATGAGGTGGGTGAATGGTCGACATCACCCGGAGAGGTTAGAAATGAACCTCCTGATGTAAGCTAGCCTCCCTTGAAGGCCTCTGAGTTCGCGGAGATTTCTCGGGGGACCCATCTCCATGATTGCCTTTGTCTTTTCAGGGTCTACATGGATACCCTGGACGGTGATGATGAAATCCAAGAATTTCCCGTTAGATACGCCCAGAAAGGACTTCGTAGGGTTCATTTTCAAATTGTGCGCTCGCATCAGGTCGAATACCATCCTCAGATCCTGTAAATGGTCTCCCTTACAGCGACTCTTGACGGCGATGTCATCAACATAGCACTCTACCGTCTTGCATAAATGGTCTCTGAAGATGATACTCATGGCTCTTTGATATGTGGCACCGGCATTCTTCAGACCGAAAGGCATGACTGTGTAACAGTATGTGCCAATCGGTGTTCGAAATGATGTATGCTTTTCGTCGTCAGGAGACATCTTGATTTGATTGTACCCCGAGAAACCATCCATAAATGACATACGTTCGAAGCCGCAAGTGTTGTCAATTATGATGTCCGTGATAGGGAGGGGGAATTCATCTTTGGGGCATACCTCGTTCAGATTGCGGAAGTCGATGCAGATTTGAATCATCCCATTCTTCTTGAGGACGGATACTATGTTGGCGACCCAGTCGGGATGTTGCTCTTCACGTATAAAGCCGTTGGCTATCAGTTTGTTGACTTCGGCTTCGATTGCATCTATGATGCCCGGGCGAAAGCGTCATTGTTGTTGTTTGACCGGCTTTGCATCTGGCCGAATGTTGAGCTTGTGAAGGACAACCTCGGGGTTTAGTCCTGGCATGTCTTCATGGCTCCAGGCGAATACATCGATATATTCTTTGACAAGCTCCAGTAGCGATTTTCGCACTTCGTCTGTCAGGCTTTTACTGACGAAGATTGGTTTTGGAGAAGATTCGCTACCGAGGTCAACCTGTATAACCTCATCTTCAGTAGGAGGTTCTCTTTATTCGAACCACTTTTCCCATTGTGCATCCAACTGTTGGGCCCATGACTCTAACTCGAGGATTTCAGGGATGTCTTCGTTTTCTTCATAAGCGTCGGCGAATGCCATGTTGACTGACAAGACTTGTCTGAATACATCTCCGATGCTGGTATCCGAATCGGAAGTTGGTGACACGGTTGAATGTGAATGCCAGTCACATTCTTCATCTAAACTCTCAGGGGTCGTCGTGGGTGTAATATACCCTAACCCACATCGAGTCTTGCTATAGTAGTCCCATGGTTTGCCAGCCGAGACCGGTAGCTTCAAAGGTAATCGTCGTCCAGTACCGTAGTTCAAGCCCGGCGTCGTCTCCAGATCATACCCCTGTTTCTGTATAAGGTATTTGGATTGGAAGCTATAAAGATACAAAGGCAGTCTCCCAGCATCTGATTCAAGGTCGACTTCTTCTATGGTGAAAGGATGCGAATCGTCTTTCCGGCCGAAGTTGATTGGATGGTCCCCACCTTCGATTATGCGGTAAGCGTCTTCCACTGGAGTAAGCTGGATTGCGGTGTACATATTTGTCACATGTGTGTAGGTGAGTACCTATACCGTGTTCCATAACATACATTGTACAAAGCTTATTAAGCTCGAGGTAGTTCAAAAATAGCCCTTTATTGATGAAGTAAAGTATATTTTCTAGCGGGATTACATCATCTGCGGAGGGAACATTAGTGTGGGCATCCACATACTTGGCTAGCTCTGATTCCTCTTCGGCTACCCCATGTATAAACGAAGACTGAGAGGACGACCTGGACAACTTAGTTGTCAGAGGTTCAACTGGTGGAGCAGAATACGGAGTTGTTGGCAGACTAGCGACCCCCAGTCTGGTGCTCGATGCTGGGCGGGGGAGTAGTTGGTTCGCTAGAAGTTCCAGGCCTTGCATCGGGGTGATAACCCTTCTTGGGAAGGCGTATCGTCATTGGCTTGTCGGAGGGATTGAGCTTCTCCATTTACGGCTGGCCGACTCTCGGCAGCCTGATTGTTAGTAGCTTCGTCGTGCGTCTTGGCACTTGGCCAGACCTTGGCAGCCGGATTATCATCTGCTTTTCTTGTGTCGAGAAGCTGATTGCGTCCTTACGCAGAGTGGCGATAAGGGGTGCGGACTTGCCAGGTTTGCGAGCTTGGAGGTGGATCGTCATAGGTTCTTCTGATCCTGTGGCTATCTCGGTACGAGCTTGCACATCTCCTTCATCAAGGTGCCTCTTTGACTTTTCCTATAGGCAGGAGTCTGAGTAGTAGGATTCGACCCCTTTGAAGGGATCGATATCAGCAAATTCTGTCCTCACGAAGCCGTGTTTGTCGACATATTTGAAGCACTGGTGCAGCGTAGAAGGAACGATCATATAATCGTGTATCCACGGGCGCCCCAAGAGGATGTTATAAGAAGTGTCTGCATCTATGACGTAGCAGGTGACTTCTGATTGGAGATCGCCAATCTGACACTTCAGACGAATCTTTCCAATTGGGTAGCTTCTGCCCGAATTAAAACCGCTGATGATGGTGCATGTATGTGTCAGGCGATGCATTAGAATGCGGAGATGATGTAACAGACCCTTCGGAATAATGCTTATGGAAGAGCCAGGATCAATGTGCATCCGATCCACCTTTACGTTGCCGATGTATCCAGCGTAGTATAGCGGGCGATCGTGCAGGTTGGTTTTGATGAGCATGTCCTGCGGAGTGAAGACAATGTTGGGCATTGCTCCCGTACAAGCGCTGTCTTGGAGATCTGTAGGCGGGTTCTCTCCCGTGAGGTTGACCTGAGCCAGATATGCGTCGGCATTTTGGAGTGCATCGCTCAAAGCCACATGAACATCCTTTGAGAGTCTCAGAAGCTCGTATAACGACAACTTGGCCGGTGTGTTGGCCAATTGTGCCAAGATATCGAAGTTGTAGGGCCTCTCCAGCCCCTGTGGTGTCTCTTTTCGGAGGGATTTGTCAAAGCGAGTCTCCTTCGGCCTAGGCTTGTCGGTCGTCGAAGGCTGAGCCGATCCCGGAGCGTCAGTTGTAGCGGACTGATGATCTTCAGTCGAGTTTTCAGCCACAGGTTGGGATTGTGCCCCAGACCGAGTGACGACGGCTGTAGCTTCTTCGATATCTGCCGAGATTGTGCGGCAGGACCAGACTTTTCCACTCTTCTTCTTGCAAATAGAAGATGGTGTGGGCTGAGTCACTTCTGACACAAAGTTTGGATGGACCCACATGACCTTCCCTCGTGATGTGGTGAGAGACACTAGACCAGCAGCCTGATCTCGGAGAGGTAGAAGATTAGCAATCTCCATTGTCGCCAGAGGGATGGGGACCACACCGTCTTGAGTTTCCGTCGGAGAAAAGCTGCCGAATTGTACCGATACCATATTGGCTGCCACGGTTCCCTTTTCGAAATCGATGGCCAGAGCGTTCGAATCGATAAGGTTTTGGATGTACCATTTTAGCTGGTAGCAGTCATGTGTAGCATGGTGGACGTAGCGGTGGTAATGGCAGTACTTTGGGATCTCCATATCTGCCGACCGAGATTTCCGTCTTGGTGGAGGAAGCAAAATTCTGTCTTCTTGTATGAGCATGTCCAAGATGGGCTTGACGTGACCGTATTTGAAGGAGTAAGTGATTTGCGGCCATTATTTGTCTGCCGGCTTTGGCTCAGGTTTCTGTGCTGTATCGGCCACCATTGCCTGCTTACCCCTGCTGTCTCGATTGTTGGAGGGGCTACCCCCATTGTCGTTGTTGGTGTTCAGACGCTTGCCCTTGTTCTCTCCATCCGAGATATGCAATCCCAATTGGCGAGCCTTCTTCAATCGTTCTTCGGCGTTGGTGGCACTGATAATGAACGTCTTCCAGTCCTTAAATTGACTTTCGCCCATCCAAAGATCGATTATTGGGAGCAGTCTCTTTTGGCAAATTTCAATCAAGGAGGAATCCAGATTTCCTGACGGCAGCTTCATTGCGGTTTGGCGAAACCGTTCAATGTAGTTCCTTGTCAGCTCTTTCTCCCCTTGAACGACGTCCATAAGGGTGGACATTGTGATGTCCTGCCCAACTTCGTAGAATCTCTCCAAGAACATGCGCTTGAAGCCGAAGAAGGAGTGGATGCAGTTGTCTGGCAGGTTGCGATACCAGTCGAAGGCGACTCCTTCCAATGCCCCAATGAATAACCGTGTGAGGATGGCATCGTCATGGGGCAGATGGTCGGTGGTGACCTCGAAGTAAGTAATGTACCGACTTGCGGAGGTCTTGCCATCATAAGGATTGATATTGAACGGCTTATATCTTGGTAGGAATGGAACATCCATCCAGGCAGCAGGGTATGGTTGTCGTATTCTGAGGTCTTGAGAGTTTTCTCGAGCGTGGAACATGGCTCGGAGCTCCTGGACCTCTCTTCTCGCTTCTTGGGCCTCATCTACAGTGGTGGGGGCCGTTACTTCAGGAGGATTATTGCCCGGATTCGGTGCTGCTGAATTCGAGTCCGTATTGACCGTGGGACCCGCGTTTGTTTGGCCAGGCGTCCCTTCTTAGAGAGTTGGAAGGGCCGTTTTGATCTCGTCCACAGACTTGACCAAGGCAAGCAATATGGCTTTGAGAGTGTCGATGCGTTGGCGATCACTGGAACCACCTTGGCTGCTGTCTGTCATGAATACCGTCTTTACATGAGGAGAGATGGACGAAGCGGTGGAGGAAGCGCCCTCCGAATCATACCCCTGTAGTGAGAAGTCATCGGGGTATGTGGGAATGTTCTCCTCTGGTTCGGACTCAGAAGGAACAGTACCCCAGTCTCCGAGTTTGCCCTCGTCTTGGGAGTTGTGGACGTCCTCGGGGACGTCAGGATTTGCGGCATCTGATGGAAGAGTTGTCTCCTTTGGCTCGTCTTCTTGGAATATCGGGTTGTCGTGGAGGTTCGGAGGAGTGCTACCCCCCAGTCCTGGCAACCCCCAGTGGTGTGGGCGGCGAATCTCCCACTGTAGCAGATTTTGTCTTAGAACGGGTACCTTGGAAAACTTCGGTAGTGGGCACCCGCTTAGACGACAGTCTCTTGGTCAAAGTGGTTGAAATCTTCGGACTGGAAACATTTATCTTCTTCCCTTTCCCATCAGCGGGGACTTTCTGAGCAGAGTTGCAGGAGACGACGGAAAGTGCCTCGTCCTCTGAAGATGGCTGTTGCAGTCTTTGAAAGACAGACTGCTGGTCTTTTCGTACCGTCGCATTATTGTAGCAGCAGTTGACGATGACTTGGGTGCAGTGACATCCGTGGGAGGACTCTTTGCATCCCGATGCATCTTCTCTTTCCTTGCGTTTGTGGAGGATGGCCTTACGCAAGTCAGATGGGTCTGGATCGACCATGTTTGCTTCCTGGATTTTGGAAGACTTTTGCGACCCTCTCTGTCCGTTTGCCGTCGGGGGCTGGACTCGAGTGGTTCTGTACAACTTCCCATCCGAGGCCCGTATAACGGTATGCGGGACGCTCGGATGGTCAGAGACCGGATCAGCGGACCGAGCTTGCCAAGCTCGTGCTGCCCTAGACGTCTTCGCTCTAGTGCGTAAGGGCACATAGTAGGAAGAGTCTAGGTGATGCTGGAGAGAGTCAGACATATCTTCTTGGGAGCACAAGAGATCAGGACCATAAGATAGGCGGTCGAAGACAGAGCCACGCGGGGTAGGCGTTATGCGGCTGTCATCAACAATCTTCATACGGCTGGCAGAAGTAGCCGCATAGGCTTTCTTCATGCGGCTGGGAGTCTCAGCCGCATGAGTTTTCTTCATACAGTTGGATGATCTGGCCGCATAGACTTTCTTCATGCGGCTGGCAGATTCACCGCATGAGCCTCCTGCATGTGGTTGGCAGATTTGGCGACAGGAGTGTTCGGCTTCTTCTTGGGGCGCATAGAATCACTCTTTGTCCCTGCAAGTCCAGCATCGTAGTACTTTTCTCTGCCGGACTTGGGGACAACAGAGTCCTCTACGGCTCGAAGTGGAGCCGTATGAGAGTCGCCTTCGCCGTCTTGGGTAGCAGAGAGTACCCCGTCCAGAGCTTATGGAGGAGCAAATGATTTTGGCCTCCACTCGCAGCGAGCTTTCTTTATACGGGTTCACTTTTGGACCGGGCCAGCACTTCCTTCAGAGAGCATTTTTTCAAACGCCTGTTGGTCGAAGCGGACGACCATCTTCTGTTGCGTGGAGCCAAGTTTGGCTGCATCTGATTGCGTCACCAACTCCTCAGCCATGGAGAAGTTTGTCCCCAGCAGAGTCGCCATCGTGTTTGCCATGAAATATAAAAGAACAGAACAATTATCGGAGGACAGGACTTTTACTTCACAATACAAACTCGTTTGTACAAAGAAAGCCTAGGGACGAAAACCTAAGTACAGCAATCTGTACAATTGTTATTTTAGATTCTGGGAGGTGACGGTAGAGGCTCGGGAAAGCGACGGCCGCTCTGCCTTACTCCTTGGACGATCGGGTGTAACCTTGGCTCTGTAGAAGAACTGCTTGGCGTTGAAGAAATGCTCTCTCTTCAGGCTCTCTGGCTCTATATGTCTCTATGTACGTCTGTCTCTGTCTTCCTCTGTCTCCGTATATGTCTCTGTGTATATCGATGTGTGTATCTCTGTGTATCTTTGCAAGGGAATGGCACCCTGCTATTTATAAGAGTGGGGGACCTCATTGGGATTTACAATGATTGCCCCTTCTTGAAAGTCGGCGGCTAAGGATCATTAAATCTGGGCCGTTCATCGAGATTTGATCAATAAATATGATTGCATCAAATCTTTTATGGATAATTAATGCTGATTGACATAAATCCTCCCGATTTGTCATGCCAACCTCGGATTCCTCGACACGTGTCTTTAATTGACTTATTTGCAAATGATCTGATTTGATCCCAATATTTTATTGGGATTTGTTGAGAGATTTCGATCAATCTGATGTCACGTGCCATGCTATCATGCCACGTGTCAAAACAGCAGAAATCTGAGCCGCAGGAAAGTTGGGCCGTATGGTAATGATTTGAGCCGCATGATATGAGTGAACCACATGGAGATAGTCCTCGTGAGCCGCATGGAGCTATCTTCGTGAGCCGCATGGAGCTAGTCTTCGTGAGCCGCATGTGGTCTGTCTTAGCGCGCCGCATGGAGCTAGTCTTCGTGAGCCGCATGGGGCGGATGATTTTCGTGAGCCGCATGGTGCTAGTCTTCGTGAGCCGCATGGGCTGTCCACGTGTCAAGGCCGTATGACAGTTTCTGACTCTCGAGAGGATCGTGTCAGAGATTTTCTTTCGCTTCCCAAGGAGTCCGTCATATGAGGGAGTCATAATGATATCTTCGTGTCAGAACTGTCACTTCGTCCAAGCTGTCAGCCGTCAGCGCATTTAATGCAAAACGAGAGAGCTGTTTGCAGGCCACGTGGCTTCTCTTTGAGCCGCATAGGACTGGTTTGAACCACATAGCTCCTCGAGCCGCATGAATACTCGAGCCGCATAAAATCTCTGAGCCGCAGGGGGCTCTCTGGCCGCATGGATCTTTTTTATTCTTTTCCATGCTTCTACATATATAAGTCAACTCCACTCTCTCTCCTTCATTATTTTTTCATAACTTCTTCTTCTTCCTCCATTACTCTCCCACCAACCTAGAGAGCTTTGGCAAGTGCAACTTGGTTCATGATGGATCTCAAGTTTTATTGTTCCATTCTCTTCCTTACTTGATTTTAAGCCTCTTTAAAACTTGACATTTTTGGGTTTGATGGATAGATTTTGTAGATCTAAGTTTGTAGCCTTTTCAATTTTCTTGGATTTTGATATACCAAACTTCATTATTTCAAGTTTGATTGTTCAATGTTGTAGAGAATTCGATTTTACCTAAAATGGACCTTTGAAAAGTTAGATTTGACTTGTTTTGAGAAAGTTATGGTCAAATAAGATTTGGACATTTTCTAGTTCATCTATCCTGAATCTGGCAGGGACGATGAATAGTGCCGCATGGATGCATAGTGTCGCATGGCTTGTATAGTGTCGCAGGCTTGTATAGTACCACATGAATGAATAGTACCGTAGGAATGAATAGTGCCGTATGGATGCATAGTGCTACAGAAATGAATAGTGCCGCATGGATGTATAGTGCCGCAGAAATGAATAGTACCGTATGGATGCATAGTGCCGCATAAATGAATAGTATCGCAGGCTTGCATAATGCCGTATGAATGAATAGTGCCGTAGGAATAAATAGTGCCGTATGGATGCATAGTGCCGCAGGAATGAATAGTGCCATATGGATGCATAGTATTGTAGGAATGAATTATGCCGTATGGATGCATAGTATCGCAGAAATGAATAGTGTCGTAAGCTTGCATAGTGTCGCATGGATTGAATAGTGTCGCAGGCTTGCATAGTGCCACATGAATGAATAGTGCTACAGAATGTCGCATAGTGCCTATTTTGGTTGTTTTTGGCTATTTTATGTCCTATTTGGCTGATTTGTGGCCATAATTTCTCTCAACTCCCAACATGAAAGTTGTAGATCTTTGTCTTGGCTTCAAGAATTTCTTGTTTTATTTTAACTGGAGTTCATATGCGATTGATAACTTCAATCATTGTTTTGATCTTTTGGCATATTTTTTGTACTTGACGTTTTGAGGTTTCTTCGACTGCAATAAATTTTTAACATAATTTAATGATCTTGTACAGTTAGAGAATGATTGTACACCTTTGTACACCTAACATTAGCACAGATTCAATTATTATTTATGCTAATTAGTTACTTTTACTTATCCCTTCTCACATGTCAGGATATGTCTTTCCATTCGAATATTTTTATGTGATATGATATAGTTTCCATGCTTTTCCAGATTATTGTACTTTACAATCTATGCCAAATTTAGAATTTCTAAATAGTGACCCGTTGTGTGTGCACTCATGATTTATGTCTTTTCTTTGCTTTATATGATAGTGACTCGTTGTGGTGCACTCTTGAACATGTCTTTTTTTGCTTTATATGATAGTGACCCGTTGTGTTGCACTCTTGAATATGTCTTTCTTTGCTTTACATGATAGTGACCCGTTGTGGTGCAATCTTGAACATGTCTTTACATGATAACTTGATAGTGACCCGTCGCGGTGTACTCTTGACAAGTAACTTGACATGATAATTCTTGATGGTGGTCCGTCGTGACGCACTCTTGACATGATAGATAATCTTGATAAGTAACCTAACATGTAATCTTGAATGCTGTTGCGACGGCTATCTTGACATGCTGATTAATAACTCATCTTGACACCGTGGGTGATTGTTCTTGAATGTGCTTGTGTAAGCTACCAGTCTCGTCTTGCATTATGTCTAGGACTTGCATCCCTGGTTACCACGGTCAGGGATTCATACTGAATCTTGATCAAGTAGTTCATAAAGATTTTCCAGTCACAGGCAATCCCGTTATCTGGGCACTTTAATTGGACTTGTAGCCTGCCGTCGAGTAGGGCGCATTTCCAGCACACTGTCATGTGTTGCACCCCCAAGTCACCATGTGATACATTTATCTCCTGGGAGATGTATCCACCTAATACAACTTTCAACCTGCGGAAGGATAACTGGATAGCTGTAGGGCATGTGACTGTTGGAACATCTCATTGCATCTTGTTAGTAACTAGGCTTGTGATAACCCTAGTTAGTTAAAGTATCAAGCCGTACTCATTGCTTGGCCGTGATTGATGGATGGAGTCTAGTCTTGTCTAGACCATGCAGTACATGGTTACTTTGGGATATTTTACAGTTTATGCTTACTTGTCGATAGTTAGAGACTAAGTTCTGTTCAGGCGAAGGGTTACAACCCCGGTGCTGTTTGGTTTACGGGTTGTAACTTGGTTACCGGAATAGTTCCTTAGTTATCTTATCGTTTATCACCCTATTTTTATGCCTCCAGTTTTCTTATTATTATTATGCTTTGTGTTCTAACTTGCTGGTTTTAGTTCCTAAGTGAAGCTCCCTTGTGGCACTTGCTCTTTCTGGGGTCTGACCCAGCTGGTTTTGTATGGCCAGATTTCGGAGTAGCTCTCGAGGATCTCCCTGCCTTCCAGCCAGATGGTGAATACTAGAAGAAACCCTGGCAACGAGGGGGTTTAATTTTGCTCTCCCGCTCTATTATAAAATTATTCTTTTGAGGCGTTTAGCCGCCGAGCAAGTGTTAGCTCGTGTTGAATTCTTATATGTCTTGTCTGCCTACGGACTGTAACATGATTAACAAATCCTAGGGTTGATCATGTATGACTGAAACTCTTACTAGTCCTCGCATTTTGTACGACTAGCTTCATGATCATCTGTATATGAAATGTATGGGACGCTTTACTATTGATTATCTAATGGTCTAACATCTTGTAACTATTATTACTTGCTTGAGATTGAGACACTAGGCTTGTTCTTGACCATAAAAGACTGATGGCTTGTAGATAAATCCTCATACATCTAGACAGCCGTGACCGTATATCGAGGTAGATTACACTTCTATATACGTAGCTGGCTGTGTCTGCCCCCGCTCTCCACTATTCGGTTCTAGGGCAAACACGGTTTAAGTGGTGGCCCATGCAAGGTCTTGTAAATTAAGATGTGTGAGGGTTTCACTGAATAGATGTCTCAATCAGCACTCGCCCTTGATCTCTACTCGTGTCTTCTAATCTTTCTGAAATCTTGACCTGATCACATGCTTATATCATCGATCTATTATGGTCCTTCCTTATTGTTCTCCATGTCGTTTCTTCAGCGGCATTGCTCCTGCTCTACCGATCAGCAAGGCGGAGCACCTCCAGTGAACCAGCAGCAACCTGGAGACCAGCCCCAGCAATAGTGCAGCAGCAATACCAGCCTTCGAGGCCATTGTCACCTCAGGTACAAGCCTTCCAACAGCAGAGACCCCAGCAGTGTGCCCTGACCCAATCTCAGATGTAGAACTGGCAGAGGGGTTTCCAGCAGAGTGTCTTCCTTATTCCTTATGCCTTTTAATTTTTTACTTGCATGAATGATTGCTTGATTGACTGCTATTCGTAGCTTGCTTATGATTAATATAGCCTGCCCCGACATCTCTAACCTCTTGATTAAATTCGAGGACGGAATTCTTTTAAGGTGGGTAGAGTTGTCACTCCCGTTTCCCGTTATAGTATTTTCGTATGCGTATACGAGATTTCTGACATTTATCAGGTGGACCATAGTTAGATTTGTTTTGCTTAGCATAGTCTTCGTTTAATCTTGACTTGGTTTAGCTTGCTGGTTTATTTTGGTTTGGTTTGAGATTGTGAGGCTTACTATATAAGTCAACTCCACTCTCTCTCCTTCATTATTTTCTATAACTTTCTTCTTCTCCTCCATTACTCTCCAGCAACCTAGAGAGCTTAGGCAAGTACAACTTGCTTCATGATGGATCTCAAGTTTTATTGTTCCATTCTCTTCCTTGCTTGATTTAAGCCTCTTTAGAACTGACATTTTTGGGTTTGATGGATGGATTTTGTAGATCTAAGTTTATAGCCTTTTCGGTTTCCTTGGGTTTTGATCTACCAAACTTTATAATTTTCAAGTTTTGATTGTTCTATGTTGTAGAGAATTCGATTTACCCAAAATGGACCTTTGAAAAGTTTAATTTCGACTTGTTTTGAGGAAGTTATGGCCAAATAAGATTTAGATATTTTCTAGTTCATCTGTCCTGAATCTGGCAGGGACGATGAATAGTGCCGCATGAATAGTACGCATGGATGCATAGTGCCGCATGGATGTATAGTGCCGCATGGTTTGCATAGTGCCACAGGCTTGCATAGTACCGTATGAATGAATAGTGCAACAGAAATGAATAGTATCGCAGAATGAATAGTGCCGCATGGATGCACAGTGCCGCAGGAATAAATAGTGCCGTATGGATGCATAGTATCGCAGTCTTGCATAGTGCCGCATGAATGAATAGTACCGCAGGAATA
The DNA here is from genome assembly GCA_029216955.1 of Iris pallida. Classification (NCBI taxonomy): domain Eukaryota; kingdom Viridiplantae; phylum Streptophyta; class Magnoliopsida; order Asparagales; family Iridaceae; genus Iris; species Iris pallida. The sequence continues at coordinate 4,899,453 of JANAVB010002199.1, forward strand.
AATAGTACCACATGGATGCCATAGTGGCAGGAATGAATAGTGCCGCATGGATGCACAGTGCCGCAGGAATAAATAGTGCCGTATGGATGCATAGTATCGCAGTCTTGCATAGTGCCGCATGAATGAATAGTACCGCAGGAATAAATAGTACCACATGGATGCATAGTGCTGCAGGAATGAATAGTACCGCATGGATGCATAGTGCCGCAGAAATAAATAGTGTCACAGGCTTGCATAGTGCCGCATAAAGGAATAGTGCCGCAGAATGCCGCATAGTGCCTATTTTGGCTGTTTTATGTCATTTGGCTGATTTGTGGCCAGAATTTCTCCCAACTCCCAACATGAAATTTGTAGAACTTTGTCTTGGCTTCAAGAATTTTTTTGTTTATTTTAACTGGAGTTCATATGCGATTGATAACTTCAATCATAGTTTTGATCTTTTGGCATATTTTTTGTACTTGACGTTTTGAGGTTTCTTCGACTGCAATAAATTTTTTAACATGATTTAATGATCTTGTACAGTTAGAGAATGATTGTACACCCTTTGTACACCTAACATTAGCACAGATTCAATTATTGTTTTATGGCAATTAGTTACTTTTACTTATCCCTTCTCACATGTCAGGATATGTCTTTCCTTTCGAATATTTCTTATGTAATACGATATGTGTTTCCATGCTTTTCCAGATTTATTGTACTTTACAATCTATGCCATATTTAGAATTTCTAAATAGTGACCCGTTGTGGTGCACTCATGATTTATGCCTTTTCTTTGCTTTATATGATAGTGACCCGTTGTGGTGCACTCTTGAACATGTCTTTCTTTGCTTTACATGATAGTGACCCGTTGTGGTGCAATCTTGAACATGTCTTTACATGATAACTTTTGATAGTGACCCGTCGTGGTGCACTCTTGACAAGTAACTTGACATGATAATTCTTGATGGTGGTCCATCGTGACGCACTCTTGACATGATAAGTAATCTTGATAAGTAACCTAACATGTAATCTTGAATGCTGTTGCGGCGGCTATCTTGACATGCTAATTAATAACTCATCTTGACACCGTGGATGATTGTTCTTAAATGTGCTTGTGTAAGCTACCAGTCTCGTCTTGTATCATGTCTAGGACTTGCATCCCTGGTTACCACGGTCAGGGATTCATACTGAATCTTTCTAGGTTAATGACTAGATTGATCAAGTAGTTCATAAAGAGATTTTTCAGTCACAGGCAATCCTGTTATCTGGGCGCTTTAATTAGACTTGTAGCCTGTCGTCGAGTAGGGCGCATTTCCAACACACTGTCATTTGTTGCACCCCCAAGTTACCATGTGATACATTTGTCTCCTGGGCGATGTATCCATACAACTTTCAATCTGCGGAAGGATAACTGGATAGCTGCAGGGCTTGTGACTGTTGGAACATCTCATTGCATCTTGTTAGTAACTAGGCTTGTGATAACCCTAGTTAGTTAAAGTATCAAGCCGTACTCATTGCTTGGCCGTGATTGATGGATGGAGTCTACTCTTGTCTAGACAATGCAAGTACATGGTTACTTTGGGATATTTTACAGTTTATGCTTACTTTTCGATAATTAGTTAGAGACTAAGTTCTGTTCAGGCGAAGGATTATAACCCCAGTCCTTGTTTGGTTTACGGGTTGTAACTTGGTTACCGGAATAGTTCCTTAGTTATCTTATCGTTTATCACCCTACTTTTATGCCTCCAGTTTTTTTGTTATATTATGCTTTCTGTTCTAACTTGCTGGTTTTAGTTCCTAAGTGAAGCCTCCCTTGTGGCACTTGCTCTTTCTGGGGTCTGACCCAGCTGGTTTTGTATGGCCAGATTTCGGAGTGGCTTCCGAGGATCTTCCTGCCTTCCAGCCAGACGGCGAACACTATAAGAAACCCTGGCAACAAGTGGGTTTAATTTTGCTCTCCCGCTCTATTGTAAAATTATTCTTTTGAGGCGTTTAGCCGCCGAGCAAGTGTTAGCTCGTGTTGAATACTTATACTTCTTGTCTGCCTACAGGCTGTAACATGATTAACAAATTCTAGGGTTGAACATGTATGACTGAAACTCTTGTTAGTCCTCGTATTTTGTACGACTAGCTTCATGATCATCTGTATATGAAATATATGGGACGCCTTACTATTGATTATCTGATGGTCTAACATCTTGTAACTATTATTATTTGCTTGAGATTGAGAAACTAGGCTTGTTCTTGACCATAAGAGACTGATAGCTTGTAGATAAACCCTCATACATCTAGACAGCCGTGACCGTATATCGAGATAAATTACACTTTATAGAAGCATGGAATTTCACAACCAGAAAGCCCATGCGCCAGACACTACATGCGCTACAACTCAGACGAAGAACTTCACAGCAAGATCAATAAGGATAGACATTTGAAGAAGGACTTTTTATTTTATATAGAAGTCTATTACATGTCTAAGAAAAGGTTGTACAAAGGAGAACTTCTACAAAGGAAAGATCCTAAGTCTACAGCCAGCGGCTACCATGCGCCTTCAGATAAGCGCAGCGGCCACCATGCGCCTTCAGATAAGCGCAGCGGCCACCATGCGCCTTCAGATAAGTGCAGCAGCCACCATGCGCCATCAGTCAGGCGCAGCAGACCTCATGCGCCTCCAACCAGGCGCATCCTACCAAATCTTCAGCAGCTCAGTTATGTGCATCCAGCCCAGCTATGTGCATCCCTTCAGCCAAATTCTTCCAGCCAGGCTCACCTGGCCGAGCAGAGCCCAGTTATGCGCCGCTCTTCCAGCCAGAATCACCGGATAAGTGCTTCCACAAAGCATTTAACCCTCTGGCTGGAACCAAGGAAGAGAGGAGCACGGCAAAGCTGTGGCCAGAGGAGGCTTCGAAAGAGCCTCCAAAGCCCAAGGAAGACCGTGATCGAAATCATGGCACAAGGAAGCTCTCAACACAACCAGAGTGGGCAACACCCACTTTGAAGGAAGAGAAAGCCTAGCACCGCCATTCCGATCTACGGCTCTTCCCGAACAACGGAGACGAGGCCCGAGCATCCCTATCTTTGGATGCAACAGGCACCTTCCGCCTGCCTCGGAAGCCCTCGACTCCGTCTTTTGGATGTAACAGTCACCTTCAAGTGCATCGAAGACAACACAGCGTCTCATCTTCACCCTCGGGAGCACTTCGTCAACAGAATGCACCCGCATGATCAAGTTCATATTGGAAGTATATGAGGGAATGAGAAGCAAATCTTCTCTCCATGCCACTATTTATAGGCCGGGCAGATCAAACCCACGCGCCAAGTGGATGGCCCTCCGAATTCCGTGCAATGAATTTATATTAAATGGATGAACCGGACGCTTCAAATTCAGCCAAACGGCTATTTATAGCACTCGAAGAGCGAAACAGCCGCATCATTAAAAGATATGTCCGATGCGCCAGCAGCACATCACACGGACGTGCCCTTCGGCATCAGGCGCATCACACAGATGCGCCCTACAGTACTCGGTGCATTACAGAGGGTGCGCCCCCCACACATCTCCATACCGAGTGAAACGTCAACCGACGTGCCCACTCAGCTGTCCATCGAACGTCACCAACATTAAATGCTGAACTGATAGAGTTGGCAGCACGCCTCCCAAAGTCTGAACAGTCGACAGCTTTTTCAGAAAATGAAGCGTCGACAACGTCAGCATCATCATGACTTTATTTCGACGGCTACTGCCACGCGGCCACTCCACCATCAGCATGCGCCTCTACGGCCATGCGTCCAAATCAGCATGCGCCTCAAAAGCCATGCGCCTCAGACTGCTCTCTGATCCCGAAAGACAGAAGGAAAGTCGCCTGCATGCGCCTCAAAAGCCATGTGCCCCAAATGGTTTGTAACTCCTAAAGGTTATCAGCCGCAGCCTCCTCCTGCGCCCAATCCAAGGCGCAGCCCACCAGATCGCTCCTCTCCACCAAATCCGAGATCTTCGAACCATGAGTCGACGACACGTGTCCTTTGACTCAACTCATCCAAGATTTCAGCAACGGAAAGATCTCCTCTCCGCTATGTGCCGGCTCACAACAGCAGTATGAAGAGTTCTCCCCCTCGATCAGGGCGCAGCATCCATGCGCCTCCATCAGCAACCTCCACGTGGCGTCCCCACACCGGCGCATCCTGCATGCGCGCATGAGCAGCCAGCCTGCAAAACTATAAATAGAAGGATCATCTCCTTCACACACAGAGGCCACACACACAAGGGATTCACAACACAGAGAGAATCCACAACAGAGAATCACCGGAGAGGCAGTTCTAGACACTCAACGTCTTCCTCCTCTCAGCAAGCTCCAGCACCCAGAGCAATCAACACCTTCAGAGAACCGATAACCGTCGTCAGCCGGTCAACGGAGTCAACGCATTACCACTCGCTCCATTGGCACTAAGGACCCAGCTTAAACAAAAGTGTACTCCTAGGACTACATCTAAGTCCTACATTGTAACACTGTTTTGTTTGTATTAAAGTTTTCAATCAAACAATTTTAATGGCAAACAAGCTGGCGACTCTGCTGGGGACTTCTTTCTCCTCTACCGAGAAAGTCGTGTCACAGGCCGACGATATGAAGGTGGGCTCCTCCCACAAGACGCTGGTAGTGCGCCTCAATCAACAGGCGTACGAGGAGTTCATTTCTGAAGGAAGTGCGAGTCCTTCGAAGCGGCTGTCGAAGCCGAAGAAGACCCGCGCAGTCTGGGTGCGCAAAGTCGACGCCTCGGGCACCACCGTTGAAAGGGATGCGCCCGTCCAGCCTTCCCTTCCTGCTGACGTCCTCAGCAGTCAAGGTGCGCCCGCTGATGCAGCGCATCTCTCGGGAAAGCGTGCGGCTGACCACGTTCCCCAGCCATCTTCCTCTCAGGCGAGGAAGATACGTCGACGGAGCAGGGGCGCAGCCAATGCCCCGCACATCACTTCTGATGCGCCACAAAGAGCCTCTATCTTTGACAGACTCACTCGCTGTAATGGCGAGGAGAATTTGGATGCTGAGTACTATGCACCCCAGCGGGCTGGTACGAAGAAATCTAAGGCGGCACGGGCCATGCGCCACAAACGTGCTATGCCAGCAGCCGGCCAGAGGCACGCGCTTACAATCACGCGCGCTGCCGATGGCAAGCTGTACAAGGTTGACTCAAGTGCTTCTGCACCAACAACGAGTCAACCTTCAAAGTCCTCATCTCGCTTGGGCGCATTCACTGCGTGCACAACCAAGCCGAGAGAGGCAAACTCAGTGGTCTTGAACTCCCGCGCCTCCTCTGGTTGTGCGTTTGAGGTCCGTTCAAGTCACTTCAAATGCTGTGGTTCTCCCACTACTGATCGTGATGCCTGCTTGGTATTAGATCAGGGGGTGCAACACTCACCCGACCACCCCGGCGCTTGGCCCTGCCATGCGCCTGAGAGGGGTGTGAGGGTAGCACTCTCCTCTAACGACCTGCGCAACGTGATCACTCACAAGCGCGGTCAGGAGAGTTGACCAACAAGCACGATGCGCCTCTCACAGGGCACACTTGTGCAGTGGTCACCATCAACTGCTGTTGCAAGACGGCAGTACCGCCAAAGCAGTCGGTCTTCCAACGGCTACAATCATCGACACCCCTCCGATATCGCCTTGGGACGAAGGTGTCAGCAGAAGAGGAGCTAAAGGTTGCTTCATGCAACGTGATCTCCAACTCCTCATCTGTCCGGAAGACGATTGCCAATTCCTCGTCTTCATCCAAAAGCCAGCCGAGGAAAACCAAGGCAGCTGTCTCGACCTCTGGAGTGTTCGAAGGCACTCGGTCGAGGAAGAAGTTCTTGGAGGAAGCTGGGGGTAGCCAGACCCTTGTCGAGCCTCCTTCCGAAGACGAAGATGTCCAAAGCACAGCTGCGGCGGATCTTCATCAAGGCGAAGATGGCCTTCCTGAAGCCCCTCAAAATGACGATGTCCTCCAGGACACCGCCGGGGTAGTGCTGGAAATGAAGAGGCCCTTCAAGACAGAGCTGAGGGCAGTCAGACCCTTGCAGATGCGCCTGTCGAAGACGAACTCCAGAATGTGGCTGGGGGTGGCCAAACACCAGGAGAAGTGACTCCCCACATGAGAGCGAGGCTGAGAGTGAAGCCTCAACTAATCCATCCACTTCCGGCCGTGTCATGACAGTATACATGACCGGGGGTGATCTTGAGATGATGCGCCGCCACAGGATATTGTCCAGCGCATAGACTCGCTAGAGGGAGGACTCAAAACCCTCTCTGCCTCAATACAAGCACTGACTCAAGCAGTGTTTAAGATGCGGTCGGCCTTGATCAGGACACCTTCAAATGGTCCCGACCCAGGAGCCAATGGAGAGTCGAGTGTGCCCCTCCAACGGACACCCTCAGACACAGAAGCACCCCGGACGTCGGAGCCCTCAAACGCTCCACTCCAAGTGGTACCTCCTTCCCCGACTCCTAGCTCCACGGAGGACGTGGTCGAAATGATCAAAGATCTGCGGAAGCGCTTCGAGTCCAAGAACAGGCAGGAGGAGCGCCAGAAGATGGGCATTCCCCAGCCTTATCCCCTTGAGTGGAACAAGGTGGTTTATCCCCCAAAGTATAAACCACAAACACTCACGCCGTATGACGGAAAGGACTCTCCATGACAGTACCTGACGTACTTCCAGTCGCAGATAGGGCATCTTCCGAAGGAGGACGCGCTCCTCACCAGCATCTTTGTTGGGGCCCTGAAAGGGGTGGCGTATGACTGGTACTGCAGCCTCCCCGATAATTCCATATCATCCTTCGACGACCTGACACGCCTCTTCCTCGACCGCTTCTACGACGGTGGGAAGGACATGACGATGGCGTCTCTCATTGAGATACGCCAGAAGGACAAGGAAACGGTTCGGGCATTCATCGAACGCTTCCGTCAGGCCTGCTTCAGGCTACCTCCAGGCATGCTAGAGCATGCGCTTCTCTCCGCTTGCAGTATGAACATGCTGCCTGCAGTAAAGCTCTGGCTTAACTCTACTCCCCCTCCCGACTGGAGCTCCCTAATCATCGAAGCTGAAGCTGCAGAGAAGAAGGCGGCCAATGCACGTCTTCTGGGTGTTAGCTTCCCCGCCTTTGACGATAAGGGAAAAAAGTCCGCAATCAACAACTCCGGACGAGAAACAAAGGGGAAACAGGCATTGACTGTTAATGCCTCGAAGGGCGCATCTGCGCCTACTCAAAAGCCTCCACTGGCACCAAGACCCAAGGAGGTTTACTCATTCAATGATGACGACACCCTGCAACTCTTTGAGATACTGAAGCAGGGTGACAAAATCAAACGCTTCCGGAACCCAGCTGTTCCGTGACATCCTTCCGTAGAAAGATAACCACGTCCACATTACCTCTGAGTTGTCTCTCTACATCCTACAAAGCGCAATCTTACACTTTCGTGAGCTTACGCTATCCTTCATGTTTACCACGTCCACATTACCTCTGAGTAAACATCCCGTACAAACAACTCCTGCGTTGTGTACATTGATCGCAGAACTTCCATGTCCACATTACCTCTGAGTTGTTCAGCGTATCCTCCAGGATCATTCCTACCACGTCCATAAATACCTCTGAGTAGGAAGATTCTATCATTTGAACCTAATGATTGCCATGTCCACATTACCTCTGAGCAAACATGTTGGTTCCTTCAAACTTATTATCTGTACCTAAAACCAAGGTGCGCAAAAGATAATAGGTCCACATAAATCATCAAGTTCATGAGATCAAAAATGAACACATCACAAAAAAAAGAGAGATAGTGTATTTCTTTATTTTTCAAAAAAAGGGAGTACAGAAATACGCTATTTCCCCAGCAAGAGTTGCAAAAATACATAAAAGAAGAGAAACTACAGTCCCCGATCCTCTCCAGGGTGGGATGAGAGCTTCTCTGACTCGACGTCTCAGGTCGGCAGTGCGAGTTTCCACAGTCGCCTGGACTCGGAGCTCGGCTTCTTGACGCATTAATCCGACAGCCTCAGCGGAAGTTTTACTCTCATACTTCTCATCAAGCTGTCGTCGCTGCTGAGCCAAAGCAAGGGTCCGCTGAGTAAGAGTCGCTTCCTCCTGCTTGAATGCCACGTGTTCAGCCAGGACACGATCAGCTTCTAGTTGAAGTTGGGCCCGCTGGTCTTCAAGACGGCGCATCTGAGCATCAACCTCTGTGATGTTAGCAGTCCACCGCAGCCCGCTTCTCCGTCGTCTTCTCCATAGATTGAGGACAACTGCTCCGCCGCAGCCTCAGTCCCAGCCACTTCACGCTCCCAACTGCTCACATCCGGCTCGCTAGGAAGCCTCGATTTCAGCAATCAACTTCCCTATCTCTGCATCTATCAAGACAGAGAGGTCATTTCGTTGGATGCGCTGCAGTTCCGCGAGCCGCTCAGTCCAGCTCAATCACCGAAACCTCCAGAATTTCGGCCATATGGTCATGGCCTTGGTGAACTGCGGATCAGCTCGATACAAGGCATTGCCAAAGCTTTTGCTGTCGTAAAGCTCCCCTTGCATCCATCACTGCAGATACACCTTTCTCCAGCATTTTGTATACTCCCTCGACGAGGAACTTCACATACTCGTCGGCATCCGCCAGCACCTGCGACGTCATAGCAGGAGTTGGGGAGCTACTACAGTTTGCGGACCGGAGGAAGATCCGCCAACCTCGATCTGAGAGGTTTGAACCTCGGCAGCAATAGGCTCTTCATCAACAGGGGCCAGACTGCTAGCCCGAGGAACCGAAGGAACAGAAGGAGCCGGCACATGCGTCGTGATAGTACCCCAAGTGGAAGGAGCAACAGAGGGTTCCACACCCTTACCCTTCTCAAGCCCGGAGAAATCACCGACGTCAACGGCCACCTCTTCTACCCCCGACGTTCTATCAGCATCAGCTACCTCCCCCGGCAAAACGGGGAGATCAACATTTATCTCCTGGCCAGCCCCAGGAGACAAGACCGGCAGAAGGGTCTCATTCTTCTCAAGTCCCTCTACAGGGACAAAATCTGTCGCTACCGCCTGATCTGGTAGCCATCTCTATGTCCATGGTTGAAGCCAAGGAAGGATTTGGCAATGATTCAGCCGACCTTCCCTTCATCATGACAAGGAGGGGAATCAACCCTCTCCTCTATTCTCACTGCTTCTGCTGCCCCCGCAACAGACTCCTGCAGCTCCGGAGCGATGTCATCGGAAGATGATGAACTCCATTCCTCTTCATCACCAGGAAGCTGCGCACTTGCTAAACCTTCGATATGTGAAGCCTCCGCTGTGGCCTTCGTCACCTCGGAAGCTGCTGCACCCTCAGGTTCCCTCCTGACATAACCCGGGGATACCGGAACCTCTACGATGACAGTATCCTCTGGATCTTCCTCCATGAGAGACATCATTGTCGGCGGGATACGCACTCCAACGAGCTCGCCATCTCTTCTCGCCTACTCCCACCCGACTTTGGGGTACGAGGTTTTCTTTTTAGCGGCTCCTACAAAAGAAGATGGGGCCTCGTAAGTAGGCGGAACCAAAATCAGATTTAGTAGGATGTCCTTACCTCTTCGGACGCCGAATCCGATGACACCGTCGGTAACGATGCCTTCTTCTGCTTCTTTCGATACAAGAGATTCAGCCCCTGTATCTGCACATCGTTTCGATCGATCGCCCGAGGGTTCTGCTTGTGATGCGGAGGGGGCACTCCGTTGACCCACCCCTGACGGACGATGCGACCGGGCCTTCACTAGCGTATCCCCAGTCGCTGTAACTGGGGTGCCTGCGATAAGGCTGGTCTCCCTGTCATATCCGGAGGGCGGGGTAGCCATAACACAGTAAAATTTGACGGCCGAGTAAAGAATGGGCGGCCGCGGATCGGGGACGGGCAACGTAAAACGAGCTCCGGTACATCCCGGCATTATAGTAATGCCAAGCTCGTGCACCATCCAACAAACTTCCAACATACCCCAGGGTAATACTGGGGTTATCCAACATCATCTGAGCATAACCAAATTGCCGCGCAAAGCGGCTCGGCAAGTACGGTTCCAGGTAGCACTGATTCCTGTTCCGGTACACCAGATGGGACGGCCGGATACTTTGCAACCAGCGGAATCCCCATTGAGGCAGAGTGGTGGTACCTTCGCCCAGGTCCCTTAAATCCTCGTTGGCCTCAAAACCCAAATAAATGGGACCAACTTTGGTGATCTCCCAACCCTGAAGACGGGATAAAACCTTTCTACAAACCGGGACACCAGTATGCGACTAGCTCCTCCGATGGAAACGACGAAGGAATGCATCTACAGCCTTATAATCTCCTTTCAAGCCTGGGCTCATCACACTGGGATGATGCAGAATCAGCCATCCCATCAAATAGTGAAACGGCAGTTCGGCGCGCGGGAAGTTATTTTTTCTGCCTCTATCATGAATCACATTTCCAGCAAACTCTCGCAAACCTCGCTGCAGGTTACATACCATTGCGGGGAGGAGAGCCAAGCGCCGGCCGAAGACCAATTTTACGGCTTGGCAGGATTAAGTTTCGAGTCACCCTCTCGACGGCACCGGATCCACCTGCGAACACGCAATCCGGAGCCATATCATCAGATAGGCGACCAAAACCGCCTTGGATGACATTGGATAAGCAAGGTGCCAGAAGCAGCTGTAGGAGCGTGCATCTGACTGTGGTCTTCATTTCCTCGGGGATTCTTCTTCCCTAACGTGCTCATTTCGGACAGCACCTCGCTACGAGAGAGCGCCGGCGGAGTAGAAAACTTCGAAGAATCCTCTTTGTCTTGTCTAAAGACATAATCTCTCCAAGCGGTCACATGGGCTGCGACCCGCTTTTATCCCTTTTCTGCACATAGTAATGATGACTCGCCACTTCCTTGAAGACGGCCGTCATCTCATCAGCTCTGTCCCCCAGGGACCTGAAGTTCCTCATTGGTTGGAAAGTACTCTCATAGGGCTCCGACCCCCAAGGGAGTTTAGACACCTCATACATCTCATGAAGTGCGAGCCCTAACTTCCCCTACCGGAGTAAAGAAGGTCCCGGTATGATATCAAACATCTCCAGGAGTGCGAGGAACATGTGCCTATTAAGGTCAACACCCGCCTGGGTAGCACGGATCGCGGCAGTCAACCCGATCTCTCGGAGCTCAGTCCGAACTTGCGACAAGATCCAGAGCGTCAGTTTATCCCATTTGGAGACGTAATGGCACCAACCCTCCACCCGAAACTCTCCTGTCGGGTAGGAGCGTTCCATCAAAAACTACGATGTGTAAAAGTCGAAGCACTATAAGCAAGCGTATCAATGGGTACATCACTGTAGAGGCTCCAGGACGTAAAGTCCGCCAAGTGTAAGAAGACCCAGACCGTACAACGGTCAAAGCATCCCTTTGGTCGGAAGTAGAATCAATTTGGATGACACCAGTCACCGCTCCCCCCTGAGAAGGGGTAAGCTCCCAAGACATCCTCCTCTGGGAAACAAGGCGACAGAAGGACTCAAAGGCCACTGACGTTCAGTTGCTTAACAGTCATATGCACTCCATTCGCAGTAAAGAACCAGTCCTCCTTGACCTTCAGCACTGACGAGTCAGTAGAAGTGAGACGGTCTCCAAACAGGAACTCAGGCTTCAGGAAGGTCACTTTATCAGATGTGGAAGATTTAATGACTCCACGCTCCATCATCCGTTTGAGGAACCAATGCTGCTGTTCACGGATTAGGGTCATTCTCTCAGGAGGCTGATCCAGCATAAAGCATCTTGAGCAGGGTTTATCACTTCCTCGTTATGCTCTACTCCCATTTGGTTGAAGGCAGCCTCCAAGAGAACTTCACTCAAAAGCGGGATTGCCATCGACACTAGCAAAAGATCAGAAAAAGTCAGAAGAGGAACACACAATGTGTCTAAAAAAGAAAACTGCGGCACATCATCAGGGTTTGAACCCATGCGCGTCAGCAGTATGGCCTCGGCGCATCATCAGGGTTTGAACCCATGCGTGTCAGCAGTATGGCCTCGGTGCATCATCAGGGTTTGAACCCATGCGTGTCAGCAGTATAGCCTCGGCGCATCACCAGGGTTTAAACCCATGCGCGTCGGCGGGCAAAGACCGCGGCACATCATTAAAGACTCAAGGCCTATGTGCGTTGGCGTACGGACAACGAGACTTACCAACCACCTCCGGCCGAACTTCGACAGGCCGACGGGGAACGACAGCCGCCGCAACATCGGCGGACTCCTTCGCTTTCTCCTTCCCCTTGCCGGCAGCACCGCGAGGAGTCTTGGGAGCCATTCTCTCGAGGAAGGAGAAGTTAGGGTTTTGAAGAAGAAACTCTAAAGAAGCAGAGGCACAGAGAAGAAGAACCCTTTCTCTCTCCAACTCTTACCTATTTATAGGACTTGGTTGCACGCGTGAACAGATGACGTATGATCTCAACCGTCGCCTCGGGTTCTGCAAGGATAGCAGCAAATAAAACCAAAAGATCATCATTAATCTTTTCGGTTACTGAGGCACCATCATCATTAACTGAGAAGAGCATGCGCCCGAACAGGCATGCGCCCAGAAATTATGCGCCCTGACCTCCATGCTTCTTATTCAAAGTATTCCAAAACTTATTCAAAAGTTTTGAAAACTTTGAAGGGGGTCTTGTAGAAGCATGGAATTTCACAACCAGAAAGCCCATGCGCCAGACACTACATGCGCTACAACTCAGACGAAGAAGTTCACAGCAAGATCAATAAGGATAGACATTTGAAGAAGGACTTTTATTTTATATAGAAGTCTATTACATGTCTAAGAAAAGGTTGTACAAAGGAGAACTTCTACAAAAGAAAGATCCTAAGTCTACAGCCAGCGGCTACCATGCACCTTCAGATAAGCGCAACGGCCACCATGCGCCTTCAGATAAGCGCAGCGGCCACCATGCGCCTTCAGATAAGCGCAGCAGCCACCATGCGCCATCAGTCAGGCGCAGCAGACCTCATGCGCCTCCAACCAGGCGCATCCTACCATATCTTCAGCAGCTCAGTTATGTGCATCCAGCCCAGATATGTGCATCCCTTCAGCCAAATTCTTCCAGCCAGGCTCACCTGGCCGAGCAGAGCCCAGTTATGCGCCGCTCTTCCAGCCAGAATCACCGGATAAGTGCTTCCACAAAGCATTTAACCCTCTGGCTGGAACCAAGGAAGAGAGGAGCACGGCAAAGCTGTGGCCAGAGGAGGCTTCGAAAGAGCCTCCAAAGCCCAAGGAAGACCGTGATCGAAATCATGGCACAAGGAAGCTCTCAACACAACCAGAGTGGACGACACCCACTTTGAAGGAAGAGAAAGCCTAGCACCGCCATTCCGATCTACGGCTCTTCCCGAACAACGGAGACGAGGCCCGAGCATCCCTATCTTTGGATGCAACAGGCACCTTCCGCCTGCCTCGAAAGCCCTCGACTCCGTCTTTTGGATGTAACAGTCACCTTCAAGTGCATCGAAGACAACACAGCGTCTCATCTTCACCCTCGGGAGCACTTCGTCAACAGAATGCACCCGCATGATCAAGTTCATATTGGAAGTACGTGAGGGAATGAGAAGCAAATCTTCTCTCCATGCACTATTTATAGGCCGGGCAGATCAAACCCACGCGCCAAGTGGATGGCCCTCCGAATTCCGTGCAATGAATTTACATTAAATGGATGAACCGGACGCTTCGAATTCAGCCAAACGGCTATTTATAGTACTCGAAGAGCGAGACAGCCGCATCATTAAAAGACATGTCCGATGCGCCAGCAGCACATCACACGGACGCGCCCTTCGACATCAGGCGCATCACACAGATGCGCCCTACAGTACTCGGCACATTACAGAGGGTGCGCCCCCACACATCTCCATATCGAGTGGAACGCCAACCGACGCGCCCACTCAGCTGTCCATCGAACGTCACCAACATTAAATGCTGAACTGACAGAGTTGGCAGCACGCCTCCCAAAGTCTGAACAGTCGACAGCTTTTTCAGAAAACGAAGCGTCGACAACGTCAGCATCATCATGACTTTATTTCGACGGCTACTGCCACGCGGCCACTCCACCATCAGCATGCGCCTCTACGGCCATGCGTCCAAATCAGCATGCGCCTCAAAAGCCATGCGCCTCAGACTGCTCTCTGATCCCGAAAGACAGAAGAAAAGTCGCCTGCATGCGCCTCAAAAGCCATGCGCCCCAAATGGTTTGTAACTCCTAAAGGTTATGAGCCGCAGCCTCCTCCTGCGCCCAATCCAAGGCGCAGCCCACCAGATCGCTCCTCTCCACCAAATCCGAGATCTTCGAACCATGAGTCGACGACACGTGTCCTTTGACTCAACTCATCTAAGATTTCAGCAACGGAAAGATCTCCTCTCTGCTACGTGCCGGCTCACAACAGCAGTATGAAGAGTTCTCCCCCTCGATCAGGGCGCAGCATCCATGCGCCTCCATCAGCAACCTCCACGTGGCGTCCCCACACCGGCGCATCCTGCATGCGCGCATGAGCAGCCAGCCTGCAAAACTATAAATAGAAGGATCATCTCCTTCACACACAAAGGCCACACACACAAGGGATTCACAACACAGAGAGAATCCACAACAGAGAATCACCGGAGAGGCAGTTCTAGACACTCAACGTCTTCCTCCTCTCAGCAAGCTCCAGCACCCAGAGCAATCAACACCTTCAGAGAACCGATAACCGTCGTCAGCCGGTCAACGGAGTCAACGCATTACCACTCGCTCCATTGGCACTAAGGACCCAGCTTAAACAAAAGTGTACTCCTATGACTACATCTAAGTCCTACATTGTAACACTGTTCTGTTTGTATTAAAGTTTTCAATCAAACAATTTTAATGGCAAATACACTTCTATATACGTAGCTGGCTGTGTTTGCCCCCGCTCTCCAGTATTCTCTTGACAGCCACGATCGTCGTATGACGTTTATATACCTCATATGGAGTAGCTGGCCTAGTCCGTCTTAGTATTCTGGTACTGGGGCGTGACAGGTAACCCCCTCTGCTTAGGGCAACCTCTAGGCTCAGCATGGTCCCAATAGAGGTCGTGGTCGCGGGTGACCCTTCAGGATCGGTCTATAATAAAGATCAAGGACAATCAAAACTAGCTCCGGATAGGACAACCCAACCCCCTGGGGCGACCCTGATAAAAAGTGTATATTTTTTTAGTGGGTTAAAAAAAATCAAGGGATCAGATCAATGTATTCCAAAAAAATTCATGGCCGAGTCTAAAGATTAAGAACTCATGAGCAGGGTCGGTCCTGAGGTTCAGAGGGCCTTGTTCAGAACTAAATATGAGACCTTATTTTATGTAGAAAAAAATCGGTGGCATATATTAATGGCACTAAATTATTTAATTCTTCTTAAAATAATGACCAATGTGTATAAGTAAAAAATTAATAAGAAAATATCATTTAACTTCCATGTATTGAGAAGAACGACTATAACGTCGAAATATTTAAAAAATACTACTCAAATCTACAAAATCTACATAAATTCATATGCAGAAGAAGTTTGTTAGCAAAAAAAAAGTAGCATGTTAATCAAAATGTTGCTATGGAAGTATGATCTGAGAACGATCACTTTGTTCCTTAGACCACACGATGATGATGAAGAAAAACTGCTGGAAGATGAACAGCTAGAAGAACTAAGTCACCAGAAAGGTATTGACACACTGGGCACTGATGGCGAGGTCGAATGCTTTCCTGCTTTGCTTCACTCTGTTCTTGAAGAAAAGTTGAAGAGAAATGCTCTGAAAAATTACTTTGCTTTCAAAGTATCTGGGCTCTGATCTCTATGTGATCTGTTGTGTTTTCTGTTTAAAAAAATAAGTCTACTTATAGACTAGACTCTCTGTGCGTAAAAAACAACATAATTGGGTCTTTACGCAAGTAACTGCCAGCCACGATTGAAAATCGACCTCTACGCGTGATGACACGTGTCCCATGTAGAGTTGTAGTCTCTACACATGGTGACATATATCCCACAACTTCAACAATATGGAGAGAGCACGTACACACGTTCCTCGATAAGTATGGCATGAAAGCCACGTATGCAGACCACGTTCTAACATAGCCAGAAAAGATTGAGCGTAAAATAGCCCAAAGTAAGCTTCATGCGTAAAGTGGCTAAGAAGTAGCCTTGAGCGTATAGCTAGCTCAAATAAACTCTACGCACACAAAAGTAGCTGAGATAGCCTTAAGCGTAAAAACTCAAATAACTTTCATGCGTAAAAGAAGCGGTCTATTGAGCGTAAAGTAGATCATCTACACATTAAACGACAAGCGTTGAATTTGGTGCAAAAATCTTCTCGGCTTCTGTGCAATGTTCTGTCAGAAAATCATTCTGTCAGAACAGTATCACGCGCATTAAATGCAGTCTGGACAGCCTGACGCTCTCGCGTAGAGTTTGAGGATGACTCTTGCATAAAGGAGCTCGCGTAGAGTTAGACTCTGTTTGATCTCTGCGTAGAGCTTGAATCTGACTCAGTAGAGTCTTTAAATGGGCCTTGCGTAGAGTCTGACTTTGCGTAAAGTTCTCAACTTCTTTGACTTGGTCTATGAAGTTTATTTTATGCTTCTACAAGACCCCCTTTAAAGTTTTTAAATTTTTTCAAAATTTGAAATACTTTGAACAGAAGCGTAAAATCCGGGATATCCAACATTCATCCGCGTATAGTTCGGGATACTCAACAGTCATCTCAGAAGCGTAAAATTCGGGATACCAACAGTCATCTCAGAATTTGAACCGATTTCAAACATTTCTATAAATAGAGCTTCATGAGTAGAGAGAGAACTTTACTCATCTCTTGCAATCTCAATCTCCTTTACTCTAATCTTTGAAATCCACATCTAAACCGATGGCACCAAAGAGCAAGACCATCGTCGGCGCTAAGGGCAAGAAGCTCGCTGTCGCTGCTTCGTCGACGGCTGAACGTACGGAGACCACCGTTCCATCATCGGTGGCGACCCCTAGGCCTAATTCTACTGTGGCTCCGGCCATGATAGGTAAAATCCTATCTATTTCGGCCGTGGGTTCGTCGGAGAAGAAGAAGAGCCAAAATAAGAAATTTTTTGATTCGAATGCATTTCGGTTTTAGTTATCTTTTATTTTTCAAAAGCTTGTGTTCTTGTTATGATTATGTTAAAATATAAACCAAGTTCTTTTTTTTATGTTCCAAACTTATATTTATTTTTGCAAAGGTTACAAGTTTCTGGCATGTAAAAACCATTTTAACAAGACAAATTCAAATAATAAGCATAAAAAAAAAATTAAAACCACATTATTCCAAAAAAGAACTTGTGTTTTACTAGCTAATTAAATTTTTTTCAATAATATATCAAATTATTTCTTGAAATATGTATTTTTTCTAGTAGAGGCTAGAGGTTTTTGGATATGGAATATATATATATATATATTATATATATATATATATATTATATATATATATATATATATATATATATATATATATATATATATAGCCTAGTGGCTAATGTTAGAAATTTATTGTACCATGTCGATTCATGAGATGAAGAACATAAATTAAATTGCGGAAGCGTACCTGAATCCATTGCTAGGCTTGATGGATCTTGAAGCGGTCGTCCTTTTGTGGGTTTGATCTTCCAACTTGCTACGACCCTTAATGACAAAGAAGAATCCGAATCCTTTGTCCCTCTCTTTCTGTTGATGGGGATGCAGAAGAGAAAATAGAAAAATCTCTCTTTTGGTGGCCGTATAAGTTGGAGACCATAACCCTAATAAATACATATATTTATATGTTTTGATATTTCTAATTTGGCCCTTATCAAATTAGATTTATCTCCGGTATCTACACATTAATTCCATGATAATTATACCCTTAAGCCAATTTTCCAAATAGACAACTTTAATTTGGCTTAATTAATCAGATAGCCCAACACAATTAATTTTACATATGTGGCCCATATTATTGAATAATTCCAACAGCTAAGACCATTGGCACTTGGGGATGAGGTCAAGGGATCGAACCCCACGAGGGTCGAATGGGTGTCAGTGGACATGGGCCCCCGGGCCAAAGCCGCTGGGTGTCTTCGACACGGGCTTTGATGATAATAATAATAATATATATAATATAATATAATAATAATATAAAATAATAAATAGAGATGTAAGGATTGAATCTTGTACCTCCCACATGCAAAATAAACACTTTTCCACTTGAGCAACATTACTAGTTCGTCTTAGTCAACTATGTATATAAAATATTATAACAACAAACTTTCAAAATTACGGGCCCTCTGTATAGAGGGCCCTGTTCGGCCATTCCAGATGAACGTGTCATGGCCGATGTCACGCCCCAGAACCAGAATACTGGAGAGCGGGGGCAGACATAGCCAGCTACGTATATTAAAATAGAATACATCTCAACTATACGGTCACGGCTGTCTAGATATGAGGGTTTACTACAAGCCAGCAGTCTCTTAGGGTCAAGCCTATTGTCTCAATCTCAAGCAAATAATATAATTATAAGATGTATGATCATTAAATATACAATAAAAGGCGTCCCAAATATTACATATCAGCTGATCATGAAGCTAGTCGTACAAAATGTTAGGACTAGCAAGAGTTTAAGTCATACATGATCAACCCTAGGATTTGTTAATCATGTTTACAGCCCGTAGGCAGACAGTAAGTAAGGTACATCGAGCTAACAGGTGCTCGTCGGCTAAACGCCTCAAAAGAATAATTTTACAATAGAGTGAGCGAAATAAAATAGAAAACCCACTCGTAGCCCGGGTTCCGTCTAGTCGCTACCATCGGGCTGGAGGTTCGGTAGATCCTCGGGTGCTGCTCCGAAATCTGGCCACACAAAACCAGCTGGGTCAAACCCCAGAAAGAGCAAGTGCCACAAAGGAGGCCACAAAATAAGAACAAAAGCCAACATATCAGAACATAAGAAAATAAAGACAATTATTAAGGAGAAACCTGGCAGGTGATATACGATAAGATAACCATGGAACTCTTCAGATAACCAGGTTACAATCCGTAAACCAAACAAGGACCGAGGTTGTAACCCTTCGTCTGAACGGAACTTGGTTTCTCCCACCATTTATCGGCAAGATAAAATACAAGAAATCAGGACCTGTAATTAATCATGATTAAGGTAAAGCACGAGTAATCATGTCATGTCATAACTTTATACAGGATCAGGGCAAGACAAGCGGGACTAGACTCCATCCAATCAATCACGGCCAAGCAAGTACTACGGCTTACTACTTAACTAACTAGGGTTATCACAAGCCTAATTACTAACAAGATGCAAGTGAGAATTTCCCAGTCCCAAGCCCTACAGACTATCCAGTTATCCTTCCGCGGGTTGAGAGTTATAGGTGGGTACATCGCCCGGGAGACAAATGTACCCTTAGATGACTTAGAGGGTGCAACACGCGACGGTGTGCTGGAAATATGCTCTACTCGGCGGCAAGCTACAAGTCCAATTAAAGCACCCAGATAACGAGATTGCCTGTGACTGGAAATTCTCTATGAACTACACTTTGATCTAGTCATTAGCCTGATCCATATTCAGTGTGAATCCCTGACCGTAGGAACCAGGGAGTCACGTCCTAGACATGATGCAAGACAAGACAAGTGGATTGCACAAGCAAGCAAGCAGGAACACCCACGGTGTCAAGTTGATTATACAAGTCAAGTTAGCCGTCGCAACAGCATCAAGTCAAGTTAAGTTACAAGTTACAAGTCAAGTCAGGTCAAGTACAGGTCAAGTCAAGTACATGTCAAGAGTGCGCCGCCACGGGCCACTATCAAGTCAGGTTGGTCATGTCAGGAGTGCACCACTACGGGTCACTGTCGTGTTATGCTAGTTATTGTCATACCATGCCATGTACAATAGTCATTCCAAACATATTAAGTAAAATCAAGTTCATGACAAAAGGCGTAAGGATATAAAATGGGCGTAAAATATCTAATAAAATATCAATATACAGGGCTATAGAAGAGCCAAGCTTAGAGAAATAAAACTAAAACTCCAAGAGCCAATGGATTGCGCAAGGGGTCAGGGGTTGGATTGCGCAGGAGTCAAGTGCGCCATGAGCCAACTGCGTAGGGGTGAGCTGCGCAGGGTACAAACTGCGCAGGGGTGGATGGCGCAGCAGATGGATTACTCTGGATCAGGTTGCGCAGGAATGGATGGCGCAGGGTCAGATTGCGCATGAGTGGAGTGCGTAGGGATAGATGGCGCATGGGCAGACTGCGCATGAGCGGACTGCGCATGAGCAGACTGCGCATGAGCAGACTGCGCATGAATCCATGCGCACTCGGATTGAGCGCAGTTTCCCAAGGGGCAAGCTGCGCGGTCGGCGCTGTGCTAAGGAGCGCTGGCCGAGGGGGAATGCGCAATCCAGCCCTGCGCTAAAGAGCGCAGGCTGCTGTCTTCTTCTCCAGGCCGAGAAGAAGACTCCAAGAACTCTAAGGTTCAAAACTTCATATCTTGGTAAAATCAAAACCAAATCTAGATTTTCAAAGGTCTAACTTGAGTAAAATCGAATTCTCTTCCACATGGAAGCATCAAAACATACAAAAATTGAAGTTTAATAGATCAAAACCAAGGATTTTCAAAAATGGTTAAAACCTAGATCTAGAAGAATGAAAGCTCCAAATCACAAAATGTCAAGTTCTAAAGTTGATCACCATGGCCTAATCTAGCTAATGAACAAAAAAAAATGGTGCTTATTGATGGCAAGGTGCACTTGCCTATAGGTGATGGTGTTGTGTAGAGTAAGGAAGAAGGAGAAGAAATAAATGAAAATATGAGGAGAGAAAAAGTAGGGATTTATGATGGTGGGTTGTGGTGGAATGAGGGTGGAGAATAGGTTAAGGTGTTCCTCTCATGATAACAAACCAAACCAAACCCTCTCCACAAAATAAACCAAGCCATGTAAATCTAAATTACGAGAACCAAAATCCGCAAGTCAAATCAATTACAAGTACATGCCAAAATCCAAGAAATAAAATACAGGTCCGAAATACGTATAAGCCTGATAAAATACGTATTCCGAATATGGGTGTTACAACTCTACCCACCTTAAAAGAATTCCGTCCTCGGAATTTAATCAAGGAGCTAGAGATAAAAGCCAGCTATACTATCCACAAGGCTACACTAAGCAAACAATCAAACAATTATACATGCAAGCAAGGGATGGAAAAGCATAAGGTATAAGGAAGACATATACCTTACGAGTCAAACAGGTAGGGATAACGTGATCGGATATCATCCTCACACTCCCACGTTTGACTTTCCCAAGAAGCGATGAACTCAAGCAATACGAACTAAACTGATAGTCTTGTGCTTGAGGTCTCTCTCTTTGGTCAAACATGGACACGGGCCTTTCCTCATACGAAAAGGTTGGTACCATAACCATTTTTGAATAATCTAGGACATAGCTCGGGTCCGGGATATACCGTCGTAATTGGAATACATGAAACAATGACACGTGTTCCGCATAACAATGGCGGAAAGCAAGACAATAGGACACAGATACCTCTCTGCCGAGTCGGGATCTGGGCTTGGGCCAGGGCGAACTGCTGAGGCCTCTGTTGCTGGAAGACTTGAGCCTGAGGCGGCAATGGCCTCGGAGGCTGGTACTACTGCTGAAACACTTGGGCCTGAGGCAGCAATGGCCTCGGCAATGGATACTGCTGCTGCTGGACTGGTGGTGGTCCCCTTACCGAGGGACTAGTCTGGACTGATGAGGAGGGACCGGCTCTATTCGGACAAGACCCTATCTTGTGGTCCGGTGCTCCACAAGCCAAACACAATCCCTGAGCTCTGCGACACTCTGAAACAACGTGTCCTGGCTTCCCACAATGAGTGCAGCCCATTGCGGAAGTGTAATGCCTGTGGTTCGTATTACGTATCTTGGTATACGTGTACGTATTCTTGACTCGTATTGCGTATTTTTCTGCATGGTTATTTTGGCATGTCATTGGTTGTGGCTTAGCTTGGTTCGGCTTAGCTTGGTTTGGTTTGCTTTTGGGTTCATCATGAACCAAAAGAAAACCCCTACTACCACCACCACTACCTTTATTAACCTATTCCCCTTTCTCTCTCTCATTTATTCTTCTTCTTCCCTATCATAACTTCTTCAACCACCAGGAGAAAGAGAGAGAGCTTAGGCAAGTGCAAACTTGCTTCATAATGGATCTCAAGTTTTATTGTTCCATTCTCTTCCTTACTTGATTCTAAGCCTCTTTAGAACTTGACATTTTTGGATTTGATAGATGGATTCTTGTAGATCTAAGTTTGTAAACTTTTTGGTTTTTCTTGGTTTTGATCTTTAAAACTTCGTTATTTTCGAAAACTAGTGTTTCTATGTTGTAGAGAATTCAATTTCATGCAGTTTTGGCTTTTGTTTCACTTGATTTCGGCTTCGGATGAGGAAGTTATGGCCAAAACAATTTCTGGTCATTTCTAGGTTCGTCTGCAGCATAATCAGCATGTCGCAGAAGGCGCATGTTGCAATGAAGCGCATGTCGCGGTAGCCGCATATCATGTCGCAGAAGGCGCATGTCGCAGAAGGTGCATGTTGCAATGAAGCGCATGTCGCGGTAGCCGCATATCATGTCGCAGAAGGCGCATGTTGCAATGAAGCGCATGTCGCGGTAGCCGCATATCATGTCGCAGAAGGCGCATGTCGCAGAAGGCGCATGTTGCAATGAAGCGCATGTCGCGGTAGCCGCATATCATGTCGCAGAAGGCGCATGTCGCAGAAGGCGCATGTTGCAATGAAGCGCATGTCGCGGTAGCCGCATATCATATCGCAGAAGGCGTATGTCGCAGTAGGCGCATGTTGCAATGAGGCGCATGTCGCGATAGGCGCATATCATGTCGCAGTTGAACCACATAAGGCGCATGTCGCGGTAGACGCATATCATGTCGCAGTTGATCCACATGAGGCGCATGTCGCGGTAGGTGCATATCATGTCGGCATGAGCCGCATTAAGGCGCATGTCGCAGTAGGCGCATATGGTGTCGCAGTTGCATGCATGTCGCAGAATAGGCCGCATAATGCATATTTTGACTATTACTAACTGTCATATGTCCTAATTGATTGAATTATTGCTCGAATTTCTCCCAACTCCCAACATGAAAGTTGTAGATCTTTTTCTTGGCTTCAAGAATAGGTCACTAATTATTTTATGCAAGTTCTCTCACTCATGATAATATAAGAATAGAACACGATAGTGGCCCGCTGTGGTGCACTCTTGACAAGTAAACTGGCATGATATGTCTCGATATGCTGTTATGACAGCTAGCCTGACATGACAAGTGTGAATGACCTGGACACCGTGGGCGATTGCGTTTGTACAAATAAATTGGTACTATCTTGCATCATGTCTAGGATGGGGATCCCTGAGTACCACGGTCAGGGTTACCTACTGAAATTGACTAAGGCTAATTAACTAAGAACGATTCAGTAGTCATGAAGAGATTCCCAGCTACAGGCAATTCCGTTATCTGGGCGCATTAAGTGGACTTGTAGCCTACCGATGAGTAGGGCACATTTCTAGCACACAGTCATGTGGTGCACCCTTTATAAACGGACATTCGACCCGAATAACCGGATGGTCTGCAGGGCTTGTGGCTGTTGGGATAATCTCATTGCATCTTGCTAGTAACTAGGCCTGTGATAACCCTAGTTAGTTAAAAGTATCAAGTCGTACTCTTGATTGGCCGTGATTGATTGGATGTAGTTTATTCCATCTTAGTCTTATCCTGATCCTGTACAAGATTGTATCAGGATATGATTTCTTGTATCGATAAATGATGGGATACCAAGTTCTGTTCAGATGAAGGGTTACAATCCCGGTCCTTGTTTGGTTTAAGGGTTGTAACTTGGCTATCTGAATAGTTCCATAGTTATCTTATCATATATCGTCCTGCTTATTGTGCCCGTCTTAACAATAAGATCAGGGGTCCAGTTCTGTTCAAGCGAAGGGTTACAACCCCGGTCCTTGTTTGGTTTAAGGGTTGTAACCTGGCTCCCGGAGCAGTTCTGTGTCCTCTCTTCGTTTATTGTCTTATTGTAACCCCCTGTCATGCTCGTCATGTTTTACCTTTACTTCAATACCATGATTATTTATACTGGCCTTAACAATAAAGATCAGGGGTCCAGTTCTGTTCAGGCGAAGGGTTACAACCCCGGTCCTTGTTTGGTTTAAGGGTTGTAACCTGGCTTCCGGAGCAGTTCTGCGTCCTCTCTTCGTTTATTGTCTTGTTACCTTATCAATAGTAATTGAGGCGGGTTTCTATTCAGGCGAAGAATTGCAACCCCGGTCCTTGTTTGGTTTAAGGGTTACAGTCTGGCCACTTGAATGGTTTCTCCGTGCTCAATATATTATTGATTATCTCAGTTATTATCAGTATCTTTTAATTACCTTAACTATTTATTTGTGATATGCTGGTTTTAGTTCCTAAATGAAGCCTCCTTTGTGGTACTTGCTCTTTCTGGGGTCTGGCCCAGCTGGTTTTGTGTGGCCAGATATTGGAGCAGCAACAGAGGATCCACCTGTCTTCCAGCCCGATGGTGACCACCAGGCGTAACCAGGGCAACGAGTGGGTTTCTTTTGTCCTCCCACTCTATTTATAAAATTATTCTTTTGAGGCGTTTAGCCGGCGAGCACGTGTTAGCTCGTATTGCACCTTTATTTACTGTCTGCCTATGGGCTGTAACATGATTGACAAATCCTAGGGTTGATCATGTATGACTGAACTCTTGCTAGTCCTGACATTTTGTACGACTAGCTTCATGATCATCCAATATGTAATGTATGGGACGCCTTGCTATTATATATTTGGTGCTCTGACATCTTGTAACTACTATTACTTGCTTGTGATTGAGACAATAGGCTTGTTCATGACCATAAAAGACTGTTGGCTTGTAGTTAAACCCTCATGTATCTAGACAGCCGTGACCGTATAGCGAGGTGGGTTGCACTTCAATATACGTAGCTGGCTATGTACGCCCCCGCTCTCCAGTATTCTGGTTCTGGGGCGTGACATGGTTTTAGTGGTGGCCCATGCAGGTCTTGTAAATCAAGAAATGTGAGGGTTTACTGAATAGATGTCTCAATCAGTACTCACCCTTGATCTCTACTCGTATCCTCTTGATCCCTGAAAATCTTGACCTGATCACATGCTTGTATCGTTGATCTGTCCTGGTCCTTCCTTATTGTTCCCTATGTCGTCTTCTTCAGCGGCATTGTTCCTGGACCTACCGATCAGCAAGGCGGAGCACCTCCCGCGGACCAGCAACAACCTGGAGATCAAGCCCAGCATTCAGGAGTAGCCTCCAGAGTCATGCCTACTGAAGGAGAACCCCCAATTCAGCCCGTC
The DNA here is from genome assembly GCA_029216955.1 of Iris pallida. Lineage (NCBI taxonomy): Eukaryota > Viridiplantae > Streptophyta > Magnoliopsida > Asparagales > Iridaceae > Iris > Iris pallida. The sequence goes on from JANAVB010002199.1 coordinate 4,924,861, forward strand.
CAGCCTGCAGAGCCTGATAATGGCACTTTGGCGGGTTTCATCAGGTCCCTATTAGCTTCCCAGGATCGTCGCGGAGATGCCTTACACCAGGCGGTAGCAGACGCTTTGACCAGAGGAGGTCATCTGGGTAATAGCGCGGCCAACAGCTTCAAGCGCTTGAACCCTCCCTTCTTCGACGGCAGTGAAGATGCGATCGCTGCAGATGCATGGCTTCAGGACACAGAGGTGATTCTAGAAGCAGCTAAGACTCCAGAAGCCGAGAAGGTGGCCGTAGTGCGCCTGCAGTAACTAGATCTTGCCCGCAGCTGGTGGGCAGCACAGGCCGATGGATTAGTGGCCCCTATTTTATGGGCAGTATTCAGGAAGAGATTCCAGACCAAGTATTTTGATACTGTAGCTCGGTATGATCTACAGACGAGGTTCACCAATCTGAAGCAGATGGGCAGGACGGTCGATGGATATGCGATCGAGTTCTCCAGGCTTAGTCGGTTTGCTCCCACCTTGGTGGCGACCGAGTTCGATAGAGCCCAGCGGTTCCAGCAGGGGCTTCATCTGGAGATTCTATTGGCGGTGGAGCAGTTTGAGCATCAGACCTTTGATGCAGTATTGAGAGCAGCCCGGAGGCATGAGTATACCTCCCAGAGGATCGTGGATAGGACCGGAGGTCGAAAGCGATCTCACGGTCAGATGAACCAGTCATCAGCACCAGCCCCGGCAGCCAGGGCTTTGACCATTGGAGCTCCGAGGCGGGCGGCCTCAGTGACGTCGGTTCAGCATTCCACCCCGACGCACCCTCAGCAGCAGAAGCAGAAGCAGTCTTCCGCAGTGGGATGTTCACACTGCGGGAAGCCAGGACATGTGGTATCAGAATGTCGCAGAGCACAGGGTTTGTGCTTGGTTTGTGGTGCCCCGGACCACAGGGTTGGGAATTGCCCGAACAGAGGGAGTTCATCCGCCTTCTCTAGTCCTTCAGTTAGAGGACCAGCACCAGTCCAGCAGCAGCAGCAGCTGCAGTACCCGTTCCCGAGGCCATTGCCGACGCAGGCCCAGGCATTTCAGCAGCAGAGCCCGCAGCAGTATGCCCAAGCCCAAGCCCTGATCCAGAGCAGGCAGAGGAATTTTCAGCAGAGGGGACCCGCACCCAGAGGACATGGTCAAGTGCTGGCTTTGATCATGGAAGAAGAAGGAATAGCACCAGGTGAGGTGGTGGCAGGTACTATTCTCGTCAACACCTTTCCAGCTTCAGTATTATTTGATTCTGGTGCCTCGCATTCATTTATGTCTGCACGATTTGCGATACGGGTAGGACTGGAGCCCGAGTCATTATCAGTAAGGCTCAATATACTTACTGGTAACGGACTTGTGGGAGTAGATAGAGTGTTTTCCTCGTGTCAGGTCGTAGTTAGCGGTAGAGAATTCCCCGCTAGATTGATAGAGTTCCCGATGGCCGATTATGATGTGGTCTTAGGGATGGATTGGTTGAGGGACCAGTATGCTAGGATAGACTGCCACATTGGCAGGGTTGTTTTTAGCATTCCCGGAGAGCCAGAGTTTTCTTTCTCCCGAGGCGAAGTTGAACCTTCTCCTCCAGTATTGCGGATGGCAGTAGCAGCAGTACAGTTACCTCGGATAGTCGAAGAGTTTCCAGATGTTTTCCCAGAAGAGCTTCCAGGGATGCCGCCAGAGCGAGAGATCGAGTTTACCATCGACTTGATTCCCGAGACAGCCCCAGTGTCAGAAAGAGTCTACAGGATGGCACCGTCAGAGCTAGAGATATTGTACAAGATGATTGAAGAACTCAGAACCAAGGGATTCATTCGTGCTAGTGGATCGCCTTGGGGAGCCCCGATGCTTCTTGTGAAAAAGAAGGATGGTACGTCCAGATTGTGTGTTGATTATCGTACCTTGAACTCGGTGGCAATCAAGAACAGATACCCTCTCCCAAGGATAGATGACTGTTTGATCAACTCAGAGGGGCGTCAGTATTTTCGAAGATCGACTTGCGCTCAGGATACCATCAGATCAGAGTCAGAGAGCAGGACATCCCGAAGATAGCTTTCAGATCTAGATATGTGCATTGGGAGTTCCTTGTGATGCCATTTGGAGCAACCAATGCGCCGGCTGTATTCATGGACCTCATGAATCGTATCTTTATGCCTTATTTGGATCAGTTCGTGATTGTGTTCCTAGACGATATCCTGGTCTACAGCAAGAGTGAAGCGGAGCATGAGCAACACCTTAGGGTTGTTCTTCATATTCTCAGAGAGCACCAGTTGTATGCCAAGTTCAGTAAATACGAGTTCTGGCTCGATCGTATTTCATACTTGGGTCATATTATCACCAAAGTGGGAGTAGAAGTGGATCTCCAGAAGATCGTGGCCATTGAAACATGGCCGGTACCTAGCACAGTGGCAGAAGTCCGTAGTTTTCTTGGCTTGGCCGGCTACTACCGGCAATTTGTTTCAGACTTTGCTCGAATTTCAGCACCATTAACCCAGTTGACCCGCAAGGATGTGCAGTTTGCTTGGACAACAGAATGTCAGGATTCCTTTGAGAAGTTGAAGCGAGGCTTGATGACGGCTCCTATTCTCACGCTTCCAGATGGAACTGGAGGATTTTCAGTGTATTATGATGCTTCGGGCAGAGGTTTAGGATGTGTTCTGATGCAGCATGGGAAGGTAATAGCTTATGCGTCACGACAACTTCGTGATCATGAAAGAAATTACCCAACCCATGACTTGGAGCTGGCAGCAGTAGTGTTTGCACTTAAGTTGTGGAGGCACTACCTATACGGAGATAGGGTGGAAATTTTCACCGACCACAAGAGCCTGAAGTATGTTTTCACCCAGAAGGATCTCAACATGCGTCAGAGGAGATGGCTAGAGCTGCTTGTGGATTATGATGTCAACTTGCAGTACCACCCAGGGAAGGCCAATGTTGTTGCAGATGCATTGAGCAGGAGGGCAGGAGTTTATTTCCTGACAGCACAACCAGAACTGTTAGCCGATCTTCAGAAGATGGGTATAGAAGTTGTCCTCCCTTCCAGTGTGGCATTGATGGCCAGCATGCAAGTCCAGTCCACTATAGTCGAGAGGATCCGGATGGCGCAGTCGGCAGATTCTAAGCTTCAGCGACTTAGAGCAGAGTGTGAGGCAGGACGAAGACCAGAGTTATGCATTCATGAAGATGGTACACTTCGACATGGCAAGCGTCTTTGTGTACCCAGTGGAGATATCAGACAGGAGATCATGGCAGAGTCCCACAGTTCGCAGTATTCCATTCATCCCGGTGGCACGAAGATGTACCGTGATATCCGCCAGCACTTTTGGTGGAATGGCATGAAGAGGGAGATAGCCCGGTTTGTCTCTCGTTGTTTAGTCTTCCAACAAGTTAAGGCTGAACATCAGAGACCAGCTGGACTACTTCAACCGTTGCCGATTCCAGAGTGGAAATGGGAGCATGTAACCATGGATTTTGTGACTGGATTGCCTAAAATCCCGGCTGGCAGAGACGCTATTTGGGTTATTATAGACAGGCTCACGAAGATGGCTCACTTTCTCCCGTTCAGAGTTGGTCAGTCGACGGCTCAGCTAGCGAAGATGTATCTCCGACAGATTGTCAGGTTGTACGGTGTACCAGTCAGTATCACTTCAGACAGAGATTCAAGATTTATGTCACACTTTTGGCGTAGCTTGCAAGAAAGTTTGGGAACTCACCTCCAGTTCAGTTCAGCTTATCACCCGCAGACAGATGGCCAGTCGGAGCGTATGATCCAGACTCTTGAAGATATGTTACGATCTTGTACACTCGACTTCGGTGGTTCGTAGGAAGATCACGTACACCTGGTGGAGTTCTCGTACAATAACAGTTTCCAAGCCAGTATCCAGATGGCTCCGTTCGAGGCATTGTATGGTAGGAAGTGTCGATCCCCGCTAGCCTGGGACGATATCGGAGAGAGGCAGATGCTTGGTCCGAAAATGATTGCTCAGACTGTTGAAGTGGTCAGAAGAGTCAGAGATCATCTTCGAGTTGCCCAAGATCGCCAGCGTCATTGGGCCGATTCTCATCGGCGCCCTCTTGAGTTTTCTGTCGGTGACCATGTATTCCTGAGGATTTTGTCTAACCGCGGCGTCATTCGTTTCGACGTACGAGGAAAGCTTAGTCCTAGGTATATAGGGCCGTTCGACATTCTGGAGCGAGTAGGAGATGTATCCTATCGTCTCGCTCTTCCACCATCGCTATATGAGGTGCATGACGTATTCCATGTATCCCAACTGCGACGGTATATCCCGGATCTGAGCCACATCCTGGATCATTCAGAATTGGTTGTTGGTACCAACCTTTCGTATGAGGAGAGGCCCGTGTCTATATTGGACCGAAGAGAGAAGATCCTCAAGAACAAGACTATCAAGTTAGTCCGAGTTGCTTGGGGTCATCACTCTTTGAGTGAGTCGACGTGGGAGCGTGACGATGATATCCGATCACGATATCCCGACCTGTTTGACTCGTAAGGTATAATGTCTTCCTTATGCCTTATGCTTTCAATTTCTTGCTTGAATAAATGACTGCATGATAGACTGCTTGTTATAGCTTACGATTAGTATAGCTTGTCCTTGCAAATTCTAGCCTCTTGATTAAATTCCGAGGACGGAATTCTTTGAAGGTGGGTAGAGTTGTAATACATGTGGCTCGTATTACGTATCTTGGTATACGTGTACGTATTCTTGACTCGTATTGCATATTTTTCTGCATGGTTATTTTGGCATGTCATTGGTTGTGGCTTAGCTTGGTTCGGCTTAGCTTGGTTTGGTTTGCTTTTGGGTTCATCATGAACCAAAAGAAAACCCCTACCTACCACCACCACTACCCTTTATTAACCCATTCCCCTTTCTCTCTCTTCATTTATTCTTCTTCTTCCCTATCATAACTTCTTCAACCACCAGGAGAAAGAGAGAGAGAGAGCTTAGGCAAGTGCAAACTTGCTTCATGATGGATCTCAAGTTTTATTGTTCCATTCTCTTCCTTACTTGATTCTAAGCCTCTTTAGAACTTGACATTTTTGGATTTGATGGATGGATTCTTGTAGATCTAAGTTTGTAAACTTTTCAGTTTTTCTTGGTTTTGATCTTTAAAACTTGGTTATTTTCGAAAACTAGTGTTTCTATGTTGTAGAGAATTCAATTTCATGCAGTTTTGGCTTTTGTTTCACTTGATTTCGGCTTCGGATGAGGAAGTTATGGCCAAAACAATTTCTGGTCATTTCTAGGTTCGTCTGCAACATAATCAGCATGTCGCAGAAGGCGCATGTTGCAATGAAGCGCATATCGCGGTAGCCGCATATCATGTCGCAGAAGGCGCATGTCGCAGAAGGCGCATGTTGCAATGAAGCGCATGTCGCGGTAGCCGTATATCATGTCGCAGAAGGCGCATGTTGCAATGAAGCGCATGTCGCGGTAGCCGCATATCATGTCGCAGAAGGCGCATGTCGCAGAAGGCGCATGTTGCAATGAAGCGCATGTCGCGGTAGCCGCATATCATGTCGCAGAAGGCGCATGTCGCAGAAGGCGCATGTTGCAATGAAGCGCATGTCGCGGTAGCCGCATATCATGTCGCAGAAGGCGCATGTTGCAGTAGGCGCATGTTGCAATGAGGCGCATGTCGCGGTAGGCGCATATCATGTCGCAGTTGAGCCACATGAGGCGCATGTCGCGGTAGGCGCATATCATGTCGCAGTTGAGCCACATGAGGCACATGTCGCGGTAGGCGCATATCATGTCGCGCATGAGCCGCATTAAGGTGCATGTCGCAGTAGGCGCATATGGTGTCGCAGTTGCATGCATGTCGCAGAATAGGCCGCATAATGCATATTTTGACTATTACTAACTGTCATATGTCCTAATTGATTAAATTATTGCTCGAATTTCTCCCAACTCCCAACATTAAAGTTGTAGATCTTTTCCTTGGCTTCAAGAATAGGTCACTAATTATTTTATGCAAGTTCTCTCACTTATGATAATGTAAGAATAGAACACGATAGTGGCCTGCTGTGGTGCACTCTTGACAAGTAAACTGGTATGATATGTCTCGACATGCTGTTATGACAGCTAGCCTGACATGACAAGTGTGAATGACCTGGACACCGTGGGCGATTGCGTTTGTACAAATAAACTGGTACTGTCTTGCATCATGTCTAGGATGGGGATCCCTGAGTACCACGGTCAGGGTTACCTACTGAAATTGACTAAGGCTAATTAACTAAAAACGATTCAGTAGTCATGAAGAGATTCTCAGCTACAGGCAATCCTGTTATCTGGGCGCATTAAGTGGACTTGTAGCCTACCGACGAGTAGGGCACATTTCCAGCACACAGTCATGTGGTGCACCCTTCATAAATGGACATTCGACCCGGATAACCGGATGGTCTGCAGGGCTTGTGGCTGTTGGGATAATCTCATTGCATCTTACTAGTAACTAGGCCTGTGATAACCCTAGTTAGTTAAAACTATCAAGCCGTACTCTTGATTGGCCGTGATTGATTGGATGTAGTTTATTCCATCTTAGTCTTATCCTGATCCTGTACAAGATTGTATCAGGACATAATTTTTTGTATCGATAAATGATGGGATACCAAGTTCTGTTCAGATGAAGGGTTACAATCCCGGTCCTTGTTTGGTTTAAGGGTTGTAACTTGGCTATCTGAATAGTTCCATGGTTATCTTATCATATATCGTCCTGCTTATTGTGCCCGCCTTAACAATAAAGATCAGGGGTCCAGTTCTGTTCAGGCGAAGGGTTACAACCCCGGTCCTTGTTTGGTTTAAGGGTTGTAACCTGGCTTCCGGAGCAGTTCTGTGTTCTCTCTTCGTTTATTGTCTTATTGTAACCCCCTGTCATGCTCGTCATGTTTTATCTTTACTTCAATACCATGATTATTTATACTGGCCTTAACAATAAAGATCAGGGGTCCAGTTCTGTTCAGGCGAAGGGTTACAACCCCGGTCCTTGTTTGGTTTAAGGATTGTAACCTGGCTTCCGGAGCAGTTCTGCGTCCTCTCTTCGTTTATTGTCTTGTTACCTTATCAATAGTAATTGAGGCGGGTTTCTATTCAGGCGAAGGATTGCAACCCCGGTCCTTATTTGGTTTAAGGGTTGCAGTCTGGCCACTTGAATGGTTTCTCCGTGCTCAATATATTATTGATTATCTCAGTTATTATCAGTATCTTTTAATTACCTTAACTATTTATTTGTGATATGCTGGTTTTAGTTCCTAAGTGAAGCCTCCTTTGTGGCACTTGCTCTTTCTGGGGTCTGACCCAGCTGGTTTTGTGTGGCCAGATATCGGAGCAGCAACAGAGGATCCACCTGTCTTCCAGCCCGATGGTGACCACCAGGCGTAACCAGGGCAACGAGTGGGTTTCTTTTGTCCTCCCACTCTATTTGTAAAATTATTCTTTTAAGGCGTTTAGCCGGCGAGCACGTGTTAGCTCGTATTGCACCTTTGTTTACTGTCTGCCTATGGGCTGTAACCTGATTGACAAATCCTAGGGATGATCATGTATGACTGAACTCTTGCTAGTCCTGACATTCTGTACGACTAGCTTCATGATCATCCAATATGTAATGTATGGGACGCCTTGCTATTATATATTTGGTGCTCTGACATCTTGTAACTACTATTACTTGCTTGTGATTGAGAGAATAGGCTTGTTCATGACCATAGAAGACTGTTGGCTTGTAGTTAAACCCTCATGTATCTAGACAGCCGTGACCGTATAGCGAGGTGGGTTGCACTTCAATATACGTAGCTGGCTATGTACGCCCCCGCTCTCCAGTATTCTGGTTCTGGGGCGTGACAGGAAGACTGCTTCTGCTTCTGTTGCTGAGGGAACGTGACCGACGTCACTGAGGCCGCCTGTCTCGGAGTTCCAATTGTCAAGGCCCTGACTGCTGGGGCTGGTACTGTCGACTGGGTCATCTGGCCGTGAGATCGCTTCCGACCTCCGGTCCTGTCCACGATCCTGTGGGAGGTATACTCGTGCCTCCTGGCTGCCCTCAATACTGCATCAAAAGTCTGATGTTCAAACTGTTCCACTGCTAACAAAATCTCGAGGTGGAGCCCTTGCTGGAACTGCTGGGCTCTATCAAACTCGGTCGCCAACAAAGTGGGAGCAAACCGACTAAGCCTGGAGAACTCGGCCGCATATCCATCGACCGTCCTACCTCCTTGCTTCAGATTGGTGAACTTAGTCTGTAGATCGTACCGAGCCACCGCATCGAAGTACTTAGTCTGGAATCTCTCTCTGAATAGTGCCCATGGAATAGGGGCCACTAATCCCATGGCCTGTGCTGTCCACCAGCTGCGGGCAAGATCCAGTAACTGTAGACGTACTACGGCCACCTTCTCGTCCTCCGGGGTTCTGGCTGCCTCTAGAATGACTTCAGTATCCTGGAGCCACGCGTCAGCAGCGATAGCATCTTCACTGCCATCGAAGAATGGAGGGTTCAGGCGCTTGAAACTGTTCGCTGCACTATTCCTTGGATGACCGCCTCTGTTCAGAGCATCTTCCACTGTCTGGTGCAAGGCATCTCCTCGGCGATCTTGGAAAGCTAACAATGATCTGATGAGATCCACCAAAGTGCCATCATCAGGCTCTGCAGGCTGGACTGGCTGAACTGACGGCTCTCCTCCAGTAGGTACGACTCGGGAGGCTACTCCGAAGTGTTGGGCTTGATCTCCGGGCTGCTGATCCACGGGAGGTGCTCCACCTTGCTGATCGGCGGGGTCAGGTACAGTGCCGCTGAAGAAGACGACACAGGGAAAACAATAAGGAAGGACCAGGACAGATCAACGATACAAGCATGTGATCAGGTCAAGATTCTCAGGGATTCGGAGGATATGAACGGAGATCAAGGACGAATAATGATCGAGACATCTATCGGTAAACCCTCACATTTCTTGATTGACAAGACCTGCATAGGCCACCACTTAAACCATGTCACGCCCCAGAACCAGAATACTGGAGAGCGGGGGCAGACATAGCCAGCTACGTATATTGAAATAGAATACATCTCAACTATACGGTCACGGCTGTCTAGATATGAGGGTTTACTACAAGCCAGCAGTCTCTTAGGGTCAAGCCTATTGTCTCAATCTCAAGCAAATAATATAATTATAAGATGTATGATCATTAAATATACAATAAAGGCGTCCTAAATATTATATATCAGCTGATCATGAAGCTAGTCGTACAAAATGTTAGGACTAGCAAGAGTTTAAGTCATACATGATCAACCCTAGGATTTGTTAATCATGTTTACAGCCCGTAGGCAGACAGTAAGTAAGGTACATCGAGCTAACAGGTGCTCGTCGGCTAAATGCCTCAAAAGAATAATTTTACAATAGAGTGAGCGAGACAAAATAGAAAACCCACTCGTAGCCCGGGTTCCGTCTAGTCGCCACCATCGGACTGGAGGTTCGGTAGATCCTCGGGTGCTGCTCCGGAATCTGGCCACACAAAACCAGCTGGGTCAAACCCCAGAAAGAGCAAGTGCCACAAAGGAGGCCACAAAATAAGAACAAAAGCCAACATATCAGAACATAAGAAAATAAAGACAATTATTAAGGAGAAACCTGGCAGGTGATATACGATGAGATAACCATGGAACTCTTCAGATAACCAGGTTACAACCCGTAAACCAAACAAGGACCGGGGTTGTAACCCTTCGTCTGAACGGAATTTGGTTTCTCCCACCATTTATCGGCAAGATAAAATACAAGAAATCAGGACCTGTAATTAATCATGATTAAGGTAAAGCACGACTAATCATGTCATATCATAACTTTGTACAGGATCAGGGCAAGACAAGCGGGACTAGACTCCATCCAATCAATCACGGCCAAGCAAGTACTACGGCTTACTACTTAACTAACTAGGGTTATCACAAGCCTAATTACTAACAAGATACAAGTAAGAATTTTCCAGTCCCAAGCCCTGCAGACTATCCAGTTATCCTTCCGCGGGTTGAGAGTTATAGGTGGGTACATCGCCCGGGAGACAAATGTACCCTTAGATGACTTAGAGGGTGCAACACGCGACGGTGTGCTGGAAATCTGCTCTACTCGTCGGCAAGCTACAAGTCCAATTAAAGCGCCCATATAACGAGATTGCCTGTGACTGGAAATTCTCTATGAACTACACTTTGATCTAGTCATTAGCCTGATCCATATTCAGTGTGAATCCCTGACCGTGGGAACCAGGGTGTCACGTCCTAGACATGATGCAAGACAAGACAAGTGGATTGCATAAGCAAGCAAGCAGGAACACCCATGGTGTCAAGTTGATTATACAAGTCAAGTTAGCCATCGCAACAGCATCAAGTCAAGTTAAGTTACAAGTTACAAGTTACAAGTTACAAGTCAAGTCAGGTCAAGTACAGGTCAAGTCAAGTACATGTCAAGAGTGCGCCGCCACGGGCCACTATCAAGTCAGGTTGGTCATGTCAGGAGTGCACCACTACGGGTCACTGTCGTGTTATGCTAGTTCTTGTCATACCATGCCATGTACAATAGTCATTCCAAACATATTAAGTAAAATCAAGTTCATGACAAAAGGCGTAAGGATATAAAATAGGCGTAAAATATCTAATAAAATATCAATATACAGGGCTATAGAAGAGCCAAGCTTAGAGAAATAAAACCAAAACTCCAAGAGCCAATGGATTACACAAGGGGTCAGAGGGTTGGATTGTGCAGGAGTCAAGTACGCCATGAGCCAACTGCGCAGGGATGAGCTGCGCAGGGTACCAACTGCGCAGGGGTGGATGGCACAGCAGATGGATTGCGCTGGATCAGGTTGCGCAGGAATGGATGGCACAGGGTCAGATTGTGCATGAGTGGAGTGCGTAGGGATAGATGGCGCATGGGCAGACTGCGCATGAGCGGACTGCGCATGAGCAGACTGCGCATGAATCCATGCGCACTCGGGTTGAGCGCAGTTTGCCAAGGGGCAAGCTGCGCGGTCGGCGCTGCGCTAAGGAGCGCTGGCCGAGGGGGAATGCGCAATCCAGCCCTGCGCTAAAGAGCGCAGGCTGCTGTCTTCTTCTCCAGGCCGAGAAGAAGACTCCAAGAACTCTAAGGTTCAAAACTTCATATCTTGGTAAAATCAAAACCAAATCTAGATTTTCAAAGGTCTAACTTGAGTAAAATCGAATTCTCTTCCACATGGAAACATCAAAATATGCAAAAATCGAAGTTTAATAGATCAAAACTAAGGATTTTCAAAAATGGTTAAAACCTAGATCTAGAAGAATGAAAGCTCCAAATCACAAAACGTCAAGTTCTAAAGTTGATCACCATGGCCTAATCTAGCTAATGAACAAATAAAAAATGGTGCTTATTTGATGGCAAGGTGCACTTGCCTATAGGTGATGGTGTTGTGTAGAGGAAGGAAGAAGGAGAAGAAATAAATGAAAATAATGAGGAGAGAGAAAAGTAGGTAGGGATTTATGATGGTGGGTTGTGGTGGAATGATGGTGGAGAATAGGTTAAGGTGTTCCTCTCATGATAAACCAAACCAAACCAAACCCTCTCCACAAAATAAACCAAGCCATGTAAAATCCAAATTACGAGAACCAAAATCCGCAAGTCAAATCAATTACAAGTACATGCCAAAATCCAAGAAAATAAAATACAGGTCCGAAATACGTATAAGCCTGATAAAATACGTATTCCGAATATGGGTGTTACAACTCTACCCACTTAAAAGAATTTCGTCCTCGGAATTTAATCAAGGAGCTAGAGATGTAAAAGCCAGCTATACTATCCACAAGGCTACACTAAGCAAACAATCAAACAATCATACATGCAAGCAAGGGATGGAAAAGCATAAGGTATAAGGAAGACATTATACCTTATGAGTCAAACAGGTAGGGATAACGTGATCGGATATCATCCTCACACTCCCACGTTTGACTTTCCCAAGGAGCGATGAACTCAAGCAACACGAACTAAACTGATAGTCTTGCGCTTGAGGTCTCTCTCTTTGGTCAAACATGGACACGGGCCTTTCCTCATACGAAAAGGTTGGTACCAATAACCATTTTGGAATGATCTAGGACATAGCTCGGGTCCGGGATATACCGTCGTAATTGGGATACATGAAACAATGACACGTGTCCCGCATAACAATGGCGGAAAGCAAGACAATAGGACACAGATACCTCTCTGCCGAGTCGGGATCTGGGCTTGGGCCAGGGCGAACTACTGAGGCCTCTGTTGCTGGAAGACTTGAGCCTAAGGCGGCAATGGCCTCGGAGGCTGGTACTGCTGCTGAAACACTTGGGCCTGAGGCAGCAATGGCCTCGGCAATGGATACTGCTGCTGCTGGACTGGTGCTGGTGCTGGTCCCCTTACCGAGGGACTAGTCTGGACTGATGAGGAGGGACCGGCTCTATTCGGACAAGACCCTATCTTGTGGTCCGGTGCTCCACAAGCCAAACACAATCCCTGAGCTCTGCGACACTCTGAAACAACGTGTCCTGGCTTCCCACAATGAGTGCAGCCCATTGCGGAAGACTGCTTCTGCTTCTGTTGCTGAGGGAACGTGACCGACGTCACTGAGGCCGCCTGTCTCGGAGTTCCAATTGTCAAGGCCCTCACTGCAGGGGCTGGTGCTGTCGACTGGGTCATCTGGCCGTGAGATCGCTTTCGACCTCCGGTCCTGTCCACGATCCTGTGGGAGGTATACTCGTGCCTCCTGGCTGCCCTCAATACTGCATCAAAAGTCTGATGTTCAAACTGTTCTACTGCTAACAAAATCTCGAGGTGGAGCCCTTGCTGGAACCGCTGGGCTCTATCAAACTCGGTCGCCAACAAAGTGGGAGCAAACCGACTAAGCCTGGAGAACTCGGCCGCATATCCATCGACCGTCCTACCTCCTTGCTTCAGATTGGTGAACTTAGTCTGTAGATCGTACCGAGCCACCGCATCGAAGTACTTAGTCTGGAATCTTTCTCTGAATAGTGCCCATGGAATAGGGGCCACTAATCCCATGGCCTGTGCTGTCCACCAGCTGCGGGCAAGATCCAGTAACTGTAGACGTACTACGGCCACCTTCTCGTCCTCCGGGGTTCTGGCTGCCTCTAGAATGACTTCAGTATCCTGGAGCCACGCGTCAGCAGCGATAGCATCTTCACTGCCATCGAAGAATGGAGGGTTCAGGCGCTTGAAACTGTTCACTGCACTATTCCTTGGATGACCGCCTCTGTTCAGAGCATCTTCCACTGCCTGGTGCAAGGCATCTCCTCGGCGATCTTGGGAAGCTAACAATGATCTGATGAGACCCACCAAAGTGCCATCATCAGGCTCTGCAGGCTGGACTGGCTGAACTGGCAGCTCTTCTCCAGTAGGTACGACTCGGGAGGCTACTCCGGAGTGTTGGGCTTGATCTCCGGGCTGCTGATCCACGGGAGGTGCTCCACCTTGCTGATCGGCGGGGTCAGGTACAGTGCCGCTGAAGAAGACGACACAGGGAAAACAATAAGGAAGGACCAGGACAGATCAACGATACAAGCATGTGATCAGGTCAAGATTCTCAGGGATTCGGAGGATATGAACGGAGATCAAGGACGAATAATGATCGAGACATCTATCGGTAAACCCTCACATTTCTTGATTGACAAGACCTGCATGGGCCACCACTTAAACCATGTCACGCCCCAGAACCAGAATACTGGAGAGCGGGGGCAGACATAGCCAGCTACGTATATTAAAATAGAATACATCTCAACTATACGGTCACGGCTGTCTAGATATGAGGGTTTACTACAAGCCAGCAGTCTCTTAGGGTCAAGCCTATTGTCTCAATCTCAAGCAAATAATATAATTATAAGATGTATGATCATTAATATACAATAAAAGGCGTCCCAAATATTACATATCAGCTGATCATGAAGCTAGTCGTACAAAATGTTAGGACCAGCAAGAGTTTAAGTCATACATGATCAACCCTAGGATTTGTTAATCATGTTTACAGCCCGTAGGCAGACAGTAAGTAAGGTACATCGAGCTAACAGGTGCTCGTCGGCTAAATGCCTCAAAAGAATAATTTTACAATAGAGTGAGCGAAACAAAATAGAAAACCCACTCGTAGCCCGGGTTTCGTCTAGTCGCCACCATCGGGCTGGAGGTTCGGTAGATCCTCGGGTGCTGCTCCGGAATCTGGCCACACAAAACCAGCTGGGTCAAACCCCAGAAAGAGCAAGTGCCACAAAGGAGGCCACAAAATAAGAACAAAAGCCAACATATCAGAACATAAGAAAATAAAGACAATTATTAAGGAGAAACCTGGCAGGTGATATACGATGAGATAACCATGGAACTCTTCAGATAACCAGGTTACAACCCGTAAACCAAACAAGGACCGGGGTTGTAACCCTTCGTCTGAACGGAACTTGGTTTCTCCCACCATTTATCGGCAAGATAAAATACAAGAAATTAGGACCTGTAATTAATCATGATTAAGGTAAAGCACGAGTAATCATGTCATGTCATAACTTTGTACAGGATCAGGGCAAGACAAGTGGGACTAGACTCCATCCAATCAATCACGGCCAAGCAAGTACTACGGCTTACTACTTAACTAACTAGGGTTATCACAAGCCTAATTACTAACAAGATGCAAGTGAGAATTTCCCAGTCCCAAGCCCTGCAGACTATCCAGTTATCCTTCCGCGGGTTGAGAGTTATAGGTGGGTACATCGCCCGGAAGACAAATGTACCCTTAGATGACTTAGAGGGTACAACACGCGACGGTGTGCTGGAAATCTGCTCTACTCGTCGGCAAGCTACAAGTCCAATTAAAGCGCCCAGATAACGAGATTGCCTGTGACTGGAAATTCTCTATGAACTACACTTTGATTTAGTCATTAGCCTGATCCATATTCAGTGTGAATCCCTGACCGTGGGAACCAGGGAGTCACGTCCTAGACATGATGCAAGACAAGACAAGTAGATTGCACAAGCAAGCAAGCAGGAACACCCACGGTGTCAAGTTGATTATACAAGTCAAGTTAGCCGTCGCAATAGCATCAAGTCAAGTTAAGTTACAAGTTACAAGTTACAAGTCAAGTCAGGTCAAGTACAGGTCAAGTCAAGTACATGTCAAGAGTGCGCCGCCACGGGCCACTATCAAGTCAGGTTGGTCATGTCAGGAGTGCACCACTACGGGTCACTGTCGTGTTATGCTAGTTCTTGTCATACCATGCCATGTACAATAGTCATTCCAAACATATTAAGTAAAATCAAGTTCATGACAAAAGGCGTAAGGATATAAAATGGGCGTAAAATATCTAATAAAATATCAATATACAGGGCTATAGAAGAGCCAAGCTTAGAGAAATAAAACCAAAACTCCAAGAGCCAATGGATTGCGCAAGGGGTCAGGGGGTTGGATTGCGTAGGAGTCAAGTACGCCATGAGCCAACTGCGCAGGGGTGAGCTGCGCAGGGTACCAACTGCGCAGGGGTGGATGGCGCAGCAGATGGATTACGCTGGATCAGGTTGCGCAGGAATGGATGGCGCAGGGTCAGATTGTGCATGAGTGGAGTACGCAGGGATAGATGGTACATGGGCAGACTGCACATGAGCGGACTGCGCATGAATCCATGCGCACTCGGGTTGAGCGCAGTTTGCCAAGGGGCAAGCTGCGCAGTCGGCGCTGCGCTAAGGAGCGCTGGCCGAGGGGGAATGCGCAATCCAGCCCTGCGCTAAAGAGCGCAGGCTGCTGTCTTCTTCTCCAGGCCGAGAAGAAGACTCCAAGAACTCTAAGGTTCAAAACTTCATATCTTGATAAAATCAAAACCAAATCTAGATTTTCAAAGGTCTAACTTGAGTAAAATCGAATTCTCTTCCACATGGAAGCATCAAAACATGCAAAAATCGAAGTTTAATAGATCAAAACCAAGGATTTTCAAAAATGGTTAAAACCTAGATCTAGAAGAATGAAAGCTCCAAATCACAAAATGTCAAGTTCTAAAGTTGATCACCATGGCCTAATATAGCTAATGAACAAATAAAAAAATGGTACTTATTTGATGGCAAGGTGCACTTGCCTATAGGTGATGGTGTTGTGTAGAGGAAGGAAGAAGGAGAAGAAATTAATGAAAATAATGAGGAGAGAGAAAAGTAGGTAGGGATTTATGATGGTGGGTTGTGGTGGAATGAGGGTGGAGAATAGGTTAAGGTGTTCCTCTCATGATAAACCAAACCAAACCAAACCCTCTCCACAAAATAAACCAAGCCATGTAAAATCCAAATTACGAGAACCAAAATCTGCAAGTCAAATCAATTACAAGTACATGCCAAAATCCAAGAAAATAAAATACAGGTCCGAAATACGTATAAGCCTGATAAAATACGTATTCCGAATATGGATGTTACAGCCGACCCTGCTCATGCATTCCCTATGATTTCTGATACAATTATAAGAATTTCAGGAAAGCTTTTCTGAGAATATGTGAAAACATGTTAGTACCACTTGTTAAGTTTTACGGGTTCTACCGAACTCGAGCGACTCTTATGATTGTCGAGGAGAGGTATAAACTCCTAGTTGGGTGATAATGGATCGAGTCAAATGGGCGTATTATTTCTTCTATTTATAATAATGGTAAGTGTTGAAGGCAGTGGCCCAAAAAGGTATACAATGCAGTGTGCATAAAGTCCCATACGTATCACCGGACATCTCAAAAAAATGTTTCATGGGTTCCTCAAATTTTGAACATTGGTCTCGCTTACTTTAGGGGGGCGTTTGGTTGGATGATAGTGGGATAAAAGTGGAGATTTATGGTAAGTCAATCGAACTCTAATGAGTTCAGATGTTTGGTTGGATGCATTGAAATTATATATTTTTTTGTGAATTGATTGGTGCAAATTTCATATCGTGAAACTCACTTCACTTTTTTTTTATGTGACCGATGGGAGTTCATGTCGGTGAAGTCGGCCAAGTTCACAGTTTCATGGTGAACTCGACCGAGTTCGGGCATTTGGTTTTAAGAGTGTGAAAGTGTTTTTTTTTATTTGATCATTTGCAGTTCATGTTGGTTAAAAAAATGTTACTTTTTACCTCCGAGAAAAATTGAAAGAAATGGACAGGAAGAAGGGGAGTTCGGGCTTTTGGTTGCACTAAAATGGAAAAATAAATATTTTATGAGTAAATTAAACTTTGGAATAAAAAAATATATGTAACAAAATAATAGAGTAAATTAAATTTTGAAAAACTATTACAATATTTGTCAATAAAATTTGCCTTGAGCACAATATTTGTTCACTTAGAAGCTTTTAGTTTTAATTTTAGAAAATTTACATCCAATAATTATATGTTAAGTAAAATAAATAGTAATTATTTATTAAATTTTATATTGTAATATCTTATGTTTAAATGACAATTATTTGTGTGTAAACAACATCCATTTTAAACAACCGAAGTCTATTTTCCTCCATTTTTAAGTTGACCATCCAAACAATATTTTTGAAAGTCAAAAGTTAACATTTTTGAAAGTCAAAACTTATAAGTATGCAGGGGCTACGATTTTTTTTTTTTTTTTTTTTTTTTTTTTTTTTTTTTTTTTTTTTTTTTTTTTTACTTTCACACTTTTTTCACTTTGTGTAACCAAATAGTCCCTTAGTAATTGGCTATCGTAATCTATAACTACTACTCAAAAAAAGAAGAAGAAGAAAAGCATTTTTCTAATTGATAAATGTGTCACTCTCATATTTCATATCTTCACAGAAAAGATAAATGATGTGTAGGCTTTTGTTTATCATTGGAATTTCGATATTTTAATGAAGGGATACAAGAGAGATAACGAAGGAACGGTGGTAGGGTTTCAAGTGTTTCAAGAAACTACTTTGGCTGGCTCCCATTACAAGAAGAAGAAGACAGCGTTCTTAGTATTCAAAGCTAGCTGGCATATGGAGGAGAGTACCTTCTTTTGGTACCTATACTTCAAATTCAAAAGCCTATAAAGTTGGAAATATTATCAAATCAGCAAAATTAATTTATTAGCTAGTTTAGTTCACTAATCAAGAATGAGCTATAGCAGCTTTGTCTAGTCCTCCATTTCTATCCTGACTAAGTATCTAGTTCTAAAGGATGGTCATACAGAAAATAGCTAGGTCGTCCAAGTAACATTCCAATCGAAAATTCAATCGGGCTCGGTCAATAACTTTATAAGAAAAAATCAGACATTTTCTGTTATCAGCATATTCAAAATGGACATATAAATCCAATTGAAATTCCGGCAGAAATCTGTAGAATTTCCAATCGTGTCAGTTTTTCCGTAACAGTCAGCCCTAACCCTATATATAAAAGAATTTTTTTTTATAAAAGTAATAATTAATTGAAGAAAAGATTGTATGGGTACCATCAAAGTTTCTGTTTATTGTGTAAAAGACACAAAGTTGCGATAATTTGTGCCATAAAATTCCAGGTGTGAGTTGGGCCGGGCCGGGCCGGGCCAGCCTGCGAACCGGGTCAACCGGGTTTGACCGGTTTCGTGCCGGGCTGGATCAATCCGAAAAGAAAGACGGGCCGGACCGAGCTTTTAAAATGAAACTATAAATTCAGCCCGAACCCAGACCCTGGTAGGGTCGAGCCGAGTAGGGTCCGAGTCAGCTTGCAGGCTGTTCAACTTTTAAAAAAACCCTCTCATAGTTTAGTATTTGTATTATCTACTTCTAACACAAAATAATTTGGGAATATTAGTTAGCTGGTCAGTTGATACGGATGCACCAATGTTTTGGGTGGGGAGGTTCCTAGGTTTATAATCCCACTCCCTATAATTTTGACTAATATGTACTGGGCGGGTCGGGCCGGGCCGGACAACTGGGTCATTTTTTTGGACCTAGCCCGAACATGAATGCATTGTGGGCCGGGCCAGGCCGTTGACCGGGCTTGGGCCGACCCATACCGGTTTTGATCAGATCGATTCAGGGCCGGGTTCCGAGCCGCTCGGCCCAACTCACACCTTGACCTAAAATAGGACGTAAATACTAATCAAAAACAAAATAGGACTTAAATCAAAATACGTGTTAATTTACGCTCTATTTCAGGGCCTAAAAAAGCAAAATAAAAATTAATTACTTAACCACCCAAAGGAATTGCTCGGTTAAGTGTATCAATGCGTAATTGCTCGGTTAAGTGTATCAATGCGTAATTAAATAAATTAATTAATTAAATAAATCGACGGTAAAGTAAAATTTTACCCCCTATTTTAGGGTGTATATCACCAACTTACGTTCAATTTTAGGGCATAAATTTTCTGGAATTAAATGAGTTAAACAAGGTGGGTGGTTGCTCGGGTGGGTTAATGTCAGAATGAAATGGGTTAAATGAGGTTGGCGGTTGCTAGGGTTATATACAGAGTGGAAAAGTTATAAAAAAAGTTTACAAAATATGGACGTTTGAAAAATAGCGGACTTCACATATTACCGTTTCAAATATAGCCGTTGCAATTCTAATCCATAACCAAAAAAATACTAGTAATTTACGTCCAAGAGAATGACGTAAATCATACACACAAGCATTTTACGTCCTAATTTAGGACGTAAAATTATAATACAATCAATTTAGTATTAAGTAAACCTTAACCGAGGAAAGAAAGAAAGAAAAATTTAAAACTATAACTTGCGCCTTATTTTAGGGCGTAAATCACCAAAGTACAATATACGTCCTATTTTAGGATGTATTGGGGGTTAATTCATAAATTATGTGCCATTTACACAATAAACATAAACTTTGATTCTTCATATACAAGTTTCGAAATAGAGCGAATGATGTATTACCATCCGAATGTGGCATCCCATAGAAATTGCAACCCCGTTCCAACGGCATTTAGTTTGCCACAGAGCTGTTGATAGAAACTTGGAAAGATCATTCCTATGAGTTCCTATCAAGTGAAAGTTCACTACTCCATTCTTCTAATATCACACATCCTTATTTTTCAAAAATCTCATGAGTTCTTAATAAAACGATTAGAAATGGTCGTAAAGTGAGAGAATTGTAGTTGGTTCTCTCTAGTTCGTCAATCTTCTAGTTTGTTCTCGAGTCAAATTTCAGTTAATAAAACTATGAGTACGCTTGCAACTATATATTGGATGAGGGTGAGCGATCGTTCCCCTACGCGTGACGAGTTACTTATCAAACAGGTCTTGAGTTAAGTACTACGACTTAGTTTGAATTGTAGTTGTAGAGTGTGTGTTTACTTAGAGCATCTCCAACCCTATTGTGACTTTGGAAAAAAATTAATCCACATAGGAATGACAAAATTTTATTCAAAAGTTCTTCTCCAATGCAATTGTCAAGTCAATTGTGAAGCTTATGTGGCAAAAATTAAAGAAGACATTGTGAAGTTGATTGTCTTGTTCTAGACAATGTACTTGACAATATCTTCTCTTCCATGTCATCAATTATGAATAAAAAATATTAGAAAAAAGAAAGAAGATGAGTAGTTGTCTTAAAAGTTGCCTTGGAAGTTGGAAAAAATACTTTTTATTGTCTTCTCAATACTTTTGCATTGGATAGAGTTTTTCTATCTCATTATCTTTTGAGATATAATTTTGCCACATAAACAAGACATTGTCTTGTGGCTCATGCCACATAGGAGCCACCTAAGACTCACAACACTTAACAAGACAATAGGGTTGGAGATGCTCTTAAATGGCCATTTACAAAATACTCCTTTGACTAGCGATACGAAAACGTCAATTTGACCCTATAATGAGTGACAAACTTGCGAAAAACGTCCATTCAAATTCAATCATCAATAAAAATTGTGTGACTCATTTCTTGTGTTCGGCAACAAAAGAATGTAACTAAAATTCAAATTAGCATAAGCAATTATATTACCTGAGGTTGCTATATATACAACGTCCTATAAACTTTAGGTTAATGTTTTTTCAGCCAGAAAAGACAAATTGAAGATTTGCTGAAAATACATGATTTGATAATTATATTAGGCCATCTCCAATGGAGATTTCTAAGATTGAATTTCTAACTTACTTGTCATTGTATTTTAAGAATAAGAAAATTTCTATCCTCGTTGGTAGAAATTTTTATGAGAATTTTTATATGTAGAAATTCTCATAGAAACTCTCTCCTTCCTATAGGACCATTATATATGATAGAAACTGAGATAGAAACTAACATTGAGAGAAGTTTTTACTAAATTAAATTTCTACTGTAGAAATAGGATGGAGAGAAATCCCTAATGGAGATGGCCATAGAGCTGACTAACAATCAAAATTTGTAATTAAAACAAGATTTAGCTAATATTTAAGGGAAAAAGAAAGTTACATATACAAGACAAAGTCCTAAATGTCCACCTTTGGCTCCCACCTTCTCAAAATTCTAAACCATCCCTACTCACTATGGCATCATGTATACTTTGCCTGCCAAGCATATTTGGCAGCATTGGACAAGCTTGGCCATGAGGTGGGGAGGAGGGGGAGACGTGGGGTCATGCATGATGCAGTACCCCAGTACCATGTACCCCCACCCCTAAACTCCAACTCACTCTTCAATGCAAGGTCCATGTCCTAGGTGTAGGGAGGGGGTCCTATACTCAGTAGGTCGTAGTAGTTAGTATCCTAGGTTCTAGGTCTAGCTTGTTGCAGTGAGATCCAAGTGGGATCTCACCACTGATCAACTTCATCGGTTTCCTCTGGGTACCATGTGAGCTTCCTCACCACCCAATGCCAATGCCAATGCCAACTCCTCTGGACTGTTCCATTGCTGCCACCTAAAGCCCTTGCCTTTCAGGCCTAGCCATTGCACAACCTTTGCTCAGTCATCACCAGAGGACCAAACCACGGTTTATATACATGCGTTTTTTTGACATAAACTTCTTTAAATCTTTTATTTAGAGTTAGTTGTTTTAAATCTTGATAATAGTTATAAAAAAAAACACTCTCAAATCTCCAACAAAGTGAGTCAAAAAAATCTCACAAATTAATTTAGAATTATTTAGTTTTAGGGTATCGTATAATATTAAAATTATATATTCAGGTTTAATTCATATTGTCCAGAAGAGGGTTTAGAGCTCGTTCTAACTGTTGACTTGGGTTGAGCGTCCAAACTAAAGACCTAAACATAAATTTTGAATATTGGAAAAGACCATAAAACTAAACGAAAATATTTGAAGGTTATGTGACTTGTATTATTTGGTTTTTGCATGACCAGTCGAGAATAAGGTTTGTGATATTGTTGTTTACGTCTATCCTGATATCAACAGCCACACAGCCTTCTGTGACTCTTGAGTTGCAAGCATTCAATAATACGATCGGCACGAGAGATGTCTAACGATACACGATATCCATGAAGTCGTTCCCATCGAAACTCCACCAGGGGGACTGTGTGGATGCTGAGATCATGATAGAAACAAACAAGTCTCATTCTCGATTTGCCATGATAAAACTAAATAACTCAAGTTGTACAACCACCACCATGCAAAACTAAATGAGTATTCCATAAAATCTTGATAATCTTATAAAAAGCTCACAAATCTCCAACAATGTGAGTCAAAGATCTCATTGATAAATTTAACTAACATGGTGAAGGAGTATTTCTCAACTTTAGTGAAATTATTATTTTGCCATTTTGTCCTTATCTTCATTTATTCCTCTACCTGCTTTATTAAAAAAGGGGTTATTTTTGAGTTCATGATTGACAATGGGCTTATGGTTCTCATTAAACTCAACTCATCATAGTAGACAACATGCTAATGGTTTATTCTTGAACAAATTAACTTGTGGTAGGCAATTAATCCAACTATGGGTAGTTAATATTTTCTTAGGTTAATGGGTTTCTTTTGATATCATATATATATAGACAATGAGATCACCAGTTTTCTTGAGCTCGTGTTAGCAATCGTGTATATATGGGTAGACAATGGATTCTATTTAGGGTTCATTTTTTTTCTTCCTTAAACTTATGATAAACAAAAATGGTTCATGAGTTCATACTAGAAGAAGACAAATTTAAGAAACTTTCATACTAATTGTTGGGTCATTTTTTTGGCTGTTGGAAATGAAGAGTGACTTTTAACTCGAGTTCTTTCATATTTGAATAAATTTTTTGTAATTAACGAGAGGATACATGTAGAAGATTCAAGGGACTTCTATTAGAAAATCCTATATACAAGAGCATTTAGTTAGGTTAGAAGAGGACTCTGAGCATCTTGTTGAACGACGTCCTAGCCTTCTTAATTATCATTAAAAGCGAAGCAACGCATTCAATTTGGTCGATCATGGGGTCGTTGACTCTGGCGCCTGGCGAGGTGGTACATATTGTATTTATTTTGCGAGTGAGTAAAAAAAATATCTCATGATAACATCTAATTTACTTGCTTGGCACATTTTAAGTCTTTAAATCAACATTTGCTCCTAACCTTTTGTGATGGCAGAAGAGAGAAATGCCGAATTAGAAAAAAAAAAAAAAGAGAGAGAAGAAAACAAAATGGACTTACTAGATTTATAGGCTTTTCTTTTTATTGAAAAAATAAAATAAAGACAAGAACTAGATAGCATAAAAGTAATTAAGACAAGCATTTACCTAAAAAATTCAAAGAAAAAAAAAGATTCAGTATTTGTGAATCATCATAATATGATGTTGATGTCGATTTAGTTTCCGATAGTAGAAATCCACTAAATTACCCAATTACCTGATGGAACAAATTGTTGACTGTTGAGGCAGTTGAGACATTAAGTTAGTTTTTTTTATTTTTTAAAAGTTAGATTGGTTTGTATATATATACTAAATTTAACATGAATATTATAAAGGAAGCTGATAGAAACCATTTAATACAGTCATTAATACTCCATTGAGTTGTTTAATTACTTAGTTACCCTTAAATATATATTTTTATTTTTGTTTTCCTGTTCCAAAAATTTTCTAAGGTCTGCTTTCATGTTTAACTAAATGTTGTTATGTGAACAAATAGTAGAGAGCAACTGGACAAAAAGAGAAGCATTTAAAAAAGAAAACGAAAAACATATATTTGATGGAAAAAGTTGGCACAAGTGCATTGTATGAACATCTATATTTGGTATGATTATCGAATTAAGTTGGTGGCTGATCATTGATGATTTAGGTGATGACCTATGATTATCGGACACTTTGTTATCGGACACTTTGTCGTGGTGTAGGTTTTATCACATTTATGCAAATAAAAAATAAATAGAAAATAGAAAATAGGAACTTGGAAATAGTAAAAAAGGAAATAAGAAATAGGAATTAAGAAATAAAATATAGGAAAACTAAAAATTAAAAAATTAAAAAAAGTAATCGGGCCTCACATATAAAATATGGTCTGAAAATAGAAAATAGAAAATAGAAAATAGGAAACCGTAAATATAAAATAGGACATAGAAAACAAATAATAATAATAATAATAATAATAATAATAATAATAATAATAATAATAATAATAATAATAATAAAATAGTAGGATCTCATATATAATTTTTAATTTTTACATCACTACCTACGTGAACATTGATTTGGACCCGTAAAACAATTTAGAGAACAAAACCTAATATTAACTTATACTATATGTGAGGTATAAAAAGTTAAAAACTAAAAATAAACAATTAAAATCTAAAAATTAGAAATTAAAAAAAAAATTAAACTAAATTTAAAAGTTAAAAACTAAAAGTCAAAATTTAAATTTTAAAAAGAAAAAAGTAAAAGGTAAAATTAAGAATTAAGAAAAAGATCAAAAATAGAAAACTAAAAACTAAAAACAAAAAATTAAAAACTAAAAATTAAAAATTAAAAAGTAAAATGTAGAAAGTAAAAAGCAAAAATTTAAAAGTAAAAAAAATTAAAAATTAAAATAAAATTAAAATTAAAATTAAAATTAAAGTTAAAATTAAAATTAAAATTAAAATTAAAATTAAAATTAAAATTAAAATTAAAATTAAAATTAAAATTAAAATTAAAATTAAAAACTAAAAACTAAAAACTAAAAACTAAAAACTAAAAACTAAAAAAAATTTAATTTTAATTTTAAATTTTAAAATAAAAAATAAAACTAATAAAAATTAAAAATTAAAAACTAAAAACTAAAAAACTAAAAACTAAAAACTGAAAATTGAAAACTAAAAATTAGAAACTAAAAATTTAAAATTTACAATTTAAAATTTAAAATATTAAACTAAAAAAATACAAATTAGAATTAAAATGTAAAAATTAAAAATTAAAACTAAAAACTTAAAATTAAAAATTAAGGTACCGATCTACCCACGAATGAGATCCGAATAAAACTTTGACCGAGGATACATGAGTCAAACGGGTTGAATCTTTTTACAGCCCTACCTACGTGAACACTAAAAATTAAAAAATTAAAAATAAAAAAACTAAAAATTTAAAATTTAAGATCTAAGAATTAAGGTTTAAGATTTAAGAATTAATACTTAATATTTAAGATTTAAATTTTAAGTTTTAAATTTTAAGATTTAAGGTTTAAGATTTAAGATTTAAAATCTAAAATATTAAATTTAAAATTTAAAATTTAAAATTTAAAATATTAAATATTAAATATTAAATATTAAATTGGATATTATGTCAATGTTATGTTTGTAACTTGGTAGGTAGAGCACTGCATGTCTTATTGGAAGGGAACTTTATTTTATGTTGCTTCTCTCCCTCGATTTTATTAATAATAATTATTCAAAATGTTGAGTGACCAATCTAAAAATGAAAGTTGCAATTTAAAACTTAAAATATTAAACTAAAAATTTAAAATTTAAATTTAAAATTTTAAAATTAAAATATTAAACTAAAATAAAAAGTATAAATTAGAATTAAAATCTAAAAATTAAAAATGAAAAAAACTAAAAATTAAAAATTAAGGTACCGATCTACCCAGGAATGAGATTCAAACAAAACTTTGACTGAGGATACACCAGCCGAACGAGTTGAATCTTTTTACAGCCCTACCTACGTCAACACTAAAAAATAAAAAATAACAAATAACAATTAAAAAATAAAAAATAAAAATTTAAACTTTAAAATTTAAAATTTAAAATTTAAACTTTAAACTTTAAATTTTAAAATTTTAAATTTTAAATTTAAGATTTAAGATTTAAGATTTAAGATTTAAGATTTAAGATTTAAGATTTAAGGTTTAAGATTTAAATTTTAAGTTTTAAATTTCAAGTTTTAAATTTTAAATTTTAAATTTTAAATTTTAAATTTTAAATTTTAAATTTTAAATTTTAAATTTTAAATTTTAAATTTTAAATTTTAAATTTTAAATTTTAGATTTTAGATTTTAGATTTTAGATTTAAATTTAAATTTTTAGATTTTATATTTTAGATTTTAAATTTTAGATTTTAAATTTTAAATTTTAAATTTTAAATTTTAAATTTTAAAATTTTAAATTTAAATTTAAATTTTAAAATTTAAATTTTAGATTTAGAATTTTAGGTTTTAGAATTTTAGATTTAGAATTTTAGATTTTAGAATTTTAAATTTTAAATTTTAAATTTTAAATTTAAATTTTAAATTTTAAATTTTAAATTTTAAATTTTAAATTTTAAATTTTAAATTTTAAATTTATATTTTAAATTTTAAATTTTAAATTTTAAATTTTAAATTTTAAATTTTAAATTTAAATTGAATTTTAAATTTATATTTAAATTTTAAAATTAAAATTCAAAGTTTAAAGTTTAAAATTTTGAAGTTAAAATTTAAAATTTTTAAAAAATTTAAAAATTAAAATTAAAATTAGATAGTAAAGAAATTAAAATTTTAAAATTAAAATTTTAAAATTAAAAACTAAAAATTATAAATTATAAATTATAAATTATAAATTATAAATTATAAATTATAAATTAAAAATAAAAATAAAAATTAAACAAAAAAATAATAGAAAATAGAAAATAGAAAATAGAAAAATAAAAATAAGAATAGGAAATAGAAAATAATCAAGAAGATAGTAATGGCTAATCAGAACAAAGAAAAAGTAATGAACTAAAACTTAATGGCTGGAAACATTAAAAACGTTAAGATGAGAGATTAGAATAATTAACTGCATTGGAACGCTAACAATTAATGATGACCGATAAGTAAAAATTTAAATTTTAAACCAACCCCAATTTAAATATGGTACAAGGGTAATTTGGACATAAAAAAGTATGACATAAGAGAAAAATTAAAATATTTATATTATATACCAAATCAATCCTTCTCTATCTGGATAGATTCTATCCAACAAGTTTTATTGTATTATAAATATATGTACACCATATGTGTTATTATAATATCCAAAATCCTTTGGATTTATTAATTATGTTTTAATTATTTAATTATTTATATTACGTTACAACATGAAATAGAAATTATATATAAATTTTAGATGGAATTTTTTTTATTGATTCTCAAGCAGCTGTATAGAAATATTTAAAGATAATTGTTTTATCCAAATTCCCAAATAAACTAAAAGAATTATCAAACAAAGTATTGTATCCAAATTCTTCAACAAAAGATGAAAAGATTTACTCCAATAAAGAATGAAAACAAGTAGCCTGAAGCTCATATATACTAGTCTATACTCGTGACAAAATATTGATTTAATTAATCAGTTCACTCCAACCTCTCAAAATTTAATAATTTCTTAATTCTAACAGCAAGCAACTGCCAAGTTTGTTTCAACCATATCAAAATTTCTTATGTGGATTATATCATTAACAACTAAGACAACCATTAACAGTATTTTCTTGTTTATTGTTCACATCAACCATGCATGCATCATGCATTCTTTGCTATTAACAATATCTCGTCTTTTCTTGTTTTATTGCTCATAATACAATTTATATATACCAATACTTCATAGTGCAAGCTTATTTCAAATAAACATTTTTTGAGAGGGTTAACTATCCACCCAGGAGGATCACATGAACACTCGACCAATTTCATTACTATCACAAATAAACAGTTTTAGCTGACTACAAATATCAGACAAACTACCAACATATAATCATCACAAGTCAAATTTGGAAGGGGTTCCCAAGATACGTAAAAAAATATTTTGGAGTAAGACGAGCATCATGCGTGTATTGGAAAAGGCCGGAATTTCGAAGGCGACGAACATCAACGGGCGTCAAATTAGAAATTTGAAAATAACAGTTTTCCAAGGTATACCGTCTGTATACCGCCAGTATACCTTTGTTGTTCCAGAACCTTCTCAGTTGGATCTAATCAACTGTCCAGATAGTTGCGGGATTGATGGGGATTTAAATAGGTTATTTTCTAACATAATCAATCATCACGAGATCATAGGGAGAGGTTTCTCAAAGCTTGCAACTTTCAAATAGAAGAAAGAGAGATCAGTGGCTATTTCGAAGGGAGATCGGTTTGGTATGTTTTCGTCATCTCCGTTCATCGATAATCTTGGTAATCCATTTTTATTGCTTTGAGTAATTATTGCGATCCAGTTGGATATGTGGAGAAGTTTGTAGAGGGTGTGTGATTAACTCCGATCGTTCCTTGGTTTTTTCCGTAAGGATTTTTCACACCAAAAATATTTGTGTTTGCATTGTACTTTGTCTGTAATTTTGGCAAGTTGGTTTTTATGCGATTTACTTTGGTTCTCTTGTCGTCCCTTGGTTTGGGAGAATGATTTTCGCGTCCGTTCCCAACAGAGTGGTATCAGAGCTTTGATTTCAGAGCAGTATCAGGTGTCAGAGTTGACAATCAAACCAGGTAGAAGAGATGGATGCGAAGTCGGTATGCATGGTAAACCTAAACGGTTTCAATTATCACTATTGACTTTGCACGATAAATGATTTGTTATTCGTCAGAATCTTCAATTTTTATTTGCTTCTGAGAAGCCCAGTGATAATATAAGAATGATTGAAAGTTCGAGCATATACAAATGTGCAGATATATTAGACAGTTCGTAAACGATAATGTGTATAATAACATTGCCAATATTGAGCACGCAAAGTCATTATGGGATAAGCTAGAATCTTTGTACACAAAAAAGACTGAGGTAAACAAGTTGTTCCTAATCAGACATATGATGGATCTAAGTTACAAGGATGGTTCGTTTATTACAGGTCACCTGAGTGAGTTGTAAGACGTGGTTGACTAGTTATCCTCTATAGGATAAAGTTCGACGACAAAGTTCAGAAGCTTCGGTTGCTTTATACATTGCCAGAATGTTGGGAGACCATATGTGTCCATGATCACTTCTGCTCCAGAAGACGTGATTACTCTGGAGTTCGCCAAGAACGGAGTGTTAAATGAAGAGATACGGAGGAAATCTCGAGGCACTTTATCTACATCCCATTCAAAGGCGCTTGTTTTAGAGAGCCGTGGCAGGAGTAAAAGTAGGAATCTGGACGGTGGCAGAGACAAGAGGAGAGATAAGTCGATACGAGGACATCGAGTGCCATCATTATGGTAAGAAGGGTCGCATCAAGCAAAACCATTTCGCTTGGAAGAGTAAAGGCAACAAGGGAAAGCAGAGTGAGAACACAACAGTGGTTGCCTCAGCAGATGGAGGTATTATTATTGTGGGTGATGAGGTTGTTATGAACCTCGTATGCGATGACAGTTCTTGGCTGGTGGAATCAAGGACTTCTATGCATGTATCTCACAACAGGATACTATTAGCCACATAGACAACAGAAGACTGTGGAGCGTTGATGATGAGCAACAGGAATATGTTAAAAGATGATGCTATTAGAGACGTGCATCTAAAGAAAAATACAAGAGCAACTCTTGTGTTAGGTTTGTCATGTCTCTGATATTCATTTCAACCTGGAGTCGGTTGAAAGATTGGATGATGAGGGATGTAACCCCACTTTTCCCCAAATAAAGATTTTGGCATTATTCATCTATCTAGTATATTATAATTAACTATTATTCTTACATTAATATTTAGATATTATTTTTATTTAGCTATTATGTTTTACCTAAATATTTTAGAACCATATAAGTTTGGAAATGAGTTTGGGCTGATAGTGTTAGGCCTATTGGGCCGAGCCCACAGGCTGGACTTAAGTCCAGAGAGTATATTGAAACCCATTTTTGGTTATTCTAAGACTTCTTCTTCTTTCTTCTTAATTCGTAGGCGACGACCGGTCAGCGAATGATGGAGCTCAATCGCACCTCTCCGGCGGGAACAACGTCGCCTCTTCGATCGTTCCATAAGACTCTGGAGGTTTCCCCTCCACTGACCTAAACCCAGCCATCTTGGCCATCCAATCCCCACCGACCTACTTCCGGCAGTCGCCACCGTCCGATGCTAACGGTCGCGTCCTCCTCGCCAGCCTATAAATAGGACCCTAGGCTCTGTTCTTCACTCCTCTTCCAAGCGACGAAGCCCTATGTCACTACCACATTCTAAAATGAGGATATTTTTGACTTTTGTGTAAATTGAATAAGTATATTATTTTATTGTATCTAATTGTGTTAGTGATATAATTTGGTAAAACCTTAGAACCACCTTGATTAGATGTTTAGTCATGACCAAAGAAGACTTAGTTAGTGAGATTAGACAAACCTTAAATTTATTTCTGATTAGTCAGTTAGTCTCTAATCTAACTAGAAAACCATTTAGGAAATTTACTAGAACACTAAGTTAGAAGGAGGCCTTTCCTCTAAACTTTGTCATGACAATTAGGAGGGCTTCTTAGACTTTTCCCCATGAACCAAACCCTAGCCCGAACCCTAGTGGCCGGCCACACATTGTCCCCTTCCCATTTAAGTAATAACTTCTTCTTCTTCCTCCTTCCATTGAAACCCTAACCCTAAATTAGGAGTTCTTCCCCAATTTCCTTCCTACACTCAAATTGCCTCCAAATTCCCTCAAACTAATTCCATTCTCTTTCCCTTGGAGAGGAGAAGGTTCTATTGGCTAGCTTGGGAGCATTTGGAGTATTGGACACTTGGAGCTTGGAGGAGATCTAGATCTAGGGATTTTTGTATTGGAAATCTATCTCCCAATTGGTATGAGCTCTCTAAATCCTTTAATTTTCATTTAATTAGTGTATATGCGTTCATTTAGGACCCCCATTGCATTAGGGTGCTATTAGAGAGGAGTTGAGGCTCTCCTCTTCCTATTTTGAGGGTTTTCCTTTTTCATTTTGATCCACATTAGGGAAAATCCGAGAATAGGAATCTAGGGTTTGTAAAATTAATAAAAATAGGTCATACTAGTGATGTAGAGCATGTGGATGTGCCTTGGGTCAAGTTTGGATCCATTTGGAGTGCGTATCACGAGAGTATCGGATACGCACGCCAAGTGTTTGACAAAACGACCCTTAGAGCATTCAATACTCTAATTCCATTTTTGAACCTTGTTTTGTATTTATATTGTCTTGGGTTATCAATTTTAGGATTCATATAGTGAATTAGAGTGTATTTGGAATGTGGTACATTAGGTGGGGGTTTGGGACATATGTGTATAGCCATGTCTTAGTCTTTCTGTGGTTTGTTAGCACTGTGGTTGACGGGCAGTCCCCTCTTCATTTTTGTTCTGTTACTGTTTTGATATAACAATCCTTTTGTTGTATTTATATCATCCCTATGTTATTGATCACCTATACAGTCCATTGCCTACCATCATATCAGTCCACACCACATGTATTAGTTCCTATTGTGCAGTCCCCAGATAATATTAGTTTAGTCTTCACATTCTAAGATCAGTTATTAGGATGTGGTTTGAGTCCCAGTTATCTTCATGTCCAAATCTTAACTGTGCAATCCCAATGTAATTTATTGTCCTCGTTTACAAATGGTAGCTGCTTGATCATCTTGATCAGTCCCCTTTTGTTCATGTATTTATTTTAATATTCAGTCCATGCTTAACTCCATATTTCAGTCCTTTGATTTTTCAGTTATCAATTATATATGTGTTCAGTCCATCCTTGTCAGTCCAGATAATATATGTTCAGTCCTCATTATGTAATATGTGTTCATTTCACATGACAATAGCCCAGTCCCTTGCCTTGGTCAGCCCACGTTTATCTTCATGAGATTCATTCCCTACACTTTTAATTTCACAGTCCATGAAGAGAAAGGGGACTTGAATGATAAAACTATAATAGTGAATATATTTATAAGTATATATAAGTTATACATATATGTGTAATGTTAGTATTTATAAGGGAATTTGGGGTAGTATCCTCTAGTATATTAAAGGGGTATGGGTTATAGATAAGTTAAAACCTAGGTTTGACATATGACTTGAAAACACATTATCCCTAGCATACTAAATAGCCTAAATTGGCCATACCCTAGATATTGACCAATTAGATCAAGTTTGACCCAGAGTTGACCAATTGACCTAGTTTGACTAGTATTGACCCAATTTGACTTCATCGACCTGGAAAAGGCCTAGTAGCATATAAATAACACTGTTAAACCAATTGTTTAATCTAAAACACTATGTAACCCTAAATTCTCATCATAGGTCTCTGTGACTCCAGTTCGAATACCGATACACAGCCGTTGCTCAGGATATCAGATGAGTACATTCTCTGATTGTTTTCATCACGATAGTATCTATATTGCCTGCTCTAGACTACTTGATGCTGACACATTGTTATCACGAATTAGTACTATATGGATCTTGTCATGAGATGTTATTCCCTTATCGGGTGCATCGGATATTTTATGTTCATATACTTTATCATGTACATCATATACTCCTTGTATTCGTATTATTAATGTACTCTCGTATGATCTCATTGATGGAACTGGGGATTCACAGGACCCTTACTTTGGTGTGCGTATTGATCGATAGAAAGTTAAACAGATTTAATACGTGTTCTAACCCTTCATAGACGGAAACTAGGGTTCACGAATTATACCTGCGACAAAAAGAAGACAAGTAATTCCTGGCAATCTCGAGCGGACGACACCAAGATCTTATGCACGTATTCCTTCCTCGAGTTGGACGTAGTGTGGGCGATGATCTTACAACTTTTTTTTCTCCTTGGCAGCCCTCTCTTTCTCTCCTTACGTGAATCATGAATTTAGAGAAAGCTTCAGATTTTTGATCAATCATCTGGCGGACAGAGAATAGAGGATATATATAGGCTACGGTAGGGACCATGAGAAGAAATTAGGGTTAGGCCTCATAACGGATCTGGATATCCCGTGTTCAGCCCGAACACACAATCCAGGCCCATTAATAATAGTTCGGTCCACTAATGAGCTATTGTTGCACAACCTCCCTAATCCTAAATTATGTTTGTGGGCTCCTTTTATTATATGATCGTTTAGCTCCCCATGTTAAGATATCGTATGTCCGTCGATCAAATTAAGTTACTGACAACTATATTAATTCGACATCTTTTATCCTTAAGTAGTACCGTTCAACTTTATTTGTCATATCGGATATAATCCACCTGCAGGGTTTACATGACAATCCTGATGAGATCCTTAAGGGGACATCATCAACCTGATGTATCGGGACATGGATTCTATTTATAATCAACAGTCCATCATACATACAATTTTTATTACCCAATTCATAGAGGTTGTTGATCCATAATGAATCTCACTCTTTTACGAGTCGCATCACTATCGATGAAGAGAGAAGGATATGTATCCTTCGGCAACAACCTAGAAGGTTATATTATAGGTAATGGTATTATTGGTCATCCTCTCTCTCCCGTAATGAAGGATGTCTGCCTAGTGACCGAGTTAAAGCATAACATGCTCAGCATTAGTCATCTTGCTGACCATGGATATGACATTAACTTTGGACAAAACAAATGCCTTATTTATGATAGGTCAACGGGTGACATTGCTTTTGAAGGGGTAAGAGAGGATAATATTTATATTTTTTACTTGTCTATAGATACTAACAATGCAGATAGATGCCTATATGCTCATAAGGACGAAAGATTATTATGGCACCAGCGTCTTGGTCATGCCAACATGGATACTATATCTAGGCTATCGACTAAGAAGCTAGTTAGAGGCTTGCCCGACATCACATTCGAAAAGGATACGGTATGTGCCGAATATGAATTGAATAAGGCAACTAAGTCTTCATTTCATTCTATAAACTCTGTAAGTACTTCTAGACCTTTGCAACTTCTCAATATGGATTTATTTGGGCCTAGTAGAGTAGTCAGTCATGGTGGAAAACTCTATGCCTTTGTTATTGTTGATGACTTTTCAAGATTTACTTGGGTTTTCTTTCTTACAAATAAAAGTGATGCTATTTCGGTTTTCAAGATTTTTGTTAAGAAAGTTCAAAACGAAAAAGGCTACATGATTACTCGAATCCGAAGTGATCATGGAGGCGAGTTCAAAAATTCTGATTTTGAAAAGTTTTATGATTTTAATGGCTTTGATCATGAGTTTTCTTGTCCAAGAACTCCTCAACAAAATAGTGTTGTGGAGCGGAAGAATAGGACTCTCGACGATATGGCTAGAGTCATGTTGAACAAGTTTTTACTTCCAAAATACTTTTGGGCTGAAGCTGTCAGTACAACATGCCACATTTTAAATAGGGTGCTTATTCATCCCATTACGAAGAAAAAATCCTATGAGCTTTGGTTTGGAATAACCCCAAATATTTCTTATTTTAGAGTTTTTGGTTGTAGATACTTTATCCTTAACACCAAAGACAACTTAGGCAAATTTGATGCCAAAGCTGACGATGGTATTTTCTTTGGCTATGCTGCCAAGAGCAAGGGATATAGAATTTTTAACAAACGCTCATTAATTGTGGAAGAGTCTACCAATATGACTTTTGATAAAGATAACAGTGCATCAGCTACTCTTGATGATGATATTGAGCCATCAACTTCTACTCCAATGAATACCACAACCGAAACCAATTCTCTGGAGGGTTTTCCAAAGAAATTCTCTTTCAAGCCATCACATCCAGAAAATTTGGTGATCGGTGAGGTTTCACGTGGAGTAACTACTAGATCATCATTAAGAGACTCTATTGCTAGCAATGCCTTTATTTCACAAATTGAGCCGAAAAACATTTTAGAAGCTTTCAATGATGAATTTTGGATTTCTGCTATACAAGAGGAACTCAACCAATTCGAGAGGAGCCAAGTATGGGAACTCGTTCCTAGACCGACTAATCACTCGATTATTGGTACTAAATGAGTTTTTAGAAACAAAGTGAATGAAGATGGTTCAGTCACACACAACAAAGCTCGTCTAGTAGCCCAAGGATACAACCAAGAGGAAGGTATCGACTACGATGAGACGTATGCTCCTGTTGCTAGATTGGAATCCATTCGGATGCTTTGTGCATTTGCAAATTTTCAAAATTTCAAATTATTTTAAATGGATGTTAAAAGTGCTTTCTTGAATGGATTTATTAAGGAGGAAGTTTATGTAAAACAACCCCCTGGTTTTGAAAATCACAAATTTCCCGACCACGTGTTCAAGCTAAAGAAAGCGCTGTATGGCCTTAAACAAGCCCCTAGAGCTTGGTATGAACGGCTAAGCAATTTCCTGCTTGAAAAAGGTGTTTCAAAAGGGAAAATTGACACCACACTTTTCATAAAATCTTTTAAATATACTATTCTTTTAGTACAAATATGCGTAGATGATATTATATTTGGTTCTACTGATGAAATCCTTTGTCAAGATTTTGCCAAGTGTATGCAGACCGAGTTTGAGATGAGCATGATGGGGGAGCTCAACTACTTTCTTGGGCTGTAAGTCAAACAAATGTCAAATGGAACCTTCATCTGTCAATCGAAGTATACAAAGGACATGCTGAAGAAATTCGACCTTGACAACGTCAAACCAATCAGCACTCCAATGGCTACTTCAACCAAACTTGAACCAGATGACAGCGGTAAACCCGTAGATCAACGTAAGTATCGAGGTATGATAGGCAGTCTACTCTATCTTACTGCTAGTCGCCCTGATATTATGTTTAGCGTTTGCCTGTGTGCTAGATATCAAGCAAATCCTAAGGAATCACATATGACCGATGTTAAGCGTATCTTTCGATACCTTAAGGGTACAGTTACAGTGGGCCTATGGTATCCCAAGTCAACATTATTTGACCTCATTGGTTACTCTGATGCAGACTTTGCCGGATGCAAGATCGATCGTAAAAGTACGAACGATACGTGTCATTTATTAGGAAAGGCTTTAGTCTCTTGGTTTAGCAAGAAGCAGAATTCTGTCGCACTATCCACAACAGAAGCTGAATACATTGCAGCTGGGCATTGTTGTGCACAAATTCTGTGGATGAAGTAAACCCTTGAAGACTATAACTTATCTTTCATGCATATTCTAATCTTTTGTGACAACACTAGTGCTATAAATCTTACTAAGAACCCCATTTGTCACTCACGCACGAAGCACATTAAAATTTGTCATCACTTTTTGCGTGATCATCAGCAAAATGGCACGATTAACTTAGAATTTATTGACACTGATCATCAGTTAGCAGATTTCTTTACAAAACCATTATCCGAAGAGCGCTTCAATTTTTTTGTCGTGAAGTTGGAATTTTAGATGAAGCTGTTGTAAATTAAAATAAACCTGCATAAATATCGAGTATATCTTGATTCTCTTATGATGAACTTGCTATGGGTACAAGCCGAAAGGGTCCTTCTGACAACAAGGCGTAAAAGTCTAAGCGACACGGTGCACTAGTCCTCAGGACTACCGCTAGCTGGGATCCGGCCCATGCAGCTAACCCATGGCAGCTTCAAAATATTGAATTATGATATAATTCCTTATTTATTATACGGTTCATTTTTATTTATCACATGCTGAAATACTATTTTTTTAACTTCATATTACTGCTTCGAGTTCACTTTTTGGTATTCATTTGCTTACTTCTTGGATCTTTTCTTGTATTTATACTCTTGTCTTATTTTGATCTTTCTTACTTAACCATTTTTTTCATATCAGCCTGATTCCTATTCTGTGACCAGGATCCGGAATTCGGGCCGAACTCTGTCCTTACCAGAGTTCGGGCCGAATTCGGCCTGACTGTTCCAGAACCGGGAACAGTCTCAGCCGTTGATCAAAATTAAGATCCAATGGCCATTATTTGCTCCGACCACTTGAAACCCTTCCCATATTTTCGGGTTCTCCTCCCTCTTCTTCTTTATTACCACCTTTTCTACTTCTCAAACACCTTTCTCTCAAAACCTTAACCCTAATTTCTCCTTTCTAGAGCTCTTTTCTTCCCCAAACTCAAGGAGAATGCCTCTTTTTCAATTCTCCTTCATTGTTCATCATTAGTTTGAGGTATAATTTCATAATTTTCTATATCTCAAATTTTCTTCATTGTCTTTATTGTGTTATGGCTCCATGTTTGTTCAACCGCGGAAAGAGACTTCGGACCAAGGGAGCATCCTCGTCGAATGCTCCTCCTCGCGTTGAGCCGCCCGTTGCACTACCTGTTGCACCGGCCATTGAACAACAACCACCAATCCATCCGTTATTCAATCCTCTACGTCCGCATGATTCAAACACTTTCGACGACCGAATTTTTGTATCACTAGACGCATTAAATGATTGGTTTAGTAATTTTCGGACACGTCCGGTGTTTGCGGGACACCCCATCAACTTTACTATATTCTCACAATATGATGCACTTTTTTATGACCTTTGCCTTGATGAACTTGTTACCACAAAATCGGTCATTTATCGTAGTGCTATTCAAATGTTCTACTGCAACCTCACCCATGATGATACACATATTTATTCACGGGTTGCGGGAATTGATCTCTTTTGACGATTTCGAATTGGCCGAATATCTTGAGCTCCAAGAGCCTAATTCTTGGGAAAAGCTTGTTGAAGCCCGATCTTTTCAATTTCCCGAAGGGATTTCACTTGAAAGTTTCAAGGACGACTTGTGTAGCCCTAACACACGTCATCGTAAGCTTTTGGCTAAATTCCTCAATCCTTATTTCTATGAACTTCATCGGATCATTTTCAACACCATTCTACCCAATGCGGGTTCTACCGATGAAGTCACTTATTTTGAAATCTTGGCCTTATACCATCTCCACTTTCATGTTCCCTTTAATCTTCCATGCACAATGATGGATTGGATGATTAATTATAGGAAGAAAACAAGATCTTTGGTTTATACATTATACCTTCCTATGATCTTTCGTGCGTTTCATGTACCCCTTGATGAGTGTCCATTCTTACCTTCCCCTGCCTTCCTCTCTAAGGCAAGGAGGCTTCAGGCGGCCGTTGGCTCACCAGTCGTGTCTGAGCATTCTGACGATGAGCCAGATGCCCCTCCTCTTGGACAGGATCCTCCTCCTCCTCCTGCCACTCTCGAGTCTCTTCAGACTATGCTCCGAGATCGCTTCACCTTGGAGGACGATCGTTGGACTCAGCTGGATTATCGAACTACCTTGCAGATGAGTGCCATCAGCAACTCGCTGCATGATCTTCGGTATTCCATGTCTCGCCATCCTTCCATGCCCATTCCTATGGAGCGAGATCCCGGTCGTGAGGACTATCGTATCGATGACCCTTGGGTCATTCGCTACTTGGATCCAGATGCAGCCTTCGTGGACCCTCATCGCTCCTTTACTGATCCATCGGACGACGCTGGGCCTTCACGCGCTCGATGATGGATATGGACTGCTCCCTGCTACTGCTACTGAGGATCATAGATTATGGTTTATGCATTTTGCTTTTAGTTGCTTTTATGTACTTGGTTTGTATTAGACGTATTATGGGTTGTGACTTTTAAGACTTTGGTAGTTCTATCAGTTTATGTCATTTCTATTATGACTCTTGAGACATTTGGTCGTTATATCAGTTTATATGCAGTTTCTTCTCTTATCTTTTGGTGTGTTTGCCAGCTATTACTTGTTTATCTTATATTGCTAAATGCCAAAAGGGGGAGATATGTATATTCTATATTCTTTTTGTCTATATGTGCTTTTGGAAGAATGTTCTTATCAGGCCAACAAGATGCATTATTTACGGGGGAGCTATTTTTAAGCTCGGCACTGATTATGGGGGAGCTATGCTTTTTGTCTTTACATGTGTCCAAGTATGAATATTGAATATACAATTATTATTTTGTCAATTATCAATATGGGGGAGATTGTTGACACAAAGTCATTGTCAACCAAATATTGATAACATTGACTAAATAATACTTGTAATAATTCAATACGACACACGACGACTACATCCAGCTCAAGTCAGACGACAGCTCAGTTTTTCAATTTCAAGTCATTTTTGAGTCTGTATTTTTATATTTATTGAGTCTAGACTGATGTAAGCTGAGTTGTGATGAGCTCTTGAGACTTAACCTATAACCTACCCAAAATCCATAAGCTCCACACATCAAAATAAGCCCATTGGACCTTAAGACCCATTCTGTGCTCTGGAGACAGAGTTCGGGCCGAACTCTGCCTCCACACAGAGTTCGGGCCGAACTCTGTCCCCTAAAAATCAGCACCCTAATTTTTAGGGTTGGCTGGTTGCTTGTTGTCCAATGGCCAAATATTTGAAAAATCCTACCAGAATTCTGGCCGAATTCTGCCTGCTAATATCCTATAAATAGGCCATAAATTCTCTCATTTTCATTCATCCAATCTTCTCTTCTCTTCTCTCAAAAGCTCAATACAAGCCATACCCTTCTTTATCTACTAGCCACAAGCTTCCTAAGCCTCGAGTGCTCAGCATTTCTCAGTTAGGAGTCTTGTGCAAGAGTTCAAGAAGTCGCTTGGAAAATTCCAAGCATCGCCACTGCGATCCTTTGTAAGAAGTTGACGTGCTCTTCTGAAGAAAAGGCACGGGATGTAACTACTATTTCACAAATATTGGATTTAATCCTGAGCTAGAGTTCTCAGGCCTAGACTAGTCCTCCACGAGGGAAACCAGGTTAAAATCGGCTGTGTTTGCGTAAGCTTTCTTGCTCCTTATTTATTTTCGTATTTACTCTGATTAGTTTTTCTTGTGAAAGAGTTTAAATTTTTAATTGACTATTATCGCTATAAACTCTATTCACCCCCCTCTAGAGTTGCCATCTGTTCTTCAGTGGGGACGTGGTGATGGCGACGGGAGATCGGGGATGGGTTCGGTGAAGGCGGGGCTGCCGCTGGTTTGGGCGATGAGAAGAGGAGGAGGTGCTGGCGTTGTACGGCCTGGCCAGGGGAAATTTGGGATCTCGATGTTGACGGGGTGGTGGTAATGGCTAGGTTAGGTTTTAGGGATTTGTAATGTATCGTGTCGGGGTTGTCGACACGGAGAAGGAATATTGTATTTGTAAAATATGGAATAAGAGACTGGATGGTCACAGACACGATGCACGATCTGTGGATGGAAAATTTCTGGAGGAGTATCTCTCCTTTTATAGGAGGTGGAAATTCCCAGTTGGATCGGGATTAGGATAATTTAAATCCCAATTAGATAAATCCCCTATTAATTTAAATCGATTTAAATCCAAATCAATTTAGATAAACTTCTCTTTAAATTAAATGCCTATTTAAAATAAAATCTTTTCCACATTTAAATTATAAAAATAACTCAAATATTTTATAAACAAAATCTTAAATGTCATTTCCATAAATATTTAAAATATAGTATTAATTAATTTCGAAAATCAAGATAATTACTTAAATATTAAATCATAAACTAGGCTTTATAAATAACAAATTTTATTAATAAACAAATTTTATATTTCGCAAAATATTAAATCATAATTTTCAAATCACCATTTATTTGACGAATAAAATAACCTTTTTATATAAAATAAAAATATTTATCATCTTTATTTGAACATGTACTTTCCTATTAAAATAAAAAATATTTTTCTAACATATATACCTCGACACATATTCGCACTCGTCGAGTATTTACGAAACGCAAACACCGCACGTTACGCAAATACAACAATGAGAACTCGTATGCGACGTGCAGATACGAAATACAAAATGAATACAAAATTATATATAAAAAATCGTAGTAGAAATTTAGGGGGTTTACATCCTACCCAACTTAAAAGAATTTTGTCCTCGAAATTTAGGAAAAATTAGGATAGGTAGGGCGAAGGGGATGGTAAGAGTTTGTTCGAATAGGTTTATGAGATCTTCTCGAGACGGGAATGCAAACAAATATTCGACGAGGAGGCGAATGACATTTCAATAGCAATATGTCATTTGAGCGACTAGAACAAAAATTTCGATGGTTTTCAATTTAGATTACGATCATGCATATGACAACCAATCAATGACTAAGCTTGATCAACCCTAACATTAACCTTAAAAAGGGCAACATCATAAGTAGGTAATAAACTCCTTAATCCTTTGATATCATCAATATTTATGTAATCTCTCTTATCATAAATCATTCTTTCAAAAAAAAAAAAATTACTTTCGTAGCACGTCCCCTTAATCATTTAACAAAACCCAATATGTTTATAAATATACTCTAACTTCCTCTATCTTGTCGTAGAATTTCAATTAGTCTCAAATTTTGAATTCCATAATCTCCATTTATACTAGCTCACTTATATATATCTTTCCAAGTTATGATTTCCTCTAGAATTAAAATTCCAAAATCTCCAACCAATTTGGCCCAAGTAAAAGCTATAATCTTCTTACTACAAATTTGTAATTATTGGTCAATGTACGATGCATCCATAGGTATCAAAAAAAGTTCGTCTTCAATGATAAAT
Organism: Iris pallida; assembly: GCA_029216955.1. Taxonomy (NCBI): domain Eukaryota; kingdom Viridiplantae; phylum Streptophyta; class Magnoliopsida; order Asparagales; family Iridaceae; genus Iris; species Iris pallida. Next base: position 4,966,535 of record JANAVB010002199.1, read on the forward strand.
CTCGAAAACTAACAGTATACCTTCATAACTCAATCTTTTATCATCATAATTGAAAATTTCTAAAATACTTATTAGTCTTTCTCTCGAAATTTTAAATTCAACAATCTCATCTTCTTGATGGAAGAAATGTAACTCATCTTAACTTCTTATTCATAGTCATCTTACAACTTAATTCTCCATGCATCAAAAATGTAAAGGTTTCTTTCTTCAACAATTGGTTATCCTTGAAAATATTATCATAACACTATATGTCATCGAAGGCAATGTCAACATTTTTCTTTATCAAAATTTGCATCCATAAATTTAATATATAACCTTGGTTCTTAAACCACCAACACTTTTAGGAAATTTTTTTTTACTCGATAGTTAGTTACCTCAAACAAGCCTTTGAAATTCGAGAAGTCTATTTACTCTTGAGTGTTTCATCAAAACACCGTATATCATTCCTTATTTCATATATTTGGATTTATCGCACATTTTCATTTATGTCCCATCTATACCTCATAATCTCATAATTATCTTTAACCAACTACATCATTTATCCATATTGTGGGGCTCTCTAATCTAACCTCTACTAACCCAAGATTGTCATGATCACATTTTATTTCGCATAAGGGAATCAAACAGGGAACAAGGTTGCATAAGCTATTGAGGAATCATAGTGAAATATAAGTAAAGCAGTTTAATTGGAAGAGAGAAAAGTAAGTATTGCTAATATTGCATGAAGAATAAAAGGTGTTATGGGTCTAAGTAAATCAAGATAATACAAGAAAATAAATTGACAAGGGTTAAGCAGGCAAGATAAATGCAAGTTAAGCATTTAATAGATCACCATCACATATTAGGTTGAAAAAAAAAAATTTGAATCGAGGTGGAGTCCATATTGGTACGATGGTAAGGGTTATGGTTGAGTCTTTTTGGCTCGAAAGTCGTACCATAAAAATAGAGTACAAGGGGACGTGTTTTAGTGGGACATGATATACCTACATGAAGGTCAGCTCGTCTAGGTCTTGCATGTGAAATTTGTTGGAAGAAAAAGTCTAGTGTTGTGCTCCAAATATTGAAGTCACGATAGGGAACGCCAAATGATCAAAATAGAAAGTGGGTTTTTCATAAGGTACTAATTAATGCACCAAAAATAAAAGGTTAAAGCACAAAATAAAGATAATTATGAATCTCGTAGGTCAAGGTAAAATAAGTTAGAGACACAGTTTCTAGAGGGAAGATAGTCTCATAGATAAGGGTATGGTCAAGGGAATGATTCCAATCATTTCTAAGTTTCAAACAATTAGATGGTCACAAATAATGATCTAGATTTGGGGGAAGATCGAGTAAGTCAAAGATATGTTTTATCGGTTTGGTCGATGACTAACTATACTTGTGCATATGCAATATCATAGTCATAGGTGGCATGTCAATCTAATGTGGAATACTTCTATCTCACTAGGGTGACCTTACTTGCTTCTTGGCCCTCTACTAATATATGATCTAATCTAAAATTTCAAGTCCTCGTAAGTTTCTCAATAAACTTTCCAAGATACTCCCCCAAGATTTTCCAATTATCTTAGGCCGTCGACTTTAATCAAAATTTAAATCTCTAGTCAATCTCAAAACAACCCTTGTATATTGCAACTGGAATAATAACCTCCCCCTTTTTTTTCTTTTTTTTCCAAATCTTAAACTCAACATTTAATAAGTTTATCCGTCGAAATTCATACTACAAAATAGAACGTTTAAATAACTCCCGAATTTAATTCTATATCCTTCAAATGTGTATATCTAGCTTCCAATAAGTCACAACTACTCTACAAAAGTAATTTCTTCTTCTCTCTCTCTTTTTTTTCCAAAATTTAAATATCCATAATCAAGGTTTTAAACTTGAAATCTAAATAGCCTTATAAATAATAGATCATATGACGTAATTTACTTCAAAAATATTTACCAAAATTTATCAATCATCCTCAAATTTTGGTTAATCATAAATCATACTTCCACATTTAAAATTCTATGATCCTTTTTCAATTTAAATTTATATCCCTCCAAAAGTTGTATAGCTATAACTCAAATAATCATAAATGTTCAAAGACCTTCAAAAAAATCAAAACGCAAAATCGAATCAATTTATTTTCTCGATCTAGCTATCCTTTTGTATATATCACCTTGTAATATCAAATTAAAATTACAACTATCTTTTGGAAGCGGTAATATGCTACTACCCAACTTGGAATTAACTAATCCTTAAGGTCATATTTCTAGGAAAATAACTGCCTTTATAACTCAAATAAAATTCTCAATGCATATTAATTGTCAATGCAATCTATCTAGCCATGTGTTTAACCTATGGGCATATACTAGTGTAGTCATCTTTACTAAACACGAAACTAAGAATTTACGGTAGAAGGAGTCAAGCAAGATGCAAATCAAGGAGGTCGAACGAGAGTTCGGAATTTGAAGTCAAGAAAGGAAGTCAAGTAGGTGGATGAGATTCTAAACTCTAATCCTATATTGCAGGCCCGTTCGGTACAGTCATGTAACCGAAATGGCAAACTAGACCTCCATGGGCCACCACAAAATATGTAACGCCCCAGTCCCAAAATACGTAGGACTAACACGTAGTCATGCCAGCTGTATACATACGAAGCATAGAGTCCTCGTATATATACATAAGCTGTAAAATGCAGTAACCAAGGTACTAAATCTCATCCACAAAGATAAATATGATATAAAAGCAACTTTGAAATGGTCATGTATACAATCGTTGGGCGGAGACAAATCCACTACCAACAAGGAAGGAAAAATACATGGAAAATACAATGTGTTTGGCGGGCGAAGCGAAGACGATCAAAGCGCAATCATCCTCGAAGAAATAGTGACAATCATGGCCATGGCTAGAACACCTGCGAAAGATAAGAGCACACACCAGGCGAGATAACCAGGTCCTCAGAGGGACATAACAAGATACAATAAACATGCCATATAAATACTGAATATAAAATATGCCACAATCAAAGAAAGTGACAAGACATAAATAAGGTAAACTAACCGTACTAAAGTGAACATGCAGTTGAGAAACAATCCTTCGACGCATGAGCCCTGGCTGTAAATGGGATCTGGTATAGTCCCCACTTGGGCACCAGTGACCTAAGCGCATGACGTTCAAAAATGATAGTGGCCAACCTGAGAGGCTCATACCCGTATCTCCAGCGGAGCTTCCGGGTTACAAGGGAAGTGCAATCGAAGCCCATACGTCAGGTATTGTCCTCTCCACCCAAATGTCCCTACCAAGTCGCATCCACGACCATGTTTCTCTATTAACTGCTAAGTCTCCTAACTTGTCTCTATTAGCAGTTAGTCCTAACGCATGCACATGGGGGATCAGCCCACACGCAAGAACCTCTATATGATACTCATCTCACGTATCCTCGTGGTACAACTGTGTCAAGGTATGCAAAACACTACAGACGGTAGTCCCTTAACTCTAGGTCCATATGCAATCAAAGGATAATAACAATTTAGCTAATATCAGAACATGTAGTAAATCTAGAACTGTAAGAACAGAAAATAAATGAACAGTGATATGTAAATAAAATGCAGACAAACTATAAATAGTAAATAATGGCAAGGTATCTTGCCTGGTAGCGTGCCTGGTGTGGTGCGATGTTGCGACAAGTTCAATTTTGTCCAATAGCCGAAGTCGATGCATAAGGGTCCGAAATTCACAAGAAGATAGAAAGGCATGATTTAGTCACGATTGGTGATGATAATGAAAGAGAGTTGGTAGTGTAGTATACTAGATTTTTATTAATCATAGTATGTTTTTAGGAAAATACAAAAATCAAAAATTATTTTTAGGCAAAATACTCTAAATTGGAAAATAAGATTTTAGGTAGAATACTAAAACATGTTTTTAGATAAATAAATTATTTAGGCAAAAACAATATCTTTGTCAAAAATATATTATTTTTAGATACCACACATAAGCTAGAAGAATATTTTTAAATTTAAAACTAACTTTGAAATTTTTGCATTTCTCAAACCTATTTTTTTTACCAATAGTATTTACATATAACAATTAATAAAACATGACTAATAATAATAATAATAATAATAATAATAATAATAATAATAATAATAATAATAATAAGAAGAATCAGTACAGGATATAATAATAATAATAATATATTTAACAATTTTAATAGCTCCTGGCTGTTTTTTAAAAAATGAAAAAGAATTGGGGGCGGAGAGCGAGAGGAAAATGGGAAGGGGGTCTCACCGTGGGGTTTCGACGGCACGCGACCTCGACGGAGTCCGGGCGGCGAGCGGCGAGGGGGGTCCACGCTGGGGGTCCTACGTGCGGTGGAGCGCACGGCGGGGCGGATCCGCGGCGGAGAGCTGCTCCGGTGGTGGAGCCGAGGAAGCGGGACGGACGGTTTACCGGCGTCGGCGGCGCGAAGCCGGTGGCGGAGGACAGACAGGTACGCGCAGAGGGGAACGATCTGGGGTGGCGCGGTCTGCGGCCGTCCGGAGATGGGTGGAGGCGCACCGGAGGCCTCATGCGGTGGCGCCACGACTGGCGTCGGTTGCTCATGCCGGGCGGCGCGTCAGGCGCTCACGGCGGTGGTGGAGGTGGGTTCCGATGGTGGAGGAGGCGGATTCGGAGGTGACGTGTGGGACCGGCTCAGCACGGGGTTGCTGCGGTGGCGCAGCGGAGTCGGGGATTCTCCTGGATCTGGCCGGCGGAGGCGAGAGGCAGACGTGATCGGCCAGGCACGCGATGATCGCGGCTTGCCGAGGCTTGCCGCTCGACGGAGGTGCCCGACTGCAGTGGACGCGGTGATCTACGAGAACCGCCACGCGATTTAGGGCACGCCGACGGGGCATGCGACGCGACGAAGGTCGAGACGGGCGACGGGCTGCTCCGGCACGAACGACGGTAATTTTTTTTTAGGTTTTGATTTATAACTGGAGTGGGTGATGATGATGAACGAGGACACAGACAGGGACACGATTTGGTGTTGGAGTGGCGATGGACGTGGTGGGGACGTGGTGATGGCGACGGGAGATCGGGGATGGGTTCGGTGAAGGCGAGGCTACCGCCGGTTTGGGCGATGAGAAGAGGAGGAGGTGCTGGCGTTGTACGGCCTGGCCGGGGGAAATTTGGGATCTCGATGGTGACGGGGTGGTGGTAATGGCTATGTTAGGTTTTAGGGATTTGTAATGTATCGTGTCGGGGTTGTCGACACGGAGAAAGAATATTATATTTGTAAAATATGGAATAAGAGACTGGATGGTCACAGACACGATGCACAATCTGTGGATGGGAAATTTCTGGAGGAGTATCTCTCCTTTTATAGGAGGTGGGAATTCCCAGTTGGATCGGAATTAGGATGATTTAAATCCCAATTAGATAAATCCCCTATTAATTTAAATCGATTTAAATCCAAATCAATTTAGATAAACTTCTTTTTAAATTAAATGCATATTTAAAATAAAATCTTTTTCACATTTAAATTATAAAAATAACTCAAATATTTGATAAACAAAATCTTAAATGTCATTTCCATAAATATTTAAAATATAGTATTAATTAATTTCGAAAATCAAGATAATTACTTAAATATTAAATCATAAACTAGGCTTTATAAATAACAAAATTTATTAATAAGCAAATTTTATATTTTGCAAAATATTAAATCATAATTTTCAAATCACCATTTATTTGACGAATAAAATAATCTTTTTATATAAAATAAAAATATTTATCATCTTTATTTGAACATGTACTTTCCTATTAAAATAAAAAATATTTTTCTAACATATGTACCTCGACACATATTCGCACTCGTCGAGTATTTACGAAACGCAAACACCGCACGTTACGCAAATACAACAATGAGAACTCGTATGCGACGTGCAGATACGAAATACAAAATGAATACAAAATTATATATAAAAAAATCGTAGTAGAAATTTAGGGGGTTTACACTGATCCTATTAAAGTTCCACCCGCTCCCCTCCGTCTAGACGCTCTTCACCGGAGTGTTAGACGGAACAAGTCTCGACTGGTTCACAAATCCCCTATTGAGCCATCTCTCCTTGGTAATGTTACAATCATCCTTCCCGACTTGCATGTAGATGTGGGACTCGCCTTTGGTTCTGCCCACGACAAGTCTTTTCCACACTTGAGAAGCATTATTCACCCGAGCAATCGAAGGGTGCTTATGCTTGAAGTACCCAGCTTTCAAAAATTTACTCCACAACAACTTTTGAAGCCGCAGCTTCCACCACAGCTTTATAGAGAAAGCCCCTACGACCTCGCTAAGACGACAAATGCCCAGACCCCCTTCCTTGTAAGGTTTAGCAAGGGAAACCCAGCTAGCCCAATTCTGTTTTGCTCTCCCGTCCATGCTGCCCCCTAAAAAGGATGAGAATTATCTTTCCATCTGTTTAAGCACCATATGCGGTGGGTTGCACGCGGCAAGAGTGTACATTGGGAGGGAACATAGCACATGTTTGAGCAAAACAAGCTTACCTCCAGTCGATAAGATGCTATTGTGCCAACCCGAGATTTTCGTCTTGATCCGGTCCATGAACGGAATGAAGTGAACAGCTCATTTCTGTCCATATGCAAGGGGGCAACCCAAGTACGTGAAGGAAGGGTGATCCACCCCCAATCCTGTCAAAGCCTTCAGACCCACAATCTTCTCCTCTTTAGTTTGTGATGAACCAGAATCTTGCTCTTCCCTTTATTGATTTTCTGACCCGACCTAGCTTTGTACTTGGTGACCACGTCCAAAATCGCCTCGACAGACATCACCTCCCCCGAGCAAAATAAAAGGACGTCATCTGCAAAAGCCAAATAGGAGATGAAGGGGCATCCGCTAGATTTAGCAAAACTCATGAAGCAAGCCCTACTCTGAAGGCCATTCAAGCTCCTACTCAATGCCTCTGCCGACAAGATAAATATGAAAGGAGAAAGAGGGTCCCTTGCCAAATGCCCCGATGAGATTTGAAATATCCAATGGCCACTCTGTTCATAATTGGTGTGAACCAACAGTTCGAAACCGCCCTCCATATAATATTGATCTACTTTTCTGAGAAGCCAAATTCCCTTTGAATCCTATTCAGGAAGCTTCAGTCAACCCTGTCATACGCCTTCTCCATGTCAAGCTTGATCGCAATGTTACCCCCTATACTTTTTCCCCATATAGTAAAACATCTCTTGAGCCAGAATGATGTTATCCATGATCTTCCTCCCCCTCACTAAAGCACTCTGCTCTTCTGATATGATGCTAGGTAAAAACAAAGCCAATATGTTTGCAGCCAACTTGGTGATGATCTTGTTCATAAAATTACATAGGCTTATCGGTCTGAAGTGTCCAAACTTGCTCGGATTCTTAATTTTAGGAATAAGAACCAATAGGGTACTCGATAACGCCCTAGGGATCCTCAGCCCCTGGAAGACCGCCACTGAAGCCTCAACGAGGTCCTCTCCCACAATCGCCCAGCAGGATTGGAAGAACATACCCGAGAATCCATCGGGACCCGCCTCACTCTCTGCACTCAGATCGAATACAATACACTTGACTTCTTCTATAGTCGGATCCGTCGTCAGTAATAGGTTGTCCTCTTCCGATATGATTCGAGGGATATCCGACAGCTCTGACTGGTCTAACCTGACATTCTCCTGGGATTGCGTCGCTGTAAAAAAAACCTTACAGCCTTCCTTTGGATATTAGCCTGATCCTGGATGAGTCTCCCCTCGTTGTCCAATATCCGGTTGATATTGAGTTGGTGGCACTTGCTGCGGACACATCCATGGAAATACTTATTATTCTTGTCCCCATCTTTGTCCTGCTTCGCCCGAGCTTTCTGCCTCCAGAAGGACTCTTCTCTCGCAATACACAATTTCAGGAGAGCGCGGGCCTTATTGATAGTCGCTCTCTCAATTGCACCCTCCAACCCTCAGCTCCTTCCACCCGTGCTTTCACCCGCAGAATATCATCTTTCGCCATTTTAACCGTCTGGAATATGTCACCAAAGGCGCTCCTACTCCATATGTTCATAAGCCCGTCTCACCCTCTTCAGTCTGATCGCCATCTGAGTGAGGGGGTTGCGATGCGAGATCCCATTCCAAGCACCAGCCACAACCTCCAAAAAATCTTGGTGAGACGTCCAGAAATGTAGGAAGCAAAATGGCTTGATCACCTTAGGCGTCGAGGGGTTAATCGTCATCAACAAAGGACAGTGGTCTAATTCGAGGTCATTGAGGTGCTCGATCGAGGTACTGTAGATGCCATCAAGCCATCTAGCATCACCGAAAAAACTGTCCAGCCTTGATCTCTAGCTTCTATCCGCTGCTTGTTTATTGCACCACGCAAACTCTGACCCAGAGAATTGGAATTTTGTATTGTATATTTATATACATATATATATAACTATATATATATATAAACAAAGCCAAGTTTTATTGAGAAAATGAGGAGCCAAGGCTCAAGGGTGGCACCGGGAGATAGCCCGGACGACCTACAAAAATGTCAACATCAGGGGGAGGCCCGAGCGGACACGGACAAAAGTGACTGGGCCATGAGCAGGCCCAGGCGGCAAAAGTGGAAGAGAAAGGTGAGGCGGAACACTGTTCTAAAGAGAGTGTCCGAGCGCCGAAAGCTACGGGGTCTGTCGGGATTGGACAATTTCTGCTGAAGTCGACCATTGTTGGAGCGAAAATAATGAGGCCTCGTCGTCTCCTTTTCCTTCTCAAGTTTGGATGCCAGGTAAGCCACAATGTCGGAATAGGCACAATTCTGAATACCTTATGCAACGTCGATGGCCTATTCAATCTCCAGCATTCTGGCCGGCATCGTTTCACGGTGATTCGGTTGCTCGGCCAGTTTTTTAATGACTTCGTACTCCTTGACTACCTCGTCCGGTGAACAGAAAGTAGCAATCCGATCAAAGTAATCCCGAGGAAAGGTGAGGTGTCTCTGATCAGAGCTAAGACAGCCGTGGCGCGAGTAGCGTCTGGAGTGCCATCGGGATCGGAGGGAGGCTCCTTCTGTCGGGGGGTCAAGTGAAATACGTTTGCAGCAACTGGTTCCTTCAAGACGTCATCTTCTTCATCATCTTCTGTATTGGCCTCAGTATAATTATCATCTTCCTCCTCCTCCTCTACATCAGAGGCCTCCGAGGTAGAAAGATGTGTCTCCTATGTGTCATCGGGGGGAACCCTGACAAGGAGATCAAATTTATTGGAAGATTTTATGGTACCATGTGTCTTGGGGACATCTGAGCTCCCTAAGGGTGAAGATTGAAGGGGTAGAGTATCTGCCTCCCGGTTGGAAAGGTTTCCACTTCCCGGTACCTCGATGTTGTTGATGAGCCCCGGGTCGCCAATCGGGAGGAAGGCCTCTTGAGAGTGCTCGTGGTGCCCTAAGTCAAAAGCGTCGGATTCGTTGGTTAGTTTTGGTCCCTGTAATGGGGGATAGAGGAGTCTCCACCCAAATGTTTGGTTTGCTCGGGGGTTGCCATCACTGGCTTCAAAGCGCAGGTGGGTGTTCGGCAAAGGGAGTAGAGGTGTCTGGTTATTGTTCCGTAGATAATTGTAGACAGCTTTCTGATTCACCTTCTTCTTCAGAACCGGGTGGGAAAGCTCGGTAGAGTGGCCGCACATGTGGCAGTGCTTGCAAAAGATGATGCTGTTGTCATAGATGATTTGTTGCATGTGCTTCTTACTGCCAAGCAAAATTTGAATGAAGTTGGGGAGCTCCTTAGTGAGATCTACTTCCATACATACTTTCGCATAATTCACTTTGGAGATGGAGCGGGTTTCCTCTGCTAGTGCTACAAAATTCCCAAGAGAGTTGACAATTCGTTTCAAGGCGGTAGGAACGAACAGATCAGGGGAGGGTTCTATTGACACAAAGTCACAGTCAACCAAATATTGATAAAATTGACTAAATAATATTTATGATAATTCAATACGACACATGACGACTACATCCAGCTCAAGCCCGACGACAGCTCAGTTTTACAGATGTAAGTCGTTTTTCGAGTCTGTACTTTTATATTTATTGAGTCTAGAATGATTGTAAGTTGAGTTATGCTGGGCTCTTGAGACTCAACCCATAACCTATCCAAATTCATAAAGCTCCACATCCAAAATCAGCCCACTCAACCCTTGGACCCATTCTGTGCTCTGGAGACAGAGTTCGAGCCGAACTCTGCCTCCACACAGAGTTCGGGCCGAACTCTGTCCCCTAAAAATCAGTACCCTAATTTTTAGGGTTGGCTGGTTGCTAGTTGTCCAACGGCCAAATTTTTGAAAATTCCTACCAGAATTCTGGCCGAATTCTGTCTGATAAAACCCTATAAATAGGCCAAGAATTCTTTCATTTTCAATCATCCAATCTTCTCTTCTCTTCTCTCTTAAGCTCAATATAAGCCATACCCTTCTTCATCTACTAGCCACAAGTTTCCTAAGTCTTGAGTGCTCAGCATCTCTCAGTTAGGAGTCTTGTGCAAGAGTTCAAGAAGTAGCTTGGAAAATTCTAAGCATCGCCACTGCGATCCATTGTAAGAAGTTGACGTGCTCTTCTGAAGAAAAGGCACGGGGTGTAACTACTATTTCACAAATAGTAGATTTAATCCTGAGCTAGAGTTCTCAGGCCTGGACTAGTCCTCCACGAGGGAAACCAAGTTAAAATCGGCTGTGTTTGTGCATGCTCTCTTGCTCCTTATTTATTTTCCGCATTTACTCTGATTAATTTTAGATTGTGAAAGAGTTGATTTTTTAATTGGTTATTATTGCTATAACTCTATTCACCCCCCCTCTAGAGTTGCCATCTGTTCTTCAATTGGTATCAGAGCTCTGTTCTCTTTACAAGGACTTACATCCTAGAGCTGATCCATGGCAACCACACAATCCTTAATTTCCAATCACGGTGAAGGACAGTCCACTCATAGGCCTCTCCTATTTGATGGAACTAACTACACGTATTGGAAAACAAGGATGAGTTTTTATCTCAAGTCGCTAGACTTTGACCTGTGGACTATCGTCACTGACGGTTACAAAAAGCCCGCCAGAATAGTTGTCAATGGCGATCTCGTTGAGAAATCGCATGACAAATATTCTGACGAGGAGAAGAAACAGGCAAGTCTAGACGCGAGAGCTATTAATGCTTTATTCTGTGCTATAGACAGGAATGAGTTCAACAGGATATCTACATGCACCACATCTCACGAAGTATGGAGACTTCTAGAAGTGACGCATGAAGGAACCACCCAAGTCAAGGAATCAAAGATAAGCCGTCTCACTCAAGAATACGAGGCTTTCAAGATGAAGCCAAATGAGACGATCACGCAAATGTTCACAAGATTCCTTGACATCATCAACCCCCTGTCTTCACTTGGCAAGTAATATTCAAATCACGAGAAGATTCGCAAGCTACTTAGGGGGCTACCAAAAATTTGGAACCCTAAGGTGACAGCCATCATAGAAGGAAATGATCTCACAATCATGTCCATGGAGACCTTGATGGAAAAGCTAATGACTCGTGAGCTTGACCTCAAGGACTTCGAAGAGCCTGCTCCTAAGGCTAAGGAGATCGCACTCAAAGCTCTCCGACGGAGGGCTGAACCCGAAGAGACGGATGACGACAACTCAGAAGATGATGATCAAGCTCTCATGGTCCGCAACTTCAAGAGATTCCTTCGCTTCAATCGAAGAAAGAAGGAACCACAAGAAGATGGAGAAGAAGAGCCAACCTGCTACGGTTGTAAGAAGACTGGACACGTCCGAAAAGACTGTCCATTCTTGAAGAAGAGCAACCGCTATGAGAAGTCATACAAGAAGACCTCCTCAAAGAAATATGCCAACACAAGCATTTGGCATGAAAGCGAAGCTAGTGACTCCGAGGAAGAAAAGAACTCTCCTCAAGATACGGCTAATGTGTGCCTAATGGCGACGTCCGACAAGGTATCAAACGAAACTCTTGACGACTTCACTTTTGATAAACTTGGCGATGCTTTCACCGATTTACTTAGTGATCACAAAAAGGTCATTGGTAAATACAAACATGCCAAGGACAAAATCAAAAGTCATGAAGTCGAAATATAAAGACTTTCTCTATTACTTGATAACATTAGAGACACTACACCCACGGATGTCACTGATGAGGTATCCAAGCTTAAAATAAGCTTACATGATATCGAGGCACGTATTGAGCAACAAACACAAGAAATCACAGCACTCAACACGGAGCTTGCAGAAGAAAAGAGCAGACACAAGATTTCTATTACTAAGATGCATGGTTTGAATGCTAAGATTACTGAATTGCAAGCTGTCTCTAAGAAACTAGAGACTAAATTGGGAAAACAGGTTGCTCAACCTCAAACCCAATCACATGAGACACACACAAAGCATGACATCACTCATACTAGTCAACCACGTCATCCTCATACTGCTTATAATCATGCTTACATGTACACACACTTTCACAAAGGACACAAACCACATGCACGTAGAAATAATCATCATATGTCACAAAATTATCATGCTACACATAGATATAATCATCACCATGTTGCACAAAGACACAATCAATATCACTCTACATATAGAAATCATCATGTCATACCATATAGACAATATCATCATACCATACCATATAGACAATATCACCATGCCACTCCACATAATCATCATCACCATGCTGAATCTATATATCATCACACGTCTCCTCATTATTCTGCTTATAGACATCATCAGCATGCTCCTAATGTAAATAGGAATGCTACATGTACTTATTATGGTTTACATGGACACATTTCACCACAATGTAGAATTAGAAGATTAGTAGATAGAAAGATATATGCATGGTTTCCAAAAACTAACTCTTCAGGACCATCAAGAACTTGGGTACCAAAGGTCACATCTACTCTTGATGTAGGTGGACCTTCCCTCCTCAACTAAGAGTAAGTAGATTCTCGATAGTGGATGCTCGCGGCATATGACGGAAGACGCAAATCTTTTCGCATCACTATCGATGAAGAGAGAAGGATATGTATCCTTCGGCAATAACCTAAAGGGTTATATTATAGGTAATAGCATTATTGGTTATCCTCCCTCTCCCGTAATAAAGGATGTCTGTCTAGTGACCGAGTTAAAGCATAACCTGCTCAGCATCAGTCATCTTGCTGACCATGGATATGACATTAACTTTGGACAAAATAAATGCCTTATTTATGATAGGTCAACAGGAGACATTGCTTTTGAAGGGGTAAGAGAGGACAATATTTATATTTTCTATTTGTCTATAGATACTAACAATGCAGGTAGATGCCTATATGCTCACAAAGATGAACGGTTACTATGGCACCAGTGTCTTGGTCATGCCAATATGGATACTATATCCAGGCTATCGACCAAGAAGCTAGTTAGAGGCTTGCCCGACATCACATTCAAAAAGGACACCGTATGTGCCGAATGTGAGTTGAATAAGGCAACCAAGTCATCTTTTTATTCCATAAACTCTGTAAGCACTATTAGACCCCTGCAACTACTCCATATGGATTTATTTGGCCCTAGTAGAGTAGCCAGTCTTGATGGAAAACTCTATGCCTTCGTTATTGTTGATGACTTTTCAAGATTTACTTGGGTTTTCTTTCTTACTTGTGATGCTATTTCGGTTTTCAAGATCTTTGTTAAGAAAGTTCAAAATGAAAAAGGCTACATGATTACTCGAATCCGAAGTGATCATGGAGGCGAATTCGAAAATTCTGATTTTGAAAAGTTTTGTGATTCCAATGGTTTTGATCATGAGTTCTCTTGTCTAAGAACTCCTCAACAAAATGGTGTTATGGAGCAGAAGAATAGGACTCTTGGCGATATGGCTAGAGTCATGTTGAACAAGTTTTCACTTTCGAAATACTTTTGGGCTGAAGCTGTCAGTACAGCATGCCACATTTTAAATAGGGTACTTATTCGTTCTATTACGAAGAAAATATCCTATGAGCTTTGGTTTGGAAGAACCCCAAATGTTTCCTATTTTAGAGTTTTTGGATGTAGATGTTTTATCCTTAACACCAAAGACAACTTAGGCAAATTTGATGCCAAAGCTGACGATGGTATTTTCCTTGGCTATGCTGCAAGAGTAAGGGATATAGAGTTTTTAACAAACGCTCATTAATTGTAGAAGAGTCTACAAATGTGTCTTTTGATGAAGATAACAGTACAGCAGCTACTCTTGATGATTATGTTGAGCCATCAACTTCTACTCCAATGAATACCACAACCGAAACCAATTCTCTGGAGGGCTTGCCAAAGAAATTCTCTTTCAAGCCATCACATCCAAAAAATTTGGTAATCGACGAGGTTTTACGTGGAGTAACTACTAGATCATCATTAAGAGACTCTATTGCTAGCACTGCCTTTATTTCACAAATTGAGCCTAAAAATATTTTAGAAGCTTTCAATGATGAATTTTGGATTTCTGTTATGCAAGAGGAACTCAACCAATTCGAGAGGAGCCAAGTATGGGAACTCGTTCCTAGACCGGCTAATCACTCGATTATTGGTACTAAATGGGTTTTTAGAAACAAAGTGAATGAAGATGGTTCAGTCACACGCAACAAAGCTCGTCTAGTAGCCCAAGGATACAACCAAGAGGAAGGTATCGACTACGATGAGACTTATGCTCCTGTTGCTAGATTAGAATCCATTCGGATGCTTTGTGCATTTGCAAACTTTCAAAATTTCAAACTATTTCAAATGGATGTTAAAAGTGCTTTCTTGAATGGTTTTTATTAAGGAGGAAGTTTATGTAAAACAACCCCCTGGCTTTGAAAATCACAAATTTCTCGACCACGTGTTCAAGCTAAAGAAAGCGCTGTATGGCCTCAAACAAGCCCCTAGAGCTTGGTATGAACGGCTAAGCAATTTCTTGCTTGAGAAAGGTTATTCAAAAGGAAAAATTGACACTACACTTTTCATAAAAACTTTTAAAGACACTATTCTTTTAGTACAAATATATGTAGATGATATTATTTTTGGTTCTACTGATGAAACTTTTTGTCAAGATTTTTCCAAGTGTATGCAGACCGAGTTTGAGATGAGCATGATGGGGGAGCTCAACTACTTTCTTGGGCTGCAAGTCAAACAAATGTCAAATGGAACCTTCATCTGTCAGTCAAAGTATACAAAGGATATGCTAAAGAAATTCGATCTTGACAACATCAAACCAATCAGCACTCTTATGGCTACTTCAACCAAACTTGAACCAGATGATAGTGGCAAACCCGTAGATCAACATAAGTATCGAGGTATGATAGGCAGTCTACTCTATCTTACTGCAAGTCGCCCTGATATTATGTTTAGCGTTTGCCTGTGTGCTAGATATCAAGCAAATCCTAAGGAATCACACATGACTGCGGTTAAGCGTATCTTTCGATACCTTAAGGGTACGGTTACAGTGGGCCTATGGTATCCCAAGTCAACATCATTTGACCTCATTGGTTACTCTGATGCTGATTTTGCTGGATGCAAGGTCGACCGTAAAAGTACAAGTGGTACGTGTTATTTATTAGGAAAGGCTTTAGTCTCTTGGTTTAGCAAAAAGCAGAATTATGTCGTACTATCCACAACAGAAGCTGAATACATAGCAGCTGGGCGTTGTTGTGCACAAATTCTGTGGATGAAGCAAATCTTGGAAGACTACAACTTATCTTTCATGCACATTCCAATCTTTTGTGACAACACTAGTGCTATAAATCTCACTAAGAATCCCATTTATCACTCACGCACGAAGCACATTGAAATTCGTCATCACTTTTTGCGTGATCATCAGCAAAATGGCACGATTAACTTAGAATTTATTGACACTGATCATCAGTTAGCAGACTTCTTCACAAAACCATTATCCGAAGAGCGTTTCAATTTTCTTTGTCGTGAACTTGGAATTTTAGATGAAGCTGTTATAAATTAAAATCAACCTGCATAAATATCGAATATATCGTGATTCTCTTATGATTAACTTACTATGGGTACAAGCCGAAAGGGCCCTTCTGACAACAAGGCGTAAAAGCCTAAGCGATACGGTGCACTAGTCCTCAGGACTACCGCTAGCTGGGATCCGGCCCCTGCAGCTAACCCATGGCAGCTTCAAAATATTAAATTATGATATAATTCCTTGTTTATTATATAGTTCATTTTCATTTATCACATGCTGAAATACTATGATTTCAACTTCATATTGCTGCTTCAAACTTACTATATGTTATTCTTTTGTTTACAAATTTGATCTTTCCTATCTTTTACTCATATCTTATATTGGTTTGTCTATTACTTAACCAATATTTTGCCTGTTTCTGCCTAATTCCCATTCTGTGACAAAGATCCGGAATTCAGACCGAACTCTGCCCCTACCAGAGTTTGGGCCGAATTCGGCCTCACTGTTCCAGAATCGGGAACAGCCCCAGCCGTTGATCAAAATGTTGATCCAATGGTCATTAATTGACCCGACCAAGAGAAACCCTTCCCCTATATTCGGTTTCTCTTCCCTCTCCTTCCTTCTTACCACCTTTCTACCTTCTCAAACACAATTCTCTCAAAACCCTAACCCTACTTTCTCCTATTTTGTGCTTCATTCTTCCCCAAAATCAAGGAGAAGGCTTATTTTTTAATTCTCTTCCATAGTTCATTACTAGTTTGAGGTATAATTTCTTACTTTTCTATATCTCAATTTCTTTTATTATCTATTGTGTTATGGCTCCTCGTCTGTTCAACCGCGGAAAGAGACTTCGGACAGAGGGAGCATCCTCGTCGAATGCTCCTCCACGCATTGAGCCATCCGTTGCACCACCCGTTGCACCGGCCATTGAACAACAAATCCATCCGTTGTTCAATCCTCCACATCCCAATGATCCAAACACTTACGACGACCGAATTTTTGTATCACTAGACGCCTTAAATGATTGGTTTAGTAATTTTCGGACACGTCCAGTATTTGCGAGACACCCCATCAACTTTACCATATTCTCACAATATGATGCACTATTTCATGACCTTTGTCTTGATGAACTCGTTACCTCTAATTCGGTCATCTATCGTAGTGCCATTCAAATGTTTTACTGCAACTTGACCCATGATGACACTCATATTTATTCATGAGTTGCGGGAATTGATGTCTCCTTTGATGATTTTGAATTGGCCGAATATCTTGAACTTCAAGAGCCTAATTCTTGGAAAAAGCTTGTAGAAGCTAGATCCTTTATCTTTCCCGAAGGGATTTTACTAGAAAGCTTCAAGGACGACATGTGTAGCCCTAACACACGTCCTCGTAAGCTTTTGGCAAAATTCCTCAATCCCTATTTCTATGAGCTTCATCGGATCATTTTCAACACCATTCTACCCAAAGCGGGTTCTACCGATGAAGTCACTTATTTTAAGATCTCAGCTTTGTACCATCTCCACTTCCATGTTCCCTTTAACCTTCCACGCACAATGATGGATTGGATGATCAACTGTAGGAAGAAACCAAGATCTTTGGTTTATGCATTATATCTTCCTATGATCTTTCGTGCGTTCCATGTACCCCTTGATGAGTGTCCATTCTTACCTGCCTCTGCCTTTCTCTCTAAGGCAAGGAGGCTTCAGGCGGCCATCGGCTCACCAGTAGTGTCTGAGCATTCTGATGATGAGCCAGATGCCCCTCCTCTCGGACAGGATCCTCCTCCTCCTCCTGCCACTCTTGAGTCTCTTCAGCCATGCTCCGAGATCGTTTCACTTTGGAGGACGATCGATGGACTCAGCTGGATTACCGGACTACTTTGCAGATGAGTGCTATCAGCAACTCGCTGCATGATATTCGGTATTCCATGTCTCGTCATCCTTCCATGCCCATTCCTATGGAGCGAGACCCAGGTCGTGAGGGATTCCGTATTGATGACCCTTGGGTTCGTCGCTATATGGATCCGGATGCGGCTTTTGTGGACCCACGTCGCTCCTTTACTGATGCTTCGGACGACGCCGGGCCCTCTCATGCTCGATGATGGATATGCACTACTTGTGATGCTGCTACTGAGGATCTTAGATTATGTTTATGCATTTTGCTTTAGTTACTTTTTTGTACTTGATTTGTAGTAGACTTATTATGAGTTGTGCTTTTGAGACTTTGGCAGTACTATTATCAGTTTCTATGTTATTATGACTCTTGGTTATTATCTTAGTTTATATGCAGTTTCTTCTCTTTTTGGTGTGTTTGCCAGTTATTATCTATATATCTCATATTGCTAAATGCCAAAAGGGGAAGATATGTGTATATTCTGTTCTGTTTGGTTTATATGTGCTTTTGGAAGAATATTATTAACAGGCCAACAAGATTTACAGCATTGTTTATGGGGGAGCTATTCTTAAGCTCGGCACTTATTATGGGGAAGCTATGTCGTTATATGTGTCCAGATATGGATATTGAATATACAATTATTATTTTGTCAATTATCAATATGGGGGAGATTGTTGACACAAAGTCACAGTCAACATATTGATAACATTGACTAAATAATACTTGTGATAATTCAATATGACACACTATGACTACATCCAGCTCAAGCCCGACGACAGCTCAGTTTTGCAGATGCAAGTCATTTTTCGAGTCTGTACTTTTATATTTATTGAGTCTAGAATGATTGTAAGCTGAGTTATACTGGGCTCTTGAGACTCAACCCATAACCTATCCAAATTCATAAAGCTCCATGTCCAAAATCAGCCCACTAGACCCTTGGACCCATTCTGTGCTCTGGAGACAGAGTTCGGGCCGAACTCTGCCTCCACACAGAGTTCGGGCCGAACTCTGTCCCCTAAAAATCAGCACCCTAATTTTTAGGGTTGGCTGGTTGCTAGTTGTCCAACGGCCAAATTTTTGAAATTTTCTACCAGAATTCTGGCCGAATTCTGTCTGATAAAACCCTATAAATAGGCCAAGAATTCTCTCATTTTAAATCATCCAATCTTCTCTTCTCTTCTCTTCTCTCTTAAGTTCAATATAAGCCATACCCATCTTTATCTACTAGCCACAAGTTTCCTAAGTCTCGAGTGCTCAGCATCTCTCAGTTAGGAGTCTTGTGCAAGAGTTCAAGAAGTAACTTAGAAAATTCCAAGCATCGCCACTACGATCCATTGTAAGAAGTTGACGTGATCTTCTGAAGAAAAGGCACGGGGTGTAACTACTATTTCACAAATAGTGGATTTAATCCTGAGCTAGAGTTCTCAGGCCTGGACTAGTCCTCCACGAGGAAAACCAGGTTAAAATTGGCTGTGTTTGCGTATGCTCTCTTGCTCCTTATTTATTTTCCGCATTTACTCTGATTAATTTTAGATTGTGAAAGAGTTGATTTTTTAATTGGTTATTATTGCTATAACTCTATTCACCCCCCCCTCTAGAGTTGCCATCTGTTCTTCAGGTTCGGTAAAGTGACCCAGACCAAAACGATAGCCAAGTCTTCCTTCGTGGAGAAGTCCTATGACCATTTGACAATTTGTATAAGTTGAGCATCGACCCGACCATAGCCTCTAGCCCAGACGTTATTGTGGTCAATCTCCGACGATAGAAATAAGAGGATGTGCTTGGAGTCCAGGGGAGCGACTCTGTGTTCGGTAGTAAGACCCCAGGAAGTTATCACTTCTTGGACATGCGAGATCTTCGGGCACCCTGAAGCGAATTTAAGAATGAATGTGCGGCCGAATTGCACCGCGAGGGATGTTAATTCCTGTTACGAGAACGGAACATTAATCTCTTGCTCTTCAGAGAAGGGGGATGTTCGAGGGCCGGGAGTTCTACTTCGGAGAAGAAAATAGGGTTCTTCTAGATCCGGTCATGTCTCACGGTGTCGACAAAAGAACTGGGGAGGGGGCCACGGCCTGGAGACATCTTCGCAGGCGCAACTAGCGCAGGAGCGCCTGCAACAACGGTTCCCGAGGAATGGGGCGGTGCCTGCGTTGGAGAACCCGTAGATAAGAGTCCTGATGTCGCAAAGGACGCCGTGCCCACCACCGGATCGCCCAGGCTGCCACTAATCAAGGTGGCGCTAGCTGATGCGAGCTCCTGTAACGCCTGCCCTGGACGGAGAGGGGGAAGAGGTCATCTAGGGACGATGGTGCACCCACGAGGGACGCGGGAGGGGTCGGCACAATGTCGTAGGAAAGTTCGCCAAGTGCGGGCAAGGCAGGGTGTCACCCCCAGTTTTCATGAACAGGGGTATTTTGGTAATTTTCTACTTTAAAAATTATTTTGGAATTATTTATTTATTGTATTATTTTGGGGTTATTTGAGTCGGGTTCGAATTTCAACTCATTCCGACTTGTTTTGACTTGTTTCGGGGACTCGGGGTAGTTTTGACCTTACCGGACCCACACACTAGTTAGCAATGGCCCACATGTTAGATATTTTAGTTAGTGACTAGACTAAATATTGTGGTTAGTATTATTTAAGGTTAGTGATTTAGGATTGACTAAACTATCCCTGACTTAATCCCTTACCAATAAAATAGCAAGTAGACTAGAGAGGGACTTTTGGACCTTTCCCATATAGGACAAAATAGCCTTTATTGGCCGCCCACCTCTAGGTGGATAAGCCCCCATCACTTCATCATTTTTTCTATTCCACTCTCTCTCTTGTTCTTCCCCAAATTGATTTGAGACCAAACCCTAATCAAATCATCCCCAAATCCTTCCATTTCTTCACCAAACCTTCATCCTTCCTTCTCCATTCTATCCAAGGAAGGGGCTCCTCAAGTTTGAGAGGATTCGGAGCTTGTTCGTGTCCGTTTGGGATTCCTACGTGTCGGTGGCGTTTCGCGATCGAATCGAATCACCGGGAGGTATAAATCATTTCCCTCTCTCATTTCTCTCATGCATTAGATTCATTTTGACATATAGGAATGACCCCCTTGGTTTGGTGCCCATTGGTGTCCATTTCGTGTCTATTTGGACATTTGTAGAGGTGTCCTAGGAGTAGAATCGTGTCCTAATGGAGAAAACCCTCCTTGGACACTTATAGAATCTTTTGTGTATTGTTTTGTTGTTGTTCTAATTTGTATTCCAAATTTTTACATGTGTTAGGAATGATTTCCCTTAATGTATTTTTCCTATAATCTATATGTATATAGTTATATATATATCATTCTCTCTCTCTCTCTCTCTCTCTCTCTCTCTCTCTCTATATATATATATATATATATATATATATATATATATATATATATATATATATATATATATATATATCTTATATATATTAGTGTATATCTATATGGTGTGTTGTGTTTGTGTAAGATGGGTGAGACAGCACAGTGGTTCGGCCAAGAGGGCCTGGGAGTATGAGATTTGTGTGTATGTGTGTATGTTAGTGTAGGTGTTGTGTTTGGTTAAATGTGGAGAAGGGAATGTGAGAGGATATAGAGAGTTTGAGGTGAGTTTTTGAATGATTAAGAGGAGGAGGAGGATACCCATACAGCTGCTGTCTACAGGACAGCAGCTTGTGACAGT
This sequence comes from Iris pallida, assembly GCA_029216955.1. Classification (NCBI taxonomy): domain Eukaryota; kingdom Viridiplantae; phylum Streptophyta; class Magnoliopsida; order Asparagales; family Iridaceae; genus Iris; species Iris pallida. Next base: position 4,988,073 of record JANAVB010002199.1, read on the forward strand.
CCCATGGCTGTCAATAAGCCCATGTTTCAGCCCAGGTTTAGCTCCTTTGAGCTGTCCTATATGACCAACAATCAGCCCCACATTCAACCCTTGACAGCCCAGGTTTTACCCCAATTTCCTGTCCCAAAACAGTCCAGGATTCAGCCACTTGGCTGTCCTGTTTTAGCTTCATGGCTGTCCCCACATTGGCCTAAAACCAGTCCACTTCTTCCCCACATTTCCTTCACATCAGCCCAGTTTTCTCCCCCTTGATTGTTGTCCTAATTTAGCCTCAATGGCTGTCCTTCCACCGCTAAAACAACCTTTAAAAACCTGTCATTGCACCCCATCTAACACCCCTCCATTTCAGTCCAAGTACCACTTAAATTTCAGTCCACACATGCCACATATCATTCCATATATTAGCCTTGTGTGTGTGTGTGTATTTGTGAGAGCTTGTGAGTGTGTGTGAGGGTTATGAGTGAAACTAGTATCCTATAGTACATCCTATAGCTAAACTAATAGGAAACCTATAGGAGAGCCTATGAGAGTGATTAATATGAGTGTGTATCATAGAGTGAGTGGTGTAGATGAGTGTGGTGGAGAAGAGGGTGAATTCATGATATGGTAAGTAGGTAATAGGGTAAATCAATACCCCGTATCCTAACATAGCCTAGATACCTAGGATACCCATTTTCTTTGGTAGGTAAACCCTAGATAGGTTGATATCTAGCTACTCTAAGGAGCCTAGGTTAGTACCATGGGTATTTGCGGGGTTTCCTTGGTATTGGGCAAGGTATCGGAATTTACTTTAGAAGGGTAAATACTAGTTTTGCCTAGAAATAGGATATTGGTGTTAGAAGTCTAAGATAGAGTTAGAACTTGATTCCCGTGATTGGTAATGATCAAATACGGTACTCATAGACTAGTTTTGACGTCGGTTGACCTTGTTGACCAAAAGTCAACAAAAGTCAACCGAGAGTCAAACTTAGTCTTTAAGCGACCCGATTTGACCGAAACCAATCTAGAGTTGACCAGTTGACTGAAAGTCAATAGTTGGTCAACATTAGACTAGTTTGACCTACGGTTGACCTAGAGTTGACCAGAGTTGACCATAGTTGACCATAGTTGACCAGAGTTGACTTTTTGACCAAAAGTCAACTGCAAGTCAACCTTTGACCCCGTTCGACCTAGTTTGACTTGGATTGACTCCCAGTGACCTAGTATGACCTAGTATGAACCAGTATGACCTAGTATGACTCAGTTTGACCTAGATTGACTTAGTTTTGACTTAGACTTGCATTCATGGATTATATTAGTTTTCTTTTTCAGTTTTAAGCCCTGTTTGACTTATAGTATCTTATTTTAGGTCTGTGATCACTCTGAGCGTCTGTTCACCTTATCAGCTCAGGACCACAGGCGAGTACACTCACTGATAGTTTTTATTGTCTTAATATCTACTATATCCGATTCAGTTGTAGTATTTTACTTGATTCCCGACACGACGGTTCACGGACTAGTATACGTCGGATCCTGTCATGAGATGTTATTCCTAGACTCTCTTGGTATATGAGTATGTGATATTCCTGTGTTCCTGTACTTATATAGACACTGATTTAGGAGTGGACTGGCCCCCTGCTCTTGAACCCCGTGTCATGACGTGCCATGTCCGGATCCGTGATACTATTCGGGGATGGGGGAATTATTAGGGGTTATGTTATCAAGCCTTCCTGTAACTATATTTTGCTAGCGTCACCCTCACCTCACGTAGGGTGTAGCAGACACCCCATTACCAGTTATCCAGGTTGGACGGCATGACTCTCCGTTGAGTACACCACGGACTGCCGGGCCAAGTGGATAACCATCTCTTGCTTCCCTAGCCGATCACATATCGCTCTAATAGTTCAAATCACCTTTTACATTTATTGTCATATCTTATATTTCCAGTTCACCTTTACTTACTGTACTTTCACCATGCTATGATTTATTTCTCATATGCTCTATCTGTCTTTTATACTGTACCATGATTTGAGACCAAGTTCTGTTTGGAAGAAGGGTTACAACTCCGGTCCTTGTTTGGTTCAAGGGTTGTAACTCGGCTTTCAAATGGTTTCCAAGTTGCCTATATCTTTTGTCTTGTATTTCATTTTTACTGTCTCTTATAGTATTTCTTAATTCATATGGAACTGCTGTTGGCATTTTGTACTTGCTCATTTTTCTGACAGGATACCGTTGACAAATTTTACAGATGACTCTGAGACTGACTGCCCGACCTACAATGGGATTGAGTCTGATGGACTAGATTTAGACCGTGGCTTATTGGTAGAGCCACTGGACTTTGCTCACCCTAAGTAGCATAGTTTAGTTAGGTTTGCCTGGCCTGCGAGCCAGCTAGTACTTTTCAATTTGTAGTATCTTTATACTTATACTATCTGAGACTCTGGATGTTGTGTTAGCTCTGACTTGTGGATTTTGGACTCGTTTCCTGTTTTATCTATCATATCACTTTCATGCTATCTACCGTAGTTTTGATTATGTGATTGAGACTGTATTGCTATGCCACCTCCATTCGGAGTCTATATACTGTACAGGTACATTTATCTGTTTTAGTCGTAGTATTTACAGACCCTATATACAGTGTTTTACTGCCGATTCTGTGGTGTAGGCTGGACGTAACCACATGCTCGTGCCCCTCTTCAGGGTGCGGGTCGTGACACATTTTTGTGGTGGCCCATACAGGTCGGTGTCGCAACTAGTGCAAACTCGTAATGGTGTCCGACTTAGAGTGCTAATTACGAGCCTGCAATTAGGACGTAGGATTAGGGTATGATAGGAGTTACTCAATCACATGCTAGGAAATTTCTGATCTTTTGATTACCATGACAGCTCTTTTGCATTGAATTTAATTGTCCTTCTTTGATATTCCTATCATGTGCCATATTGATTCTTGTTTCAACCTATCCTCAGGATAACGATCACTCGCTCTCAGGCAGCGTGTTCTAGCGCTGTACCAGAGAGGCCCGATCCGACAGGTCTTTCACCTCCGGGTGCGGGAGTAGCAGTGGAAGATCCGGCAGGTCTTCCACCACCGGCCGTGGGAGTAGTAGTGGCAGTCCCAGGAGGACTTCCACCTCCGGCAGCGGGAGCTACAGCTGAGGGAGCTGCTATCTCAGTTCCTGTTCTTCCGGTGGGAGCAGCAGCAGCGACGGTTCCAGGAGGTCTTCTACCTCCAGCAGCGAGATCGTCAATGGTTATTCCTGATGTTCTTCCACCGTCGCCTCCGATACTGGCAGATGCTCAGGGTATGATGACCCTTCTGCAGCAGATACTGCAGACACAGAGAGCACAGGCAGAGGCACAGCACCGTCAGGCAGAGGTACTGCGACAGACGATGGAGAACTCACATCAGTTAGCTATGGCAACAGTAGAGAGAGGTGCACCGGCTACAGTTCAGGGAGCACCAGCACAGCAGCAGGGCCAGGGGAGGCCCGGTACGTATCTCGACTTCAGGAAGATGAACCCGCGGGATTTTAAGGGTACCGAAGGTATCCTATATGTGGACGACTGGCTAGAGGATGTCCAGCGGAGTCTGGAGTTGGCGGAGGTCCCGAGAGGTCTGTGGGTGACTTCTGCAGCGAGCCAGTTCTTTGACATAGCTTTGACTTGGTACCGCACGGATCCGCATGCGTCAGTGAGAGGTATATCTTGGAAGGACTTCAGAAAACTCTTTAAGGAGAAGTTCTACCCAGATGTAGCCTTGACAGCTTTAGAGGGGCAGTTTGCCAGTCTGGTGCAGGGGAATTCGTCGGTGGACGAGTACGCAGTGGAGTTCTTCCGCCTGAGCAGGTTTGCACCCAGTTTGGTTCAGGATGAGGGGTGCAAGGCCCGGAAGTTCAGGAGGGGTCTCATTCATGCAGTGCGCACTCGCACATCTGGGCGACGAGACGCGACCTTTGAGCAGATCTTGATGGAGGCTCAAATTGTAGAGGAGGACTTCGGCCTCAAGCCGAAGAGGAACAGTGACGTTCTGGGAGCCAGTTCGAGTACAGGACCAGCGAAGCACCCACATTTCCAGCAGAGGCAGTTCCAGCAACGGCAGCCTCAGTTGCAGATCTAGCAGGCACCGGCGTGTGTTCAGCAGCATCAGGGTCAGGGTCAGGATCAGGGACAGAGGCCAGCTACATAGTACAACTTCTGCGGGAAGCCAGGGCACACCAGAGAGGTGTGCAGGAAGAGATTGGGCTTTTGCTTATACTGTAGGGCGTCCGATCACCAGCTGAAGGACTGCCATATTCGAGGAGTCAGAGGAGTCCAGGACAGAGCACAGCCGGCCAGAGGACCAGCGGTTCAGCAGAGAGGTCCTCCATTTCAGACGCAGCAGCAGCGTTTCCAGCAGCACCAGAGGGGAGCCCCTGCGGGCAGAGTGTTTACCCTGACAGCAAAGGAGGAGGCAGAGCCAGTAGGCGATGTAGTGGCAGGTCATGTTCTTCTCGATTCATTTCCTGCATTTACCTTATTTGATTCCGATGCCTCGCATAGCTTTGTGTCCGTCTCCTTTGCTCTGAGACACAATATTATTGCTGAACCCTTGGGTAGGACTTGCAAGATATTGACCGGGGGAGGCATCATCCTGGTCAACAATATCTGCAAGGGGCAGAGAGTTACTGTAGGAGGCCGAGTTTTGGGTGCGTGCTTGCTCGTAATGCCCCTTCCGAGGTACGATGTGGTACTCGGAATGGATTATTTGAGCATGCACCATGCTACTATAGATTGTAGAGGTGGTAGGATTTTGTTTAGGCCACCGGGAGAGCCAGAGGTTGTGTTTTCCAGAGGAGCAGCTGAGCCGGTAGATGGGTTCTGCGGAGCTTTACTGGCGGGGCAGGCATTGCCGCACCCATTGATTGCTGATTTTATGGATGTTTTTCTCGAGGAGTTGCCTGGGATACCGCCGGATAGAGATGTTGAGTTCACTATAGACCTAGTGCCAGGTGCTGAGCCCATTTCACAGTACGTCTATAGAGTCAACAACAGCGAGTTGGCGGAGCTGAAGAAGCAGGTCGACGAGCTGCAGGACAAGGGATTCATTAGATCCAGTTCATCGCCTTGGGGAGCACCAATCTTGTTTGTGCCGAAGAAGGATGGTACGATACGTATGTGTATCGATTACAGGGCGCTCAACAACCTTACTATCAATAATAAGTACCCATTACCGAGGATCGACGACTTGTTCGATCAGCTGAGCGGCGCCAAGGTGTTTTCGAAGATAGATCTGAGATCAGGCTATCATCAGCTGAAGGTGAGGAAGGAAGACGTTCCGGAGACAGCTTTTCGGACTCGGTACGGCCAGTACGAGTTCACAGTAATGCCATTTGGGTTGACCAACGCCCCAGCTGTGTTCATAAACTTGATGAACAAGGTATTCCATCAGTACCTTGACAAGTTCATGGTGGTCTTCATAGACGACATCCTGGTTTACTCGAAGACGCCGGAGGAGCACGAGGAGCATCTGAGGATTGTGCTCGAGACTTTGAGAAATGAGCAGTTGTATGGAAAGTTGTCGAAGTGTGAGTTTTTCCTGGACCAGGTCGAGTTCCTGGGTCATATTGTGACCGAGCACGGGATCTCAGTAGACCAGAGGAAGATTGCTGCGGTAGAGTCTTGGTCTATGCCCAGTACAGTTGCCGAGATTCGGATCTTTCTGGGATTGGCGGGCTACTATCGAAAGTTCGTCCAGGATTTCTCGCGGATCGCGGAGTCGATGACTTGACTCACCAGAAAGGACGTGGAGTTCGTCTGGACTGAGGAGTGTCAGGCCGCCTTCGATGAGCTGAAGAAGAGGTTGACATCAGCTCCTATCTTGACATTTCTGTCTGGGACCGGTGGTTTCTCGATTTACAGCGACGCTTCTGGCCGGGGTCTGGGTTGTGTACTTCAGCAGCACAGGAAGGTGATTGCCTATGCATCTTGGCAGTTACGTCCTCATGAGAAGAACTACCCGACTCACGATCTGGAGTTAGCCGCTGTCATCTTTGCCCTGAAGTTGTGGAAACACTATCTGTACGGAGAGCGGGTTGAGATCTTTACTGACCACAAGAGCTTGAAGTACGTGTTCACTCAGAAGGAGCTGAACATGAGGCAGAGATGATGGCTCGAACTGATGAAGAAATTTGATATCGCCTTGCAGTACCATCCAGGAAAGGCCAACGTAGTCGCAGATGCCTTGAGTAGGTATCCAGTGGCTATGTATCTGACATCAGACCGTCATCTTTTGGCCGACCTGGACAGTTTGGGAATCGAGGTAATTTATTCCAGGCATGGAGGTACAGATGTGGGGTTTGCAGATTCAGTCTGAGTTGATGGACAGGGTCAGATTAGCACAGTTTGATGATATTGCACTGAGGTACATCAGGGAGCAGGTGCAGGCAGGATTGCTTGATGATTTCTCCATTACCGAAGATGGGTCGCTGCGGCACGGTGCTAGACTGTACGTTCCGAGTAGAGAGCTTCGGGAGGAGGTTCTTCAGGAGGCTCATCGCTCTTAGTACTCTATGCATCCTGGTGCCAACAAGATGTACAGAGATCTGAGAGAGCACGTTTGGTGGTACGGCATGAAGCACGAGGTGGCTCAGTTCGTATCTCGCTGCTTGGTTTGTCAGCAGGTGAAGGCCGAGAGGCAGAGGCCTGGTGGATTGCTACAGCCATTACCCATTCCAGAGTGGAAGTGGGAGCACATCACCCTGGACTTTGTGTCCGGACTTCCCCGATCTCCAGGAGGGAAAGACGCAATTTGGGTCATAGTTGATAGATTGACCAAATCGACCCACTTTTTGCCTTTCAAGGTGGGTTTGTCTACGGAGAGGTTGGCAGAGCTGTATGTTCGTCAGATCGTGCGGTTGCATGGGGTTCCTGTGAGCATAGTTTCAGATCGAGATAGCCATTTTACTTCCCACTTTTGGAGGAGTTTGCAGGCTAGCTTGGGCACCTCGCTCAAGTTCAGTACTGCTTACCACTCCCAGACAGACGGGCAGTCGGAGAGGACTATCCAGACTTTGGAGGATATGCTTCGCACGTGTGTGCTAGATCTCAGGGGTTCTTGGGAGGATCATCTTCACCTGGTAGAGTTTGCTTACAACAACAGCTACCAGGCCAGTATAGAGATGTCGCCATTCGAGGCTTTATACGGACGGAGATGCCGTACTCCCTTATCATAGAACGATGTTGGCGAGAGGGTGCTGCTTGGGCCAGAGATGGTGGTGGATGCACCTGAGAAGGTCCGACTTATTAGAGACAGACTTCGGGTGGCTCAGGGTAGGTAGCGGTATTGGGCCGATAGCCACCGGAGACCGTTAGAGTTCGAGGTTAGTTTCAGTTCCTGTTTGTGATTGTTTGTGATTTGTTTGTCCTGTGTGCTGAGTTTATTTTATGTCTAGGCTGGCGCTTTGGTGTTCCTGAAGATTTTTCCGACATGGGACACGATTCGCTTTGGCGGGGGCGGGAAGCTTAGTCCACGCTACATCGGACCTTTCACCATTCTTGAGAGGGTCGGTGCAGTGGCTTACCGGCTAGACTTGCCGCCTACGCTAGAGGGAGTACACAACGTGTTCCATGTGTCACAGCTGAGACGGTACGTGGCGGACCCCAGCCATGTATTGGATCATTCAACGATCGAGGTGGGGCCTACTCTTCACTATCCAGAGCAGCCAGTTGAGATTCTGGATCGTAGGGAGAAGGTGCTCCAGAACCAGGTTATACCCTTGGTTCGCGTTGCATGGAGGCATCACTCTCCAGGTGAGTCTACCTGGGAGAGAGAGGACGACATGCGGGAGCGTTTCCCTCATCTCTTCGAGCCCTGAGGTATAATTTCTGTTTCTGCATTGTGATTCATTGTATGTTTGTTTTAATTTTGAGGATATTTTTTTTTAAGGTGGATAGATTTGTCACCCCCAGTTTTCATGAACAGGGATATTTTGGTAATTTTCCACTTTAAAAATTATTTTGGAATTATTTATTTATTGTATTATTTTGGGGTTATTTGAGTCGGGTTCGAATTTTAACTCATTCCGACTTGTTTTGACTTGTTTCGGGAACCCGAGATAGTTTTGACCTTAGCGGGTCCACACACTAGTTAGCCATGGCCCACATGTCAGATATTTTAGTTAGTGACTAGACTAAATATTGTGGTTAGTATTATTTAAGGTTAGTGATTTAGGATTGACTAAACTACCCCCGACTTAACCCCTTACCAATAAAATAGCAAGTAGACTAGAGAGGGGCTTTTGGACCTTTCCCATATAGGACAAAATAGCCTTTATTGGCTGGCCACCTCCCCATCACTTCATCATTTTTCCTATTCCACTCTCTCTTTTGTTCTTCCCCAAATTGATTTGAGACCAAACCCTAATCAAATCATACCCAAATCCTTCTATTTCTTCACCAAACCTTCATCCTTCTTCTTCTCATTCTATCCAAAGAAGGGGCTCCTCAAGTTTGAGAGGATTCGGAACTTGTTCGTGTCCGTTTGGGATTCCTACGTGTCGGTGGCATTTTGGGATCGAATCGAATCACCGGGAGGTATAAATCCTTTTCCTCTCTCATTTCTCTCATGCATTAGATTCATTTTGACATATAGGAATGACCCCCTTAGTTTGGTGCCCATTGGTGTCCATTTCGTGTCCATTTGGACATTTGTAGAGGTGTCCTAGGAGTAGAATCGTGTCCTAATGGAAAACCCTCCTTGGACACTTATAGAATCTTTTGTGTATTGTTTTTGTTGTTGTTCTAATTTGTATTCCAGATTTTTACATGTGTTAGGAATGATTTCCCTTAATGTATTTTTCCTATAATCTATATGTATATATAGTTATATATATATATATAT